>OY804561.1:8676698-9124382 GCA_963680865.1 Spergularia marina
GTATCGTTTCCGTGTTCGTATCGGTGCTACCTAGGCGAGGACTCATATAGTCAGATCTCTGCTAGAAGAAACACCTACATTACACGTTCCCCTCAAACTAGGACACATCGGCCTTAACTAGCAACTAGGCAGCATTCTCAAGTCTTGATGACCTCCCCACAGGCTGGAGCCGTACGTCAGCACCACATAGGCATATACTACCAAGTTATGAACCCATGCGCCCCTAAATTATGTCAACACCACATGTTCCCACTCGAGTTTTGCAAATTCATCCACACAGGCTTCGACTTGGTACCCGTCCGACAGGGCTGGCTCCTCGAGTCCTCGCCCACCACTCTTCCAACTAGGTTTCGGGATTTCCTAGGGCATGCACACCACCTTCGAGTCTCAACCAATGCACCCAAAATGTCATACATGAACCATCCGCAGTCCGTACCACACGTTAGCGCACGACTCCAAGTCGAACTGTAAGGTCTGTAATGCTCCCAAAATCTAACTATGGGGTTTGAGGAAGCCCTGTAGATTTGACCGTGTCCATGTTCGAAGATTGGTGTGCTCTAAGGCTCTGAGGAGTTTATCAAACCTATTTTGGCAAAAGGCCTTTGTGCGTGACAGCATGAGTCAATGTATGTGCAGGTGAGAAAGCAAGAAAAGCAGCAGTTAGTCCAGAGAAAGTTTCACTGCATATTTTCTATAAACTATGAGAAAAGCAAGAATTATAACTATTGAAACATTCAAAATGAAGCAGTCAACTACTCCAACTGAAGCATCATTGTTAAGCTCTTATCTCACCTGTATATATTTCTCACTCAATTTCTCACCATTAACTTAAGCATACTTGATAACCTTAAACCCCCATCTCAAATCCTTAATCCAGATAGTGATAACCCCAGAATCATAATTTTATCCAGTTTTCCGGCCATCATATAAATTCAAAGCGAACAGGTAAGTTTAAAGACTCATGGCAATTACACTAAGAACATTGATCATCTGCACAGTGGCTTCATTGCTCTTGTCTGTTTCCTGTGGCCAAAACTGCAAGAACTACCAGTTTTCTACAAAGACAGTCTATAAGTCCTGCACTGACCTTCCAACTTTAGGAGCTCATCTGTATTGGAATCATGATTCCTCTGCAAACACACTTCAGATTGCATACAGAGCGGACCAGACGTCCAAAGGGTGGATTGCATGGGGAATCAATCCAAATGGAAGTGGTATGGTTGGAACACAAGCCTTTGTTGCCTTCCATGATGCTAAAAGCGCGATGAAAGTGTATACAACTAAAGTTGACAGCTACAGTCCTGCAATGAAACCCGAATCTCTCAGCTTTCCGGTCTCAAAGCTTTCTGCAGAGTATCTGAACAATGAGATGATCATTTTTGCAGTACTTGGACCACTGAACAATGGAACAACTCTCAATATAGTCTGGCAGGCAGGAAATACGGTGCAGAATGACATTCCTCAGATGCACCCACTAGGTGGACAGAACATTAAATCATACACAGCATTGGATTTCCGGTCAACATGATCGCATCAACTCAATGCAAAAACCCTGATGCAAGTCGCACCTTGTATGTGTATTCTTGCATCCCAAGAGTTTATATCATTCGTTTATGTTTGTTACCTAAATCAAAGCTGCATGTAAACTAACTTAATACCAAATACCCACACATATATTGCAACCTTTTATGAACTTGCTTAATTGCTTGTCAAGCATAATTTCTTCTCCATTGCTGAAATTTAATTCACAGTAAGAAAATGGGTGTTTCTCATCTAAAAACTAACCATATGGAGTTTGTATCTAGGCAAAACCGTAGCTAGCCTAGTTACGGAAATCAAGAATTTATACCAGTAAAAAGAAAAATGGTGTAAACCTTCATCTCTTCCAGCTTGAACTTTTGCTGTGGTCCTATGTACGTGGTCCTTATTCCTGGTTATGAACAAATTAATGACTGTCCTACAGACTTGCAACTTCACCGAAATTAAGTATAGCCATTCCCTTTCACAGATAATTAGATATGAGAAATCTCATATGTCTTGGGAGTGCGAGTCACAAAGCGAAAACCTGAGATATGATCTTCACTTAACACTAGTAAGCATAAATTGCTACACAGCCCTGGCTAGACCAAATGCAGCTAAAGATGTTATGGCCTCGTTGACCCAATAGTGTCACTGAAGGATAAGACCTTCTCTTGGAGAATTCCCCAAAGTATGGCAGATGCTTGATCAATCGACTTCTAATGGTTCCTAGCTGAGACACGAGGTGACGATGCTTCTTAACCATAAACATTAGTCATTAGCAGTCAGAAATGCTTACTCCTTCCCTTACAGAAGAATGACGCTACCAAGAGCTACAGATTAGGAATGAATAACCATTTTTCCCATGCAAAGCTGCAATTCATCCCTCTCAATCTTCGCTACTGGCAGTTCCAATGTCCACTGCAGGGTCATAAACGCAATAACAGGTAAATAGAAGCCAGGGAAGATAATGAACTGAAAAAGAATTGAAATTGAGCAGTCTGGTCCTTAATACCAAATCAAACATCAGGTTGTGACTTTAAATAATGATCAAATTGTCTGAATTTACAATGGCAATGTGACATAATAGAGTTTCAGGGACTAAGCATCAGAGTCTTAGTACCAAGGGACAGGTGCATAGTTGTGTACATGAGGGACATGTATATCGGAGCCCTTGTGTTTAGTTTTAATTTAAAATATCACACACTGAAGCCATTCCGTAACCTTGAAACCATTTGATATAGCAGTACTGACAAATAGACTACTTAGAGGTTAAAGCTGAGCTTATGTTCCATAAACTTCGAAAAAACAATCGGGATAAAAAGTTAGCATCCTCACATTAAACAACATAAAGAATGTCAACAAGCTCACCTCCTTGAAAACTTCACTGAATGACGCATCCTCAAAACCCTGGTGCAAGAGAAAAGTAGCCAAATGAAACAATGTAATGTGGAACCCAGAATACAATTTTACCCCGATAATAGCTAGAAGGGAAAAGGGGAGAAAAAGAGACCCATGAGCAAAACAACAGAAAGGAAGTACCAATTTATGGAACATGTAAAGTGATGATTGATTAGATTCTCCAATCTTTGCTCGGAACGTATGGATAGAAAGGTTGTCAATAGCAAAAGACATCATCATCAAAACAGCTTCCTTTCCAAGACCTTTGCCGCGACTACGCTACCAAGGATATGAATACATGATATCAATGAAGAAAGTCAGAGTAGTGTTTAAAGTTTTTTTTTCTTTCTTTTTCCCCCGGCATAAAAAAAAGGGTCTTAGAGAAATATGCGTTTTTGTAACAAAATGCAGGTAATGACCACTTAGAGCCCTTCAAACTTTTGCAAAGAGAGCTCTTTTGACAAGGCTGCAGAATTAATTGATCACTTTGTTATTCCCAACCAATTTCCAATCCCAAAGACTATCTATAATATGATTTAGGAATTTAATGGAATACAGCAAAACGGTCAAACTGTTTACGACTTCTTGTATTGTGAAGTACAGTCATCCTGTGAAATATTCGAAACAATTTTCACTATGGCCCATCCATAAGCACTAAGCAGCCTCCCTATGTTGTTTAGGGTTTGCGTACATGCAACCCCCCATTACCTTGCCATAGGCGGGAGACTTTGAGCCTTAGAACCTGACTGAATACTGTACTCCCTCCATTCATCTCCAGATGACTCATTTGACTAAAGTCCTAGACTTATATGAATATAATGTGGGTCATTTGGACATGAATGGAGAGAGTATTGCTTTTACCCCCTTATATTTTAGGAAGTGGTGATAGAGTATTACAATTTACAACTACTAAAAACACTGGTTGTCCCAGGTAATAAGGCCTAAAAGGGGTATGTCAAAATATATTTAAAAAAAAAAAGAAAAGAATAAAGAGGAAGTGATGACAACCGGTGTAATATAATTTTGCAAGCAATGATTCATTAAAGAAGAAAATATACTGGAGTGATACCAAACAGTAAAACAAGTTCCACTTGAATCGGAAATGGCACAGGCGCGCGTATGTTTGTGACATTTAACCAAAGCTGCCTATGCTGCCTTTGAAGGGACAGATTAAACTTCTACTTTCTCACCTTAGGCATGATCAGACAGTGCTATAAAATATTAATTGTATAAATGTCTCAAATCTTGTAATGACTTACTTGTTCCAAACTTTTTGAATGATTTGGGTTTAAACCTACTCAAAACACCTTAGACGCGCACAATATTCCACCACTGCATACTACTGGATGATTAAACCCGAAATCTCCCAAGTCCTACAAATATTTTTGGAATTTCAAGACCATAGAACATATCAGATACGATTCTTTGTTATCGCAGCTATTAGCCTCAATAGCATCTTCCAGAACCATTCCTGACATAAAATTTTCAAACATTTATAAAATCAGTACTCTCGACCTCTCTGCATTATTCACCTATATTGCTGACCTCAATTTTTTTTGTCTCGTGATTCTTCAATCGGTCGTATGATGCATCACAAGGCACCTCAAAGAAAAAGAAAAAAATTGCTCAAGATCCCAAAGAAAAACCACCTATGAAGTCCGGCAAATTCTTCCAGCATTGAAGTCAGTAAAGTCCATTAAGTGGGTGCAAAAATAGTCCTATGGCATTAAAAATTTGTTTGTGCAATCTAGTCTTTTTTGCAACATTTTCTACATTGTCCGAAAATTGTAAAACATTATGCGTTAAAAGGGAAAATAATCACCAGTCTTGAACTTAAATAAAGGACATCACTGGCAGCCCTCTGGAATTCTGGCTGCTCTCCAGAACTCTTTATGTGAAATGCCCCTTTGCAACAATAATATGTAACAGCTGGTCAACAACAATACAGGCAAACTTTGGCACAAAACTAGTAGGGAAAATTCCAGCCTGTACCCCTATGTTTACGAGAATTCAGGGAAATGCCCAAAAATTGGAATTTTTTTTCGAAGTAGAGCTCAAAAAATAAATATTAAACAAAATGGGTCGGATTGAAAAATGTTCAATCTTATGGGGTGCACATCACCCCATTTCAGGTCCGGGACAAAACCGCCAGTGCCCCTGGCGGTTTTAAGTGGAGAGAAATCGCCACCCTCCATGGCGGTTTCTTCACAAAAATGAGATACAAATCGAGTGGATGATATTTTGGCCGAGGGTGAAACCGCCATGGGGGGTGGCGGTTTCACTTGAGTAAAACCGCCACTCCCCATGGAGGTTTCACCCATATTTTGGCTGAGGGTGAAACCTCCATGGGATGGCGGTTTCACCCTCGGCCAAAATATCACCCCAATATAATGTCAATCCAAAAAAAAAAAAATTAAAACCGCCATGGGGGGTGGCGGTTTCACTTAAGTGAAACCGCCACCCCCCATGGCGGTTTCACCCTAACCAAAATATCACTTACAACCCCATAGCTACTGTTCAAGACACTTAAAACCGCCAGGGGCACTGGCGGTTTTGTCCCAAACTTGAAATGGGGTGACGTGCACCCCATAAGATTGAACATTTTTCAATCCGACCCATTTTGTTCAATATTTATTTTTTGAGCCCTATTTCGAAAAAAAATTCCAAAAATTGTAGTTCCAGTCTGTACCCTTGTATAGTCTTGACTGCTAACAATGTGACCTACTTAAGCAATCTTTGTTAATCACCACATTAAGTACGTTTTGGCTTTGTTTCGGCCACAATTCTTTTTTTTTTTTCGTCCCTCCATTCTATGTTCTCAATTTTCCTCCAATACTCTCTTTAAGACCAAAAGGGGAGCCTTGGCGCACCGGTTAAGGTGTTGCTGTGTAATCGATATGTCACAGGTTCAAGTCCTAGGAGCAACCTCTTATCCAAAAGTGACAAGGGAAGAAGGCTTGCCCTCTATACACCGTCGTGGTGGGACCGTTACCCAGACCCTCACCTTGCGGGGACGCCAATGTACAACGGGCTGCACTTTTCTTTTTCTTACTCTCTTTGAGACCAACAATTCTCAACCATGGACTTCAAAAAACAAATCTCAATCATGGAAAAGCTCACATGTCAAGTTCTTACTGATCCATAATTTCTCCAGAAGGTTGGTCGTAATTAACATGGATGTTGAAGTAGAAACAATGCTCTGACATTCAACCCCTTTAAGAGTAACATGGCTTCGATGAAGGGTGAAAATGATCTTCGGTCTAAATTCACTCTGAAACTCTAAGGATTGTCGGCATCACCAATATTCCTCCCACCCTTGTCCCTCTTCAACTATAGTAGCAATTAGCATAGTCTGCAGCTATCTTAATTCATTACAGGCATAATTATGCTCAGGTTACATTTCCAACAGCAGATATACCCTCCTAGAGGCAAAAGTTTAAACCTCAATGGCAAAATACAGTATAATTTATGTAATTTTGAATATTCTAAACATGACAAAATGAACTGGAATAGATACGTCATCCCAAACATAGTTACATTGCCTGGCTAGCTGGTTTACAAAGGTCACAAATGAAGGTTTGTGAACATTTCAAAAATTGAATTTTTGAAATGCTAGAATTCATTTGAGTTATCTTTTCACAAGCAAATAGCAACAACTGAGTTGTTTCTCATGTGATAATTTACAAAGTACCTCACCTGATCTTAAAATCTACCGGAACAGTCATTTTGGTCAAGAAGAAAAATGGAAGCTTGGAGCATGTGAAACTGCTATAGTAGATAGACCCTCTAGTCTGATGAGGGGGTATTCCACAAAAATATAACACTATTACGACACATAGATATCCTACTTGAATGCAAAATTATATCTTGTGAAAAATAAGATTACCTTTTAGGCTCAGCAATCATAATCTCAATCTCAGCCAATCGAGAGTCCTCAGGATCGTTCATATAGATGTTAACATCACCAACCATAGCTGAAAGAAGGGATTGCACACATGGTAAATCATATTTCGAATGAAAAGCTCTCAAAAACACAACTGATACTTCTAATTCTACCTTCAGTATGCGGCTGACCATGTCGAAAATCCCCAACAATAATCTTTTTGTCCAAAACAATAAAAGTGCATTCTGAAAAATCATGAAACCGAGTACACTTCAACACCCAAAACATAAACCAACAAATCATGCACTAGTCAAGAACCAAAGCTTACAGAATCATCAAAGACCAGTGTACCACATCATACCAAATATGCAACATTCAGCTACAATTATTCACAAACAAATCAATTTTGAGCATAAACCCTCATATAAGTGACAAGACCTTACTATTCCCTCCATTTCTTTGGATTATTTACCTTTATTTTGGTGCTTAACTCCCGAACTGGCTAACTGCCTATTCAATAGGGCCTAGACAATGTATCCACTCTCATCCTCAAACCAAGACAATATACTCTGTATTAGAATTCACTCATATCCTCAAACCAACACAATGTACTCCGTAATAGAATCCACCCTCATTAATAAAATTGAACAAAACCAAGTTTTTAACCAACACATCTATTTTCCCTTAATTTGATCAACTTTTAGTAATTCAATTTCAAGACAGCCGACAGTCAAAACATTATGGAAAAGTAGTTCAAACAAAAGAAAACATATACCAATACGACAAACAATAAACAACATCTTTATCCCAGTGCCTTAAAGGGTCCCGCCATAAGGCGGGGTAAGGGGGGGTGAGTGGGGGTCGGATGCACGCAAGTTTTACCCCTATTGAAACATAGAGAGGCTGCGCACGGATGACCCAAAATGAAAATTTCTTCGAGAATCGCACCGGCTGATGCTACTTCACAAAATAAGAAGCACTAATATATACTAATTAAGTAATTATAAATTTATTTACTAATATATATCCACTCCACAGTTGAATCACTTGAATGTGCCATTAACAGCCTTAAGATAATTACTAGACACTACCACTCTGTCCCAAATTAAACTTCCCATGACAGCATTCCGGAAAAAGTTTAACCAGGTTATACAAGCTCAAATCGCTAGTAATTTAAACGAAACGTAAATAGCCTAAAGAAACGGAGCGAGCAAAAGAGCATCACCAGGATAAGAATCAATTACAAAATCAACACAACCCATGGTAAAAAAAAAAAAGATGAATTACACAAAAATGAAAGGAACCCATCAAATATTATGCAACAAAATTACAAAACATCATCACAGAAACTAAAAGACAGCATAAAAAGGGGGGGAGAAAGAGAGAGAAAGAGAGTACTGAGGGGGTCTTGGGACCAAGAGAGGTGCATATCATATTCTTGATCAAGAGTAAGAGGCTCCGACCCGGTTGCAAACAGAAGGGCAGGATCCTTCATCCATTCATGGTATCTGGGAACATGCTCTTTCATGTACGGCACCAGCATCACTTTTTCTCCTTCTATACTTACTTCCATTCTCCCTCTCTTACTCTTTTCTGGGTTCTTTTGGATTTCCTGAGTTGAGAATTTTTGTGTTCGCTGGAGGGCGGTCAAACATGCAAGAGTTGCAACTTTAATTTGTTCGTTTGGTCCCAAGTTCGAAGACCCCGGTGCTAAATCGCTAATGTAAAATCTCGGTTTCGGTTTCAATTAACGTAGGTCATGGTCAGTCTTAGTCACTTGAGTCAAAATGTGTCCGTCGGTTATATCTGATGTGGTTGTGTTGTAGCGTCACATTTCGCGGTCACGTACGAGTAGTTATATTCGCGCAAATTACTAGTGTATGTCCATGGGAGTACAAGGAGCATGGTAGCCCTTCTCCTAATAGAAGAGTAAGGGTCGCACTTGAATAGATTTGAACATAGGACGTCCCATTTAAGTCGATGTATTAACTATTAGACCAACCTTAACTATCACATAGTAGTTTTTGTTAGATTTTAAATACTCGGTATATAACAGCTTGTAATAACTAGCCAGCAGGTCTTTATCACTTGGCTATTTTCACTAAGGACAATGCTAGAGGTCTAAAGTGTAAACACCCAAAAGTGTCTACAATCCGTAATAATTTTACTACACTATCAAAATTTTACTACTCACACAATTAATTTTACTACCTGAATTTTTTACTACAATTATTTTACTATTCCGATCTCAATTTTACTACTACTGGCTCAATTTTACATTTTAAACAAATTAATTGTGTTTAAATTATAGACCTCTATCAATTTGCTTTCGCTAAAAAGGCATTATGCAACTTTCAATCCCTAATCTTTTGATGCTCGTAGTTGTTTGAACAAATAGCATACTTAAGTTCTACTTTGCTTCAAAGCTAAGCACACTATATTAAACAAATTGTTTTATCTTATCTCTGATCTCTGCAAAAATTAAATGTTTTACAACAATGAATAATCTATTGTTTTTATTCGCCTAGTTTTAACCATAAATAAATAAATAAATGATAGTGAACACAACTTCATGATTGCAGGCTTGCAGTCCACCAAACATCATACTTTTTAATGTCCAAACATATACTGTACACTATTTATGATTGTTTTGGCTTCAAAGCTAAGCTCCCAAATTAAATTAAAACCTACGCATGCACATTTTCCTCATTATGCATCATTCCCATCTTTTCTTTTTAGGCTTAAATGCATCAATTCTACTACATCACTTGTTAGAATGTGTTCAAATATCTGTGACAAACTCCATCCTCACCTCTTCATTCTGTCACACAAAATTAAACATGATTCCTAATTACCTTCTCATTTTTTTCATCTTTTTGTTCTCATCTAAACTCATTACACCAGTAATCTCCTCCCATTGTAGCACAAGTACAAGCAGAAAAACATTCGAAAAATGCATGTCACTTCCTACACAACAAGCATCAATTGCATGGACATACCATGCTCACAATGCGACCGTTGACGTAGTCTTCTTTGGTACGTTCATATCTCCCTCTGGATGGGTGGGTTGGGGGATCAATCTCAACTCTCCGGAGATGACAGGGGCTCGTGTTTTGGTCGCATTTCCGGAACCAAACACCGGTCAATTAGTACTCCTCCCCTACGTGCTAGACCCATCAGTGAAACTCCAAAAATCGCCTTTATTGTCACGCCCTTTAGACATTCACTTGATAACTTCCTCCGTTGCCATGTACGGTGGACACTTAGCTACAATTCACAATGGTGCACAAGTCCAAATTTACGCGAAAATTAAGCTCCCCTCAAACAAAACAAAGATCCATTGTGTATGGAATCGTGGTGTATACGTACAAGGATACTCGCCTACAATTCATCCTACTACAATAAACGACCTATCGTCCTCTACAACTGTAGACCTCCTTTCCGGCGTGGGAAGACACGGAAACAACAATATAAAGACCTTAAAGGTGGTCCACGGTGTCATGAACGCAATTTCTTGGGGCATCATGATTCCAATTGGCATCGTGACATCGCGTTACCTAAGACACATACAAGCACTAGGCCCGACGTGGTTCTATCTGCATGCATGCATGCAACTCACCGGATTTTTTGTTGGAACCATTGGTTTCGCGATTGGGATTAGGCTCGGGGAGCTTTCACCCGGGAAAGTTTATGGGCTACATAGGAAACTTGGGTTTATTGCATTTTGCTTAGCAAGTCTACAAACACTAGCATTGTTGTTTCGGCCTCAAACGACACACAAATATAGGAAGTATTGGAAGTCATACCATCATTTTGTAGGGTATGCTTGTCTTGTTTTGGGTGTAGTGAATGTTTTTCAAGGGTTTGAGGTGATGGAAGCAAGTAGATCTTATGCTAAGGTGGCTTATTGTTTAAGCTTGTCGACATTAGTAGGTGTTTGCATAGCTTTGGAGGTCAACAGTTGGGTTGTTTTTTGTAGAAAAGCTGAAGAGGAAAAATTAAGAAGGGAGGGAATCATTGTTGGAGGGAATGAAAAAAATAGTGGCACCTTGAATTGATCATCCCCCATGTTATTGCTACGTACGTACACAATTTGATCTCTTCAAAGCAATTAATTAACTTTGATACAATTCGATTATTTGTTGGAAAATTCTAAGTAGTCCATATGTAGACAAATTCAAAAGTGTCTAGATACTATAGGTCTACATTAGGGGGTTAATTGAGTCACTGAAGATCTATGGGGTTAAAGAACAATGCTAGAGATCTAAAGTGTAGACACCCAAAAGTGTCTACAATCCGTAACAATTTTACTACACTATCAAAATTTTACTACTCACACAATTAATTTTACTACCTAAATTTTTTACTACAATTAATTTTACTATTCCGATTTCAATTTTACTACTACTAGCTCAATTTTACATTGTAGACAAATTAATTGTGTCTAAACTATAGACCTCTATCAATTTGCTTAAATAAAATGGTCAAAATATAAGGTGGAAAAATTTAAGAGTTGTTTTCTCAAAATATAATATTAAAAGTTACAATTTTACTTATTGTAACCCTAAATAGAGATGTAACAACGACATTTGTTTAGAAACGAGACGATTTAAGTTTCAAATTCATGTAAAGTAATTTTTAATAAAGAAATCTTTATTATATCGAACTATTAATAATTGTATCATGTAACACATTACTGTATCAAACTACTATATTAATAGCTAATCATCTGTTAGGCGGCGGCGGCCTGTAGCTCGACGTTGGCTTGAGGAAGCGGGTTGGCTTGAGGAAGAACCCGGAATGTCTCCTACCATAATTGGTGTCATAAGAGAACCAACTCTACATAGACGCATATATTGGATAAGAGGAGAATGATCATCCAAACTTGCACTTGGTTGTTCTTGAGATTGTTGGATAAGATGTGAAAATCCCACCCTCTCGAGACATTCAGAGCAATGTTTGCGGATGTCGGTTAAAGTTTGGACAAAATTGACACTAGATGCGTCATTTAGTGCAGCTTGAAGGTCATGCTCACACCTCATGTGTAGAGTTGCAAAACCATGGGTCTATAATCACAAAAATAAAAAAATTGCACTAATTATTTCCTAAACATGCTTACTATTCAATAAAAGTGAAATAACGATAAATCATACTTACAAGCAATTGAATTGAGGGAGAAGAAGGATGGTAGGAAACCGGGCCACCATGAGATTGTTTAACAGCTCTAATGATACGACGAGTACGATTTCGATACCAAACCATATACGGATCATTGTAATCCATCGTGCCATCATCTACATCGGTATTAGGCGCCACCCTTTCTCGACGCCTACTCCATAAATCGATATAGACATTGTGGATTTCACTCCAACTTACCTTGCGATTTCCTCTCCTATCCAATTTATGAAGAGCCACCGAAGTATCACAGTCCACCGGGATTGTTTGCTTCAAACCAAATTGGCGTACTACCCGATCCGGACGATGCCACTCTACAATGTCAAAGCAGATCATAGGAGCCAAAATACACCAATCTTGTTCATCCTTTGAACAAATCGGAGAGAGAGCTGAGATGACATCCGCTGTATAAGGCTGCCAAATAAACTAAAATAAAACAAATAAATAAGTAAATTACCAAATTATTTTCATGCTTATAAAGTCACAAAAAATTGGATTGGATAAGTAAACTTACTTGATCATGAGTCATACAATCAAATGCATCTCTGTAAGCGGTAAGAGAGAAAATCCCATCAGCTCTTCGTCGATCGATCATAAGCCACTTACGTCCTAATGCATCTCTCCCATAGATATGTTGTGAACCAAATGGACTAGCTATAGTCTCATCCTCATCCTCATCCTCATCTTCATCCCCATCCTCATCCTCATCCTCATCCTCATATTCTAATGGTCCCATGTTCATAGGACGTCCTATAGCAATACGTTCCCAAGACCACAAATGAAGAAGAATAAGAGGTCCGAATATCTCTAATGCACTCTTACAACACCTCGACACAAGTTACGATACAATGTTGCTAGTACCGCACTTCCCCACGAGTAATCATCCAATCTACTAACATCACTTAACAATGGAAAATAGATTAATTGAACCACATCCTCACTCTTATCGGAAAATAGAACGGTACCAAACAAAATGAGAAGATACACTCGAATATAGCAATGAAATACGGCATCGTCCATACCGTTGGGCAAATAGCTAAAATGGGTCATCAACCAAGAAATTTTCAAAGAAGTTCCCTTCAAACTTCCCCCCCGGTGCTCTTCCCAACAACAATTTAGTCACTAATCCTTGCCAATCTTGATGGGTCTCATCCGTCACAGCTCTTCCATCTATTCTCAAACCTAACATAACTTGCACATCTTGCAAGGTGATAGTGGCCTCCCCAACGGTTAAGTGAAAATTGTGGGTTTCTTGCCTCCATCTTTCTACTAACGCACTTATTAAATCCTGATCTAACTTAACACTAGCTACTCTATGCGCCCCATAAAACTGGGTTTTCCTAATAAATTTAACTACCCGCTTACTAGGACGATATTCGCCATGCCATTTTATGTGAGTTCTACATCTAAGCGGACTCACCTCCTCTCCGTCCCAAATTGCTTGACTCCTGTGTTTGTCTTGCAGTTTGAGAAGAGACGGTTCGATCGGTCCCGAATGAAGATCCGCCTCCATGAGAGCTACAAAAAGAAAAAGAAGAGAGTTAAAATATTACACAAAAAGGTTAGGCAAAAATAAGTTCACAATAATATAAAGATCAACAAAAAATGTTACCTTCTTAAAGAACATGTTTTTTTGTTATGACCGGGTTGACGACATATGCCACATAATGATTTTGATGGTGGTTTTTCACCCATCTCATTACGCAATCGCTTTGAATGTGACTTATCCTTCGTACCCTTCTTCTTCGGTTGACGTTTCATATCCTTATTATCAAGGATTTTAGGACCATCAAGAGGTGTTCAATAAGTTTCATCCGGAATGGGTCGAAATTTGGGTGCGTATGACCCCAAATACTCACCACTAGTGTAAAACACATCCACAAATACATTTGTACTTAAACCCATTGAGCTACAAACGGCAAGTACATTTGAAAAAGGGTACTTGTAAATTTCAAGTTTTTTACAAGTGCATGTTTTAGTCACAACATTCACAGTATGCTTATGTTTCCCTTTTCCACTACCTCTATGGCCCGACCCAGCGGTCACTTGAAACAGTCCTCTATCAAATGCCACAACGGTATGGTGTGCGGCCTTCTCAGAATTGACAGCAATGACATCCATTACTTTCTTACAATATGCATGTCTCTCTTCCTGCCTTTGTTTTGCCTTCTCACGCCGCTCCACAAAGTACACATTGACTTGATAAAATGTCAATTTCACAAGTGCGACGATGGGTAAGAATCGGCCTCCTTTCAAAACTCCATTGAAACACTCCACCATATTGATAGTCAGTATACCATATCTGAACCCACCGTCATGATAATTTGACCACTTCTCCATCTCCAAACCATGTTTGGTCAAATATCGTCGTGTATCAATATTTATTTCACCAATTCGATTGAAACCACGACTGAACTTCTTCTTCTGATGTTGTGTGGCAGTCACACCAAACAAGTTTTTTAAATCCCTACTTTTAAACTTTGTGTTGATGTTGGATGTCACATGACGCATGCAAAATCTATGGTAGGCATGCGGCTCAGTCATTTCCACGTGTTCATCATTCATAGCAGATTTGATGCCATAATGTCTATCTGATATAACACAAAGACCTTTTCTATCTGTCACGAAACTCCTTATACATGCCATAAACCAAGGCCAACTACTAGTATTTTCACTCTCAATAATACCAAAGCAAGTGGATAAAGTTGGTTGTTAGTATCAACTGCCATTGCAATAAGTAAAGTACCCTTATATTTCCCATATAAGTGAGTGCCATCAATAGTTATAAGAGGGCGACAATGGTTGAAACCTTGAATTGATGGTCCAAATGCCCAAAACACTCAAAAGAAAGTTTCCTCTTTAGGTTTGCCTGTTGGCGTATTTACAAAATGCACAACAGTTCCCGGGTTGGATTCTTTCACTACGCCAAAAAGAGAGAAAGACACCGGGTTGAATTTGATCCCGACACCGGTTGTAACTGGTGTCTGGGCTGCCGGTGTCTTTACATACGACACCGGTTGCACAAACTTTACCCGGTGTCATTTTGAGTACTTACAACACCGGTTGTCAGTCAAACCGGTGTCGAAGGTGTACGTGGGACGCGCGATTGGAGAAGAGCTTTGACACCGGTTGTTCTTATAACCGGTGTCATAGATGTATTTTTTTTTGTTTTTTGTGTAAGGCTTTGACACCGGTTGTTCTTATAACCGGTGTCATAGATGTATTTTTTTTTTTTGTGTAAGGCTTTGACACCGGTTGTTCTTATAACCGGTGTCGTATGTAACATTTTTTTTTCTTTTTTTGGCTGCTTCTGCCTCGGCCAGGGAATTGGCGACCACGATCCGATTAGTCGCCAATTCCTACATTACACATACAATATATATATATATATATATATATATATATATATATATATATACACACACACAATTGACAAGCCACGAGATACCAATCTCGAATTCTTCGACTATCAAGTATTTCAAACCGATTCTCAACCATCGAATCTCAATCACTCCGATCCACAACATTCCTCCAAAATACAACTAACAATGGAGTTCTCTACTTTTCTAAGTTCTAAATTTCCATACTAAAACATACCAACTTTTCTATTCTAACTTAAAGAGAGTCTAAAATTAAAAGAAATCACATTAAATTTGAACACTTACAAGCAAACCAAAGTAGCTAGAAATCTTCATATTCTTCTTCATCTTCATCCACAAAGACAAATATAGTCCAAAGATATCTTATTTGATCCACTTGTTCATCCGTAAATTGTTTGCAACCTTTCACAACATACTAAAACAACAAAATGAATTTAGATTACCAAATTTTACACATTGATAAATAACAAGATATATGTTTTGATATTTACCGCAATAGGAATAGTTGTAACTTTTTTTTGGATTATCTCAAACATGTAACGGCAAACATAAAATCCACAATCTTGACTTCCTAATGGTTGACGGGGACACTATAAAACAAATAAAAAATAAGTTAGCTAAAATTCGAACGTATAAATAGGATATCAAAATTATATTTAATAAAAACAAAAATTCAAACGTACCATTATATTTTGCCATTTCACAAGCGTCGAAGTGTTAGTAAACTTGTCTAGAGGATCCAAACTCCTGATTCTCGTGACGGCGCTAGAAAAATAAAACCAAAATTCCAATATATAAGGTATAATTAACTAGTAATGAGTTTAAATAAAATAACTTATATAATATACACATACTCTTGTGTTAGATTAAGAAGAAATTCGGGTGGTTTCTTGGTCCCTCTTGATGGATCTAACCAAAACCCCGTTCCCGACGGTGGATGAATCACAGCTAACATCCAATGTGCACTATACATTATAAAAAAAATATAATTTATAAAATTTAAAAAAAAAGTACAAGAATTGGTAAAACTAGTTACCTTTCATTATAAGGTGCAAAAAATATTTTTTGCCCGTGTGCACATGTTGTACAAGTAAAAGCATTATAAACATAAATCCCACGATCATCCTCATCATCAACAGGTGTTATAGGAGACAAATATGCCGGGCATAAAAAACCATACAAACCCTCTACACGGCTCTTTTCACACACCTTTCTCAAATACCTATTACATAAAACAAAACAAAAATAGTGTTACATGTATGAATTAAGCAATATACGATTAGTATCTAAACTAGAATTATTATTTTAGTTAAACAAAGGTTATTAGTGACTTACAAGATAAATGCCGTAATGTGAGTAGATTGAATTTGCCATTGATAACACCATTGCTCCATCTCTTCCGGTGTCACATACAAGTCTTGCATATTATGGAGCACATGCTCGGGAACATGCAAAGTTTTTCCCGATCCGGATTTCTTCATCTTTCGAGCTTCCTTACAAAGCCACCTCATCAACACAGTTCTCCTCATCTTCATTTTATCTTCCGTGGTTATGTCTTTAGAAGAGGAAATGGAAGTTGATGTAGGGGTCGAAGTGTTGGTTGGTGGTGTGTTGTGCTTATTTGTAGAGTTGTCCGTGTCATTCTAAGTGAACAAACAACATAAAACACTTGTTAGAAAGTGAATATAAATCAAAAACAATATGACAATTTCAATTATTATGAAATATAAGTTACCGTATTGGTCACTGGAAATATAAAAGGAGATGGTCACTGGAAATGTAAAAGGAGATGGCCACAACACATAACCACCAACGGCCGAAGAGAGAAAATAAGCTTCTGGGGTCGGAACTGGCAATTCGGCATTTGGCACCAAATCTTTCGAGATACTCACTTTACTATAACCGGAAGGTACAATGTTATTGTGTAGAAGGATTAGTTCCGAATTGCCCGACACATATACTTCTCTTAAAGCTACTATCTCTTGTGGATTGCTCGGAAGTGACATTTGACACTTATGCCAAACCCTGCATTAATAAAGCAATAATGAAAGTTTGGCCAAACTATATATATAGCACAATTCCTAAATATACTTGATTTTTATATAAAAAATTGTATAACTATATTAGATACCTGAACCTGCCCCCCCTCTATTGTATGTTGAATTGATGAGGTTGACGTTTGAGGAACCTGTCTCGCAGATGAATGGGAAGCAGGAGGGTCACGATCTTCATTTAAACTCACTGTTTTCCCCTTTCTTAACACATTATTAGATTCCTTAGACACTCTATCCTCTTCGTTGTCTTCCCTTGCTTGCGAATCGTGACTGTTCATCATGCTCATGAATGTTTTCATATCTTCTTGACTTGGAGTATCGCCGGCTACGAATTTGCAAAACATTTGACTCACCTTGAACATTTGGGATTGCATTGTTCGCATCGTATTCTCTAACTTTACCTCAGACATCTTCTTCGTAGATCGACCAAAAACATCAGAAATATTCACCATGTTGGTTACACCACGAACACGGCCCAGGTGCTCCTCTTTGCCGATTGCACGTGATAATATATCATCTCGCCCTTGTGGAACAAATGTTCCCTCTTCCACGGCTTCTTCCAACACCCCCTAAAAATGAAATAAAGAAACTAATTAGTATACTTAAATTTATAAGTAAAATGAATTATTAAAATTACTATGTGAAATGATTTAAAAAACTTACAATTTCTTTCACCACTTCCTCGTCATACTCGGACATCGCACCTTTCCTAGATTTATGCGCTCTCAACCAAGAGACATGACGTGGTACTTATTTGATTTTCACACCTTTAGAGGCAAATTCCTCAACCTAATACATTTTTGTGTTAGTAATAAAAATATACGATTAGTTTTGAATTATCAATAATAGAAAAAAGTAAACATGTGTATATTTACTTACAATTTCTTCGGTGATGCCAATATATCCTTTCCGAGAGCCGAAGTATTTAGTCTTCTTTTTGGACGCATTATCTTTCCCGTCTTTGCTAAATGACTAATAATCCCAAAAAAAAAAAAGTTAGATCATCCATTAAAATAAACTAAAGTTTAAATAGAATTATAAAATTATAAGTAAACTTACTAGAAACTTTGTATCTTTCAAATGATATTCTATAAAAGCATCCCATTGATCTTGAGTGATTTGTGGATACACGACCGACGGCTTCCTTACAACCGACTTTTCCTTGGTCTCCTCGTTTTCCACATACATATACTTAAGGTGAAGCTTGGTCTTCCAATTTCTCCATCTTTCCCCGGCTATCCTTAACACCTAAGATCCTCTACGCTCGGGATGAACATAAAATGCACCCTACCAACACAATAAAACACATACATATATATAAAAACAACATAAAGAAGGAGATAACTTTTACATAAAATAACAAACATATGATATAAATTGAATATTAAATCTAACCTCAATATCGTGTAAGACACGTTTCCTTGTGGCTTCGTCAAGCTTCTTCCACTCTCTCAAAGTGATAGGCACATGTGCACGTGCGGTGGCACCTATCCAACTACTAAACTTGGCACGATGTTCGCCAATAGGATTTTTACAACCCGTCCGTGCTCCACTCTAGCGGAAAAGGAGTACCATTTTGTAATGCTTTGGCACATACGCGTAGTAAAGTTTGACCTCTTTCACTATCGGAATCGGCATTATCATCACTGCCACTCTTTGACTTTTTTCTTCTTCGAGTGGACATTATCCAACCTACATACACAAAATATAAACATGATTATTTATAAAAACACAAAGAGTTAAATAAAATAAAATAAATATAATAAGTACAAGTAATTAAATATTAAACATAAGTAATACAAATAAAATTAAGAGGAACTTGTGCAAGTAATATAATGAAAATTAAAAGTACACGTAAAACTAAATACCAAAAACTTCTTGATAGGCGACTTACGTTGGTCCGAGAACGTTTTTTAGTTACTTTCGAAGATGAAGCTCCATTTGTATCATCTTGCACCCAAATTCCCTCATCATGATCGTCTCTAACATATAATAAGGAGTCATCATCGTTTTCTATCTCATCATTACATGAAGTCGGAGCACCCAAACCTTCGAGAATCTCATCTTCAACATAATAATCAAACTTATATCTAGGGCGAGCGGATAAAACAATTGACCATTTTTTATCCAAAGGGTCACTCACATAAAAAACTTGTTTCGTTTGGCTTGCGAACAAGAACGGATCATTTTTATGTGAAACCTTATCAAAGTTAACCAAAGTAAAATCCAACTCATCTCTTCTAACACCGTTGTTATTGTCAACCCACTTGCATTTAAAAATGGAAATCCGAACAGTTTGGTAATACAATTCCCAAATCTCTTCAATTTGCCCATAGTAAAGCATTCCTTTTTCAATTGGATTGTTATCCTTAGCACTTGAAAAATGAAATGAAACGACCTCAACACAAACTCCACTATTTTGCATAGTGCTTCTTGAATCTTGTTCTTTGATATAGAATGTATATCCACCAATTGCATATCCACTGTAAGAGGAAACTTGTAGAGATGGACCAAAAGAAAGAATCCTTACATGTTCAGAAAATTTGTTGATCGGTTGACTTACCACTTGGTTCTTCAACCAAGTGCCAAATCTCTTTTTTTTTTCTCATTCTCAATCCACATGCCACTCTTATTTCTATGCACATTTCTCAAAAAACTTTTATGCATCTTAATGTAAGATTCGACAGCATCATCATTGTAAAGAACATATGAGTGAACTGAATCCATTTCTTCGTTATTGAGTTGGATAATCTTGTGGCCCCTAACACCCTTGCCTTCCATTTTGTCGGCATGACGTGGTTTTGGAAGACCAACCCGCTCATCATCGGAGATAAATTCATAACAAAAAGAAAGAGCCTCTTCTATGATATAACGCTCGGCAATACAACCTTCGGGATGAGATCTATTTGTCACATAATCCTTGTATATTTTCATGCATCTTTCATACGGATATTGATATCTCAAGAAGATAGGACCGCATTCTTTGATCTCTCTTACCAAATGAACCGGCAAATGAACCATGATATCGAAAAAAGAAACAGGAAAATACATCTCTAACTGACATAATGTGAAAATAATCCCTTCCTCCAGATTGTCCAACTCAGCCGGATTAATCTCCTTGCTACAAATGACATTAAAGAATAAATACACCTTTGTAATAGCATATCGTACCTTTTTTGGTAAAATTGAACGAATAGCTACGGGCAAAAGTTGTTGCATGAGTATATGACAATCATGAGACTTCAATCCCACAATTTTCAAATCCTTCATAGACACACGAGTGCTAATGTTTGAAGAATACCCTTCCGGAACCTTTATTCCCTTAAGACACTCACAAAATTGTTTTTTCTCATTTTTAGAGAGCGTATGAGCGGCGGGGGGTAAACGGGTTCGTGTGCCTACTTTTTGCGCTAGCAACTCTTCTCTAAGTTCAAATTCATCAAACATATCTTGTCTTCCCTTCGCAGTGTCTTTTGTCTTGTTCGGAATATCCAACAATGTGCCAACAAGAGAATCACAAAAATTCTTCTCTATATGCATGAGATCAAGAGAATGTCTAACTGTCAACTCTTTCCAATAAGGAACATAAAAAAATATAGATCTTTTCTTGTAACCTTTGGATGGAAGTTTAGAACCATATTTCTTGCCGTATGTGATTTGCAAATCCTTGACTTTCTCATACACTTGGGCACCCGTCAAAACCGTTGGACGCGAACGCAATTCTGGTTTTCCATTGAAAGCTTTTCTTAGTCTACGATAAGGGTGGTTGAACGGCAAGAATCTACGATGATCAAGATAGAAATTCTTGTGAGAATTTTTAAGATAGAGTTTGGTTGCATCTTCTTCACATATCGGACATGCATTATCTCCTTTAACACTATATCCGGACAAGGTGCCATATACAGGAAAATCTTGGCTAGTGTTGAACAACATAGCACGTAGATTGAATTTACGACCAACATGAGCATCAAAGACTTGTACTCCTTCATCCCACAACAATTTTAAATCATCAAGAAGAGGAGCCAAATAAACATCTATGTCGTTACCCGGTTGCCGTGGGCCAGAAATCAACAAAGAAAGCATCATGTATTTCCTCTTCATGCACAACTCAGGAGGCAAATTATAAGTAATCAATATAACAGGCCATGTACTATGTGCACTACTCATATTACCGAATGGGTTCATTCCATCTGTTGATAGCGCAAGCCGCAAATTTCTTGGTTCTTTGCTAAAATCACGGTTGTTGGCATCAAAAAGTCTCCATTGAGAAGCATCGGCCGGATGCCTCAACTTGCCATCATGCTTTCGATCTTTACCGGATTTATGCCATGTTAATAATTCCGCGTCCTTTGGGTTGGCAAAGAGTCTTCTCAATCTTGGTATTATGGGAAAGTACCACAAAACCTTAGCCGGAACGCTCTTCCTATTCTCCTTGTATCGAGAGGTACCGCAAATAGAACAAACAACATCATTTTCATAATCTCTGCGATACAATATACAATCATTTGGACAAGCATGAATCTTTTGGTAGCCTAGACCCATTGAAGCTAACATTTTTTTGGCTTCATAAGTCCGAGTAGGGAGAGTATTACCACTTGGTAACATGTCATTCAACAACTCTAACAAACTAGTAAAGCTCTTGTCACTCCAACCATTTGCCGCTTTTAAATTATACAACTTTAAAACGGCGGACAATCTAGTGTACTTTTCGCAATTTTCATACAACACCTCTTCATTTTCATTCAACAAGTTCTCCATCATATTCGGGTCATCGCCATTTACATCTACATCAATTTCATCTTGATTC
Source organism: Spergularia marina (assembly GCA_963680865.1). NCBI lineage: Eukaryota > Viridiplantae > Streptophyta > Magnoliopsida > Caryophyllales > Caryophyllaceae > Spergularia > Spergularia marina. The sequence goes on from OY804561.1 coordinate 8,698,917, forward strand.
GGATCATCAGTCCCCTCTTCTCCACTACCCTCCCCACTAATCGCATCAATATTATTGTCATCATCATCCTCACCAATATAGTCCTCACCATCCTCTCCAATATAGTCATCAACATTCTCTCTAATATCTTCTTGGACAAATTCACTATTACTTTCATTATCCATGCCCAAGTCATGTGTTGCCTCCCCATGAAAAATCCATTTTGTATAAGTTGAAGCAAAAGCACTCTTAGCCAAATGAAATTTTACCGTATCAAGAGAGGAAATCTCATATTATAACAATTACAACACGGGCACCGCATACGCTTTAAATCTTCACAATTTTTCTCGGCAAACTTTAGAAACTTTCGAATCCCCTCCTCATAATCACAATCACCTTGATTTGACATTGTTATCCATTTCCGATCCATGTCTATATTAACCAAAATTAACAACTAATTATCCTAAACACAACCTAATAAAAGTAAACGTCTAAATCTTACTAATTAAAACGATCAATTCAATAATCTACAATTCTATTCTTTCAATAATCGAACTAAACTCACTACTAAATTTAGTAACCAATTATTCTAAGAAAATCAAACACGATAATTAAAACTACTAATTCAAACATATAAAATGTATTTGTTTTAATCGAATAACTAAACCACTAGCTACTACTACAATACAATATTCATAACCAAACAAAACACATAAGACAACGGTCAAATGCATAACCGGTGTCTCTTTGTCAACTATATATAAGTAGTACTACTCTATTGTTCCCGACAACTAATGACCAATTTCACCCAAATAAGAACAATTCAACGTAGCACGCCAATACACACAATGAATCTAAAAAAGTGCAATTCACGTAATAAGAGCAATTCACCATATAAATCTAACTATACTCAAAACAAGAATAATTGAAAAATCAATAAACACAAACCTTATTAATTGGAATATGCACCAAGAGGAAGAAGTGGGCGGCGGCTAGATGAGCAAGAAGCTATGACGCGGTTGCGGCGGCGGCGGCAACCACGAGCAGCGACGGAGCGGAAAAAGCCCTGAGCAGCGACGGCAACCACGAACGCGACGAAACTTAGAGGCAACCACAGAGCGACGACAACCACGCGAATAGGGAACGAAGGCGACGACAAAAGACGATCCAATAGGGCAAACGTCGCCGGCGGTCTTCGTGTTTTTCTTTTTTTTCTGGGTTTTGAATTTGCTTGCGAATTGGGATGAAGATGATACGCGAATTCGATTGTACTGTGTGTTATTGAATCACTTATTTCCCAAAAAAAAAAACCTCTATGACACCGGTTGTACCCAAAACCGGTGTCAAAGGTCTTTTTTTTAACACCTTTGACACCGGTTGGTCTTAAAACCGGTGCAAATGTCCTACACTTTTTTTTTTCTTTTTGTTGTGTACCCACGGCAGTTTTCCTTTTTTTTTAACACCTTTGACACCGGTTTTGAGTCAAACCGGTGTCAAAGGTCCTAGACTTTTTTTTTTGCTTTTGTTTTGTGTACACACGGCAGTTTTTTTTTTTAATACCTATGACACCGGGTATAGCAAAACCGATGTCGTATCAGTTTTTGACACCGGTTTTAACTGTTCCGGTGTCTTATTTAGCGGTGTCTAATCCTTTTTTTGGCGTAGTGTTTCATTGCTTGCATGAAATGAGGAAGCAAAGTGTAGGATTCATCCCAATCACCATATCAATTTGCAATTGCCCTTTGTTTAGCATTCCACCCCTTCATATATGAGATAGTATAATTGAATTTATTATTGATAAATTCAATAAGAACTGGGACAGTAATGGACCAATCCTTGGCAACAAGGTTTTTAATAGCTTCACTAATGAATCCACATTTCAAATTCATATGGTCGCGTGGAATAACGTCACCAACATAGGTAGATTCGTGAGGCCCAAGATAAGTGACAATGGTGAAGACTTCTGAAAATTGTTTTTCTTTTTGTGATGCTCTAAGCCTCCAATTGCATGGGTTTGGCGCTCTACCGCACTTGAAAGTGACAGTGTGGGGTTTGGATTCAGACACTTTGAAAGTTTGGTTACGTTGTACAGAGTACAAAGTTACATTTTCTATCAAAACAACCTTATTTGGAAATCTTTGACCAACTATAAACTCCCTACCAACCTTAACTTCAACTTCATTGACCCATGTTTTCCAAGCATTCACATCTTGTTGATCAATTTCATGAATCGTATTGAATTCTAAATGTGGAGCACTCTTCCCAACCAAATCATCATTCTCATCTTCATCATCAATCATACGTTCAACAACATTCAACTCCTCCTCCGCCTCATGTCCTTCTAAATCCTCGTTCAAGGTCCCCTTATTTATGTTATTGGTTTCAATGGAAACATATTGCGCAACATCCCCAAATCTGATTGATGTGAGAGAAGTATTGGGCGTTGTTGAAATCGTTGTTGGCAATACATTTCTAGAGTCCACCCTTCTCACTTCAACATAAATGTCCATAAAACACTACTACAAAAGGCAATAAAGACGTCGGACATTTTGACATATACAGGTCGGTTTTGCATTCGACGTTAAGTTGAGTGACATCTATTCCATAGGAATAGACGTCGGTTTTAAGTCCGACGTTTATCAAAAGTATAGACATGGGTTTTTCTTAGAAAATCCATGTCTATGTGGTCTTATAGACGTCGGATTTCCTTAAAAAACCCATGTCTATAGGGACTATATACATCATCTTTTTTAAAAAATTCCATGTCTATTCTTCGACTAGATATTAAAAAAATGGTTCCGAACCTAATTTTTTCTGGTTCCTAGCCACATATTGCATAAATGTCATTTGTCATGAATAAATAAAACTCTCATACTAATCAATATTCAATAAAGGATAAAAATTTACAAATGTTGTATGCTCTAATCATTGGGAAACCAATCGAATAGCACAAATTTACAAAAAAAAAAAAAATTAACAACGAGAATTAATACATCGCCGGTGCCGTCTTTGGTGATTGTTGTAATTGTAGGCTTTGAATCTTCAATTTTAACAGTGATGGACTCATGAAGTTTTTACCTAAAACCAAGACGATAAAAAAAAAATCAACTTCATAAACACCCAATATCATCCAAAAAATACTTGAATAAAATCATGAACAATTGAAATAAAAATTAAGACCATCCACAACCAAATTAGAAAGGAAGAAAAACGAAGTAACTCAAAAACAAGACACCAAATCTCAGATTTTCAACCAACAATGTCAAATATTTAGACAATAACGAAAATAGAGTATAAAGATTGAGTTTGAAGACAAAAATACACATTTAGGCAGCACAAAGATAAAGAAAAAACCCTAGAATTTGGGGGCTTTATTTCTTCTTGTGATTAACACATAGCCAACTGAAATTTGACCTAAAAAAATGAGATTCAAAATTTTGTCAAAATTAAAAAGTTATAAATATCAACACCACAATTGAAATCTTCATATGAATATATCAATACAAAATTTGAAAACCTAATATGAATAAGATACAAAATCATATCTTTGATTTTTGAAGAAGTAAAACCATACCTTAATAATCATACGAAGAAGAAAGAATAAGGTGAGAACTACTCCAACATGCAACATTATATTGACAGAAATTGATGCACTTGTGATGGTTGATTGGTAACTTGGTGGTTTTCGAGTAGGTATAAGGAAAGGAGAGTGAATAGATTGAAGTAGATTGAGATTAGAAAAGAAGATGAAAGAGAAAGAAGATGCAATAGGTGGCCACATGAGAGAGAGTGAAAAGAATGTTGAGAGATAGGGTAGGGTTTTATTAATTAGAGAAAATGTTCACAAACAATAGACATGGGTTTTTATATGATCCTTATTATACTGATTTCGGAAGAAAAAGTCAATATGAATAGACGTCGGCTTTGTTAAAAGTGTGATGTTTATATAACCTTAATAGACATGGGTTTCTACGTAAAAACCCATGTCTATTAATAGACAGACATGGGTTTTTCTAAAATAACCCATGTCTTAAATTTGACCAAAATTGCGAAAATGCCACCGGTTCCTTGTAGACATGGGTTTTATAGATATCCGATGTTTATCTAATGATGTCTATAGTGCATTTTGTAGTAGTGAAATGAACCTTTGAGTGTCGAACAATTGCCCACATAGCATGTAAAGAACAATCATTATTAAGGGGTACAACCTTATAACACCCGGCACTCGGATACTTCCTCTTCGCCGTCAATGAAACACTCTTTCTATTGATTTCCATTGCCTCACAAATCTCCCCAATAAAGTCATTATAAGTCATACTAGTACTAGCAAATACAAAACTCTCATTTCCACCCTTATAACAAACATTTCCACTAGCTTTAACAATTTCTCCATCCCAATAACATACCAAAGGATATCCCGTAATTTCCATTCTATAATGAGAAAAATAAACTAATTTAATTAAGAAATTCAACTAACATAAATCTTCAATTAACCAAAACCCTAAAAATCGACTTATGAATTTTAATAACTAAACTCAAGCATCAATACTAACTAAATTGGATTAAATATAATAGTAATCTAACATAAAAAAAAAAGTCAATGAACTCAAATTAACCTAAATTAGTGTGGTTTAATTACAATATTAAACAAAACCCTAAAAATTCAACTTCTATCATATACCATGAATATGCAAATTATTATCAATACTAACAAAACAAATCATTCAATAAATTAGTAATCTAACTAAAAAATCAAACAATTAAACTAATGAATTGAAATTACCTAAAACAAATTGGTACCATTAGAAGAAATGAAATTACCTTAAAAAAATTGGTACAAAAGAGGGCGGAGCAGCAACGACCGGCAGCGGCGGGAGAGGACGCAGCGGCGGGAGAGGGGCGGAGCAGCGGCCAGAGAGGATGGGGACGTGGGCTGGAGAGAGAAGTTGAGGTTGAGAGTCATGGGTATTTTTTTTTGTAAGGAGTCGGGGTGATTTGGGGGCTGGAGAAGTGGAGAACCCGATATAAGTATTTCAAAAAAAAAAAAATTGAAACCGCCATGGGGGGTGGCAGTTTCTCCTGAAGGGAAACCGCCACCCCCATGGCTGTTTCACCCTATACAAAATTGAAGGCTCCCACTTCCCATACTCAGTTCGGGTCTGAAACCGCCATTGAGGGTCAACTGAAACCGCCACCCCCCATGGCGGTTTCACAATTGCCCAAAATCCTCCCTGAAACTCATATTCACTGTTCAATACATGTAAACCCACTAGTGGTAATGGTGGTTTTGTCCAAAACCTGAAATGGGGGGACGTGCACCCTATAACATTAAACGTTTTTGAATCCGACCCATTTTGTTTAATCTTTATTTTTAAGCCCTATTTCGAAAAAAAATTCCTTGTTTGACCCTCTTTACATTTTTTTATACCAATATGTCATTAGATTTTTTTTAATACCAATCTGATATTTGGGTGCATTTTTATATAGCAATTTGGTCATTTGGCTTATAGTTGTAGGACTTTCTACTATATATGTGTTAAAGAGTCAACTCAACCAAAAGTTTAGACTGATGGTTGAGACTCAATAATTGGTTATATCTTAACACTCCACCTTACGTGAAAGCCCATTGGGCTTGAAACGTGGACTGAAACCACTTGAAATGTGGTTGATAAATGCACAACTTTGTGTTGAAATTCCACTTGAAAAGGAGGGGGCTCCCAAGATTTGAACTTGAGACCTCAGGGTTACTGAGACTCTGATACCATGTTAAAGAGCCAACTCAACCAAAAGTGTAGACTAGTGGTTGAGATCCAATAATTGGTTATATCTTAACAATATGGTATCAATATTTATAAAAGTCTGGCCACACCCACATTCATCCATGTCTGCGACTATGACTACATGCATGATCTTTCTTTTTCTAACACAACATCGCATTCGCTTGCAGGAAGAGAAAGTTTTAATGTATATCCATATACATTTCTAAATGTATATCCCTAATTTTTTATCAACATGTCCCAGCATATTCCAATTCTTTCTTCTTAATCTCACCATATAAAAATACAAATCATACCCATACTATCCCCCATATATATTTAGTAATGTGTATCACATATACAAATAGACTTACTCTTGTAGGAGTGAACTTGATTCAATATATATGATTAGTTGAACGTAATCGGTTAAGACAAATAATTAATGAAAACAAACAAAATGGTAATAATCAATCCTACTGTAATACTTTAGTGGGGAGTGGACCAAACAAAAAGCAAACAAAATAGCTAAAGAAAGAAATACAAATTTCAATCATGCATGCAAACAGATTGTAAAGGTTGGTCCTGACTCTGATCAATATATTGATACATGTTGCAAACAATTAGGCAATAAATCTGTAAAATACGACTGATATTAAAAATTGATTTTCTTCTTGTTTTCATCACCGCAAAACGCCCAAGTTGTCATAGGGTACTGTTTCGGCAGTAAAATCCTACCTGATAAAGGATTCTTTTTTTGATTGAAAATATGAGAATTGATAGAGGCAGCACAGTGGTGTGGTCTTTTTCCGCAGAGCACACATAAGGACAAGATACTAAAGGGTAGCGGAGCAATATCCGTGGCCAAATAGGAATTCTGGAGCAAAGCTGAGCAAAATGGGGAAAAGGATTTCTAAGCAATTAGTAAGAAAACAAACGCTCCTCTCGTTCTCTCAGTTGTCTCTCTCCTTCACTCTTCCTCAGTTCCTCTCTCATTCTCTCTCCTCTATGCTCATCCAATCTCACTCCATCAAATTCTCCCTAAAATTTTCCCCTCTCCTTCTCTATCACTTCTATCCAAGTTAAGGAAGGTTGATGAACTGATGTTCCGATTCATGTAAGTTGATTATTTTAATTTTAATTTTCACTTATGGATACATTTCTCACATAATTCGTATTTGTTATGATTGTTTGTTGAGATTCAATCATCCTTATGTTTTAAAGCTCAGATTTACATGCTATTTTTTTTACCTATTGTTCATATGGGTTTGTAATTTGGGGATTGTTAATTAGGGTTTTCTGATTTGGGGATTGTTAATTGGGTTTGAATTTTGGGGATTGTACACTCTCACACTGTACTTTTCTGGCTTATGAAATTTGCGAACTGTATCAACCAATGTTAAATGTTTTTTTTATTTAATTAAGCACTATTTAATTTCTAGTCAAGTGCTTTGGGCTCATTGATGCTTCTTTCATTTTTCCTCCTGCTTCTGGATCGTTCAACTCTAGTGTGAATGCTCTGCCTCCTAACCTATCTACTAAAGTCAGTCATGTCACTACTACAGTATTTGGTGCCATTATCACTGCAAACTGCAAACAAATTTGTATCAATAACAGAACATGTAAGAGTGTAGACATAAACATATACAATTTGGATTAAACCACCCCTACATTACGAGTTTACGATGTTTTTCAGGATTTCGGGTGAGTTTTCAACTTGAAAATTTTAAAATCTCCCCCACGAAATTATCCATGATAAAAAAAAAAAATCTACAACAATGAAAGAAATGTAGGTCTTACCTATAACAATAGAAGTGACTTGTTCTCGGATAACCCGAGGAAAGGAGGGAATATGAGAATCAGAATGTACGTATACCACTATACATGCTGCAAAATGTGTGTAGCAAGTCGATTTATGTTCATGGTCATGTATGTGCTCTAGAAATCCTAAGAATAGCAACATTAATGTGTGAAGAGTGTATATCTTTATCAATGGTAAATTGGGATACTACAAAAACGAGATATTGGTAAAGAAGATGTGCGAGGAGGAAGACAAGTCAAAGACTAACATGGTTGGAGAAAAGGGGAGGGGGGAGGGGGGAATTAGACTTATTTAAGTAAGAAATCAAAGAGAACATGTTCATATATGCTTTTCTATGAACTGTTAATATCTATATAGAACTATTAAAAGGCAAGCATTACTTACCATCTAAATCCACTTGGCAGTATTACCACCAGTATAAGCTTATTTGTCAATATTTTGTCCAACTCACCAATTACTTGTAATCCACATCAGCGATGTGTAAAACATATCTCTTTGAAAAAAAAATGTCCCTCTTTTCTTAATTGACCCCGTCACCTACTTTGTTGTAAATTGATTGAAAGACCCCCATTTACAAGAAAAGTTAAATGACATATAGATCTAGACCAAGGTTGATGAGTGCCATTTTAATGGTTTATTTTCTTCAACTTTACCTTTGCGTGTGGTGAGCTTAGCCCCGTAAGCCGAAATTGTTTCATCTGCATTCTTTGTTGTGTCACATATGTAAGATAACTCCTATAAGAACACAAATCCTTGAACTTCTCATTTATTTCACAATGAATAATTCATTAAGCATGTCATTTCTATAAATTTATTGTGACATTTATACACATAACTGTTGATAACCTTTCATGTCCTCTCCTGTCTTTAAAACACCAACATCCCTGAATTTGCATAGAGCGAAAAATCTAGGTAGTCAATCACCATCTTCATCATTCTTTAACAAAACTATATACAATTGTATTGTTCTTTCAAATACGAGTACTGATTGTTTCCTTTTAATTTCATCAATCTAGGTACTTCTTTTTTTCTTCAGGCTACTGTACATCAACTAGAGGCCAATCATGTTACACAGCATTCAAAGAACACAAAGAAGATTCAATCTCCTGGTATATTATGCTTTATGATGAATGCAATTTTTTGTTTTCTGACTTCCCATGTAAAAACAAAATTCTATCTGCGCATTCAAACACTTCGATCAGATGATTTATGTTACTTTGAATTTATACTGAGATGAAACTATCTTAAACGATTACCATGGTAAATTATTTTGCTTTTGCTATTAGCGGGTACTGAAATTATATGACATGCCAATGAACAACTCCTATCCATTATTTTCATAAATTTATATACACAACACCTACAACAATTATGCCTTAGAAGCCGATCCCCTACAACAATTATTGCAGAAAGGGGTATGACGTATAGGATTACAACTACTGATTACACGAGCGTAGATGTAGAGGTTCCATAAAACTAAATGTAACATTTCACAATTATAGGTATCAAGTGGACAGCCGAAACGAGTCACACTGGACGAAGAAGGAAAGGAAGGATAAGAAGATCACGAGAAGAATAGAAAACGGAAAAAAGTTGAAGGGTCAATAATCATTAATCATTCCCTAACAACTTCTATTGATTTATATAAAAGGCATTGTCACCGATCGGAGGACAAAAAATGTACACACAATGTATAATAATATACAAATTGTGTTTTATTTGCAGGATTACAGAAATGGAACCAGTTGACAAGACCGGGAATGTTGAGGAACAGCCATCCACGAGAATAAGAACTAGGAAGGTAGATGAGCGTCAAACAAAAAACATCCACTACATGTTTTAAGTTTTTAGTTTATTTTCAAACAATCGCAAGAGTTCAAGTTTTAAGTTAATAACACATTTGTTTCTAAGTTATCTAAGATGTTTTTTTTTTTTTTGAAATAATCTAAGTTATCTAAGATGTTACAACATGTTATTTAGAACAAACAATATTGTCCTTGCTACCTTCAACTTTGTAATTCCTTTACTCTATCGTTACAATGTCTATGAAACAAAAGCAAGAGTTTCCTATCACTTTTGTCCTAAGAATATGATCCTTTGACCTTCCAATCTGGTGAAAGAAAAAAACTTTTTACCATTACTCATCAAACGTCCATTCGACATCATCAACCCTATAAACAAAAAAAAATGTTTATCAAAGCTGATGGAGAAAATATAATTACCATCACGCACATTATATTCCAGCTAAAAAAAAATCAAAGTAAATTACAAAAGAAAATAAACAATAAATGTATACGGAACAATAAAACTGAAAAATGAATTCCGAAAAGACCCGTGATGTTCACGGGTACAAAAACTAGTTTCAATTCAAGTTGTCATTAAGACCCCCTCCCCCTTCCCCATAGTGGCCTGCATTCAATCTCTCTTCTTTTATTTGTTGGTAAAGATCAAGCGTATCATGTTGTGTATGATGGGGCATTGGGTTGTCTCTTAAATTTTCAGGATTCTAATTTTGTAATTAAAAAAAAATGAAGTTTGCGTAAACTAATGTCAATGTGGGGTTTTAATTGATTTTCTATTCTCTTGTTGATATATCTGCTCACTCATTAGGTTTTATATATCGGGTCTATTGGATTCTTTGGCTCATCAATTGTGATTTGTAGAGTGATAATTGCTGGCAAAATAGCCTTTCAATAGATTGTTTTCCTGTTACTCTCCACTATTAAGGCCATGGCATGCATGTATTATGGATATTATGCAGAATCCTGGTACTACAATCTTTTAGCTATGTGCCAAGATGCATCATGGTGTTACGAGTTCATCAGAATACAAGATGAATGTTAATATTTTAACTCAATTTCGTTCACGAAAATGCTTGTAACTATTAGGGTGACACTCGTGTTTTCCTCTGAGAATTGTGCAAAGTTAATATGGCTCTTATTTGAAGTACTAGTGTGTAACTGCAAATGATGATCCAAAAGACGTGACTGAGCTATAAGAAGAGAAGTAGAGAACTATGGTTACCAAGGCTACTCTCTTTGTGGCTAACAGAAAGGGTGTGTAACAAACTGAAGTTGAGATAGGAATAACAAGTTTCAGATTTAGTATGTATTGAATGTTTTTCCCTTATTATCATGATTTTCCATTATCATTGTTATTCTTTAGATATCCATCTTAGATTTCTGCTCATTTTTGTGTTGGCTATGGTTAGGCTTGGCCAATGGGGTTGGGGCGGGATGGGTCAAGGGCATTTGCTAACGGGGCGGATTATTCAATAGGTGTGTTTTAACTTCTATATGATATAGGCATTGTTTAGGGTAGTAGAGCATTGGAGTATCACAGAGTTTGTAAGTTTTAGTAATGTGGATTGATATGAGCTAGTTTGTTGACACCTTTGATTCATGGCAATTTGTGAGGCAATGTGTTGTTATTGGAGCTTGCAGTAAGCTTTTTGTTTGGGGTAATGACTAGATTGCAGAAGTGGAAGGTGTGCTTAGGTGATATATCCTGCTCGAGATAAGAGTCTGAAGAAAGTTTCCAGAAATTACTTTATAGGGTTTCTTCAGTTTTATGTTCTCGCTATTAGGTGAGGGATTGGACACGAAATATTGTGTACAATAATGGGCAAGGGTGTGCTGAGAAGAATTGAGTTTCAGATTTTAGAAAGCTTTGCATATCAGAGGTAAGATGTTTTTACATTTCTTTTGATTATATGATATAATTCTTCCCGAAACTGATCCATTTGTTAAATTATCTTTTACTAGTAAGACAAGAGAGGTCATGCTATATTTCGTTGTTAACCTAACTAGTCGAGTCGTCTTATGAATTAGTTATGTTATTGCAAAATTGAACTTTGATATTGTAAGCACTAGGCACATGTTTGTGAGAGTAGATAAAAATGAACTCTTGTAATGTGTTTTTATCGAACCTTTTGTTTATGTGGTGTTTGTTTTGGGTGTCGTCAGGACATGAAGGAAGTGCTGGAAACAAGTTCAGGATGTCACAGGTCTTCTAGTGGCAGCTACTGTGAATTCTGATGATATCACTGGTGACATGGTCATGGCCACTGTCACGTATGGGTAAGCATGATCTCTGTAAGGTTGTGAAAGTCATGTAATTTTTCATTTTACTTTTTCTCTGTCTCGTATGATCTTATGGGGTAATCCTACGACCAACTTGTTGTACTCAGCAAGTAGTTTTTCATTATCTATTTTACTTTAAAGGCTATTAGCTCAAAACGGGTAGAGCAATGTGCATTTGCACAAAGATATGGGCTCAATTCCCATATAGCCTCACATATCTATAATGACAAGGTGTAGTGAATCAGGGAGAATTGGGTTAGTATTAAATATGCGATCCATCAGGCTCGTCAGCGGCAATATGAAAATGAATTTCGTTCGATTTGGGTCAGTCGTAATTTAGTGACCGCTATACAGTAGCCTTGAGAAGTATTGTCTCACATCGATATAAGTAGGCTTGAGGAGTATTGTCTCACATCGACATAAGTAGGCTATTGCAATTAGTTTATAAGCTAATGGAGTACTCCTGTAGCAAATTTATTTTACATATAAGTGATAAGTTCACTGGACTTATAACCTATATCTATTTTCAATTCTATGGATCGTGCTATTCGTGATTCAAGAGTCTTAATCTACCGTACCTTCGTGATCCATGAGTCTTAACCTACCATACCTCGTACACCCACTCTCAAATTAGAGTTGTAACAACTCATAGTCCGTTCAAACTTTATTCACGGTTCTTTCCCTTTCATATAGATACAAGTTTTCAACCATCAGTCTTTATTGAGAGATGATGATGTAATTTCATCGCAAAACAAAACTAGCTTAGTTTTAGCATATGGACTTATAACTCAATAACTTTATATTTTTTTAAAACTCCTTACGACAGTATAATAATACTAATCAATAATATATGATCTATCGCAGATAATAGGACCTGCATAGTAGGGAGTAATATAATGATGCGTGACTTTGTGTATGGTGGTCAATGAACTTTTTCGACAAACATTGGTTAATTGCCCTAGTTGCATGGAATTACCGTTCATGGATGCTTTCATTTTTTTTTTATGAAATATATGATACTTCTTCCGTTATTTTGGCTTTCATTCGATAAGAAGTTTCTATACAGGTAACTCATACTCCGTATATAACTCGCTGATCAATATAATTAACATAATCTAATCGACCGAACAAGTTCACACTTAAAACGTATTTCTAAATCTAATTATAAGATCAAATAACACAATACTAATAACAAGACGCATAAGACGCGTATAAGACATAACTAACATATTCAATCTGAAATACAGTACGTCGGCACAAGCCATTGACCAGTTTATTCAACTTCCCTTATTTTATGGCCAAAATCAAGTTTCATCATTACATATGATATCATTGGTATTCGATATTCGGGTGGCCAAAGTTTGATCATTACATATGATTTCATTGGTATTTTCTATATATATACCGTATTATCTGAGATAGACTCTATATTATTGATTAGTATTATTATGTTGTCGCAAAAGTTTTAAAAAAATATTAAAGTCATCGATTTATAAGCCATATGCTAAAGTTAGTTTTATTTTGACATGAAATTACATCATCATCTTTACATAAAGACGGAAGGTTAGGATTTATCAATATATATGGCGAAAATTATAGAACTCATTCAATGAAGAATCTTAATTAAGAGAACACTATAATATTTTCTATTAACTATGCATTAAGTATATAGGTTCGAGTCATACATTTACATTTGTAAATTAAAGACAAGTCAATTGGCGTTAGTAATTCATAAACCATTGGCGTATTCCATGAACTTATAAAGAAGTCACATAAACCTAGTTTTATCGACGTGAGAGAGTGAGACGATGTATAGTGTGAGAGTGTACTCCATGAACTTATATACTTTCTTTGAGTAATTTGGAAAATATATAATAGCTAAGAGACAATAAGGTTTTCTCTAGACAAGCTAGAGTATGACAATAGTCTTAATCGTATTACCGATTCTTGGCTAAAAGAGGATGCTCATTCGAATCTTACATACTGTGAATACGTTCAGGTCCATATCGGATAATTCATTTAGAGTTTCGAGTTCAAATCGTTATTATTAACGGTTAACAACCAAACATAAGTGATTTTTTTAAAAACAGTTTACGACAACATAATAATGCTAATCAATAATATATGATCTATCTCAGATAATAGGACCTTCTTTATTAATATGGATATAAGATCGGTTGTATAAAAATAATTTACATAACTTATAGCATACAAATAGCCTGAATATATACAAATATTATTGACGATTTTTTATATATACACCATATTATTTGCGATAGACCCTATATTATTGATTAGTATTGTTATGTTGTCGCAAAAGTTTTAAAAAATATTAAAGTCATCGATTATAAGCCATATGCTAAAATTAGTTTTGTTTTGACATGAAATTACGTCATCATCTCTGAAGGTTGAAAACTTGTGTCTATATGGAAAGGAAAGAATCGTGAATAAAGTTTGAATCAACTATGAGTTCTTGCATCTCAAAGGGAAAGAACCTTGAATAAAGTTTTTAGACAAGTTTGATAATGTGAATACAACTTGAGACTATAAATATATTTTAGACAAAATAATAATGGTAAAACCTACTTCTAAAATGCAAAAATAGTTGAGATAACACAACAACGCTAATGAGACACATGAAACTAGTTCCAAATAATATAAGTTCAAACTTATACCAATTCTAAAAGAAAAAAAATCACTTGAGCTTAAGATAACATAGTAATACATACTAGCAATTCATATATGGTCACTTAGACAATGTGAGTTACTCTATTCATCCAAATGCAAATATCTCATACCCTAAATCCTCTTAAATTGAGGAGGGTGTACACATACACTAATTGATTAATCAAAATTTCAAAAAAAAAAAAAATACATAGAGAGTTAGATAGATTTTTAGCAAATTTTAAACTTTGGTCAAACGATTAGTGAGCACATCCTCTTTAACAAGGGTGCTTTTTCAATAAACCATAATTCCAACTACAAATATTAACCAACCTTTGTCGAAAAAGTCATTGGCACCATACAGTAAGTCATAGATCACTATGCTAACGTACTAACCATGCCATAAATATATTATCTACAACATACCTTATATTATTGATTAATACTATTATGTTGTTGTAACTTAATAATTAAAACATTAATTCATCAAGCCAAATACTAAAATTATTTTTCTATTGAGTTGAAATTGTACACCATCATCTCTAAATAAACACGAACGGTTAAAAATTAGTACGTATATACGAAAGATAAAGTGACCGTAAATAAAGTTTGAACGGGTTGTGAGTTCTTGCATCTCATATTTCAGAGTGGGTGTTTGAGGAATGAGAGGTTAAGAGTGTCGGATCTCGGGCATCAGTCCCATAGAAGTGGAAATAAATATATATGTAGTAGGTTATAAGCCTAGTGAGGTTATATCGTAAAACCAATTGGTGGTAAAAGCTAAGAAGTATTTCATTAAATTACAAACTAATCACATGAATTTCATCTATTCATATCAAAGTGAGACGATGCTCCGGAAGCCAAATTGATACTGCAAACCTTGTCAAATGTCAATAGAGATCATAGTTAGGCTATATGGGATTTGAACCCATAACTTTGTGCAAATGCACATTGCTCTACCAGCTTTGAGCTAATAGCCTAAGGTAAAATAATGAAAAATTACATGTTTAGTAAAAAAAGTTAGCAGGTAGGATTACTCCATGGATCTTTGTCTAACGCTACCTAATATTACGTATCTTTGTCTAACGCTACCTAATATAACGTATTGTTTGTCTAACGCTACCATAAATGAAGCATCCGCAAAAATAAAGTGAATTTACCCATGCGCGGAATTTATCGGCGGAGGCTGTGTGATGGGGCCGTGCGTGGTGTTTGTGGATGGAGAGAGGAGGGAGCTAGAAAAGGAATGGGGGAAGGGAGAGGAGAGCAAAAAAGGTGAGGACCAAAGCCAGATTAAATGGTCACGGTTTTCTTGATGGCTCCATGGACGAGTCGAGGCTCCTCCGCCGAATCAGAGTTATTCAAATCAGACCAGAGTCATTAAAATTAAATTTCATCAGAATAGAGTTAATATAATAAGACCAGTTTCATTCAAATCAAATCAAATCAAATCAGAAAGATGCAGTCCTATCATACAGGTCCTTAGAAGTTGCATCATGTTATTGAATTACTCGCTACTAAGCAGATCCTATTATCTGCGATAGATCATATATTATTGATTAGTATTATTCTGTTGTCGTAAAGAGTTTTAAACAAAAAGTTTTATATGGTTGTTAACCATTAAATAATAACGACTAGGATGGAAGCCCGTGCGTTGCACGGGTCTCTTAATTATCTCTATGATTAATGGGGATAAATTCGAACTCCTATGTTTGCGTTGGATGGCAAAATATATCCGACTAATTAGGTTTCGTAGTACCATTGAATAACGGTTTTTGGGATTCAAATCGTCTTTTTTCCTTTGATCTTCGTACCCTCATGAATTGGTTTTTTTCATCGGCACACGTTAGAAAAACCGATTTACTATATGCAAGTCGTAATGTGACTTTTAATTGAAGTCGCTTATTAAAGATCTGTATTAGACGTAACAAAATAAAATATATGTCTATGTTTTTTCTCCCGGAACACTGCCTTGCTTTTCCATTTGTTTATGAGACGCTACAAATAATAGTATTTTGGTTGAAAATGTTTCATCTTTCAGTTTGACTTCTCTTTATGTCGTCATCTTTGCCCGACAAAAAAAAAAGTTTTATCCTCCCCCCCTCCCTTACCAATTACCATGTTTACTCCCTCTTAATCCTTAACGAGGTATATCTCAATGATTATATTTTCAATAAATAAGTCATGATTTTATCTAAACAAAAGGTAACCAAAATTCAATAATTTGATCAAAAAGATTTGTAAATTCGACCAACTTATTAATTAAAATGATCTATAATTTTAATTTTAACACTTGGATATCATTTGTCATATGTGTAAGTGTAGATTTTCCCGTCGTGATATTAAATTTGCGATAAAAGCTGGGCGAGAAAGCGATTGTGATGCGGGAGCGAAACAAGAATCGAGTTATGGAGTTTTCCTAAATTCAGTTTAGCTTAGAGTTTTCCTTATTTTCTTAGAGAGTCTTATAATTTGTTTCCGATAATTAGTATTTCCTATTTTATTTGGAAAGTCTGATTATTTAGTAAGTTTTAAGTTAGTTTCCTTATTCTAATATAGGTAGAATTAAAGCAATAAGCTAGACATCTCTACCCTATATAAGGTGAGATAGTCTCATGTATGTTCATAGACACAGATTTCAGATTCCAGTTGAGTATTAATATCGAAGAGTCGAAGGGAGTTTCCTTCAAATTCTTTGTGTGGTTGCTTGCGGGCGACAAACTCATGCGTGAGTACTAAATCCTTTGCGGAGGATCGAATTAAGGGTTGTGGCTCTTTGAATTCGGCAGATTCAATTACTTGCGGGTATTGAACCATATATTTATTGTTTTTCTTTAGTTTATTTCCATATAAACACAAAAACACAAAAATAAGTTGTTTTAGTTTTTAATTCCGCTGCAAAAACTCTTAGTTTGTTAATTATAGATTAGCATACGCATCAGATTGTGGTTAAGAAAAAAATGGGTGTATCGAGGTATGATGACATCGGAAGAAGTAAGGTTGATATATGCAAATAAAAGAAGAAAAAGGAGAAAGAAGAAATCGTTAATGGTCCAAGAATTACGTTTGAGTGTTTGGTTTTGAAAATTACATATCGCTGCATCAAAATATGATCTATTTGTGTTCTCCACCTACTTTACCAATTTATGAGCAGAGTTGTACAAATTTGTTTTGAGATATGTATGTTGTAATAGCACCTTGAAATAAAATTATTTTTGAAGTTTGGCTAACCAATTAATGAATCAAATTTAGTCGTAAAACAAACTTACTTAGACAAATAATCATAATAATCAATAATAGTAGACAATATATTTTGGACGCGCTAAACTCAATAAATAAAAAATCCCTTAAACGCAACACATCATATGATATTAATTTAAAATAATAAAATGTCTATTGGAGTTTGTCAATATATAAAGAGCCTATGCACATAGTTCTTAGTGCCTGTTTGGCCAAGCTCCAACTTCTACAAAACTACTTCTCAGAAACAGTTTCTGGAGGAGAAGCTCCAAATTGAGCTTCTACTTCTGAAGAACAAATTTACACTAGAAGTGCTTCTTAGAAACCAGAGACAGTTTCGCAGTTTTGGGTGTTTGGCCAGTTTTCAGTTTTTAGGACCCATAAAGAGTTCAGAAACACTTCAGAAGCTTGGCCAAACACACCCTAAGCATAGTGTACCTATTGAGCTAATATGCTTTGGCCGCTCAAATATCGAATACAGATGAAATCATATGTAATGATCAAACTTCATGTTGGTCATAAATTAAGGAAGGGAAAATGATTGAAGCATTGGCTTGTGCTACTAACGTATTGAATTTCTGCTCAAACATGTTCGTTTATTTTTAGGATGTAACTTATCTTGTCTCAAATGCGTCTTATGTGTCTTGGAAGTAGTATTATATTATCTGATCTAATTCTGTGATTTAAAATAGACTTTAAATTTGAACTTGGTTTATCGAATACTAGAATATGCATCAGATGTTTTCAATCTATAAAGAGCCTATGTGTCCTCTAAGCATAGTTAATACTCTCAATCGGTATATGGTACCCTGGGGGTACGTACCCCCCGGTTCAATTTTCACTCATTATATACCATTTTGTAGTTATTATATATTTCCACCCATTATTTTTCAATTTTCACTCATTAATTTTCAAAATTTCACTCATTATATAACAGTTTATAGTCATTATTTATTTTCACTCATTATTTCCAATTTTCACTCATTATATATGTACCACTTTATAGTCATTATTTATTTCCATTCATTATCATTGTTTAATTTTCACTCATTATTATATACCACTTTAGAGTCATTATTTATTTTCAGTCATTGTTAACCAATATCCGCTCATTATTTCTCAATTTTCACTCATTATTTTCCAAATTTCACTCATTATTTCCTAATTTTCAATCATTATTTCCCAAATTTCACTCATTATTTCTCAATTTGCACTCATTATTTCCCAATTTCACTCATTATTTCTCAATTTGCACTCATTATTTCCCAATTTTCACTCATTACTGTTCATGGGTGAATAGTAAATCGGGGGGTACGTAGCTCTAGGTACCCCCGGGGTACCTAATAATTTGCCACTCAAATAGCATAGTTCTCCAATCGAGCCACTCAAATATCGAATACTGATGAAATCATATATATCTGTAACACTACAGGATTATGGAAAATGGTATATGAAATTGGTTTGTCCCACATTAGGAAACTAAGGCTCTTATAGTCAGTTTATAATAGATTTCTACTATCATACTACCAACGGGGCATTCACCTTTTAGAGCCCAGAGGATATTTGGGTATTAGAGGTGATTGCCCATCTTATTGGGTTGTGTTGCGACATACTGATGTATCAGATTATTACAATATAAAATGATGAAACATGATGTAGGCCACAAAATAAGCAAAGGAAGGGAAAATGATTTAATCGGCCATTGGCTTGTTCCACATCGCGCCGATTTTCAGCCCGAATATGTAGTTATATATAGGATGTAACTAATTTTTATCTTCAACGGGTCTTATATATCTTGGGAGTAGTACTGTGTTATATGATTTATTTATGTGATTTAGAAATAGGTTTTAAGTCTGAAGTTGTTTTGTCGAATGCAATACACCTATTTTCATAATGTTAATTTATTGATCTCGCCGATTTATATACGGGTTAACTGTATTATGAAACTAGTTATTGAGCAATCCAAAAGAATGGAAAGAGTATCGCAGATCTCATCAAAATAATGAAAGAAAATAGAAGCATCCATAAACGGTAACTGCAATTAGAACAATTTACCAATTTCTCGAGAAACATCATTGACCACCGTACCCAGAGTCACACGTCACTATACTAACTTACTAAGCATCCATAAATATATTATCTTGGATATATCCTATATTATTGGTTGATATTATTATGTTGTCGTAAAAAGGTTTCAAAAAAGTTAATTCATGGGTTCATAAGCCATATGATTAAATTTGTTTTGTTTTGAGACGAAATTATACATCATCATCTCTAAATAAATACGGGAAGTTAAAAATTTGTATCTATATGAAGGTAGATAAACGTGAATAAAGTTTGAACGAACTACGAGTTCTTGCATCTCAAAATTGAGAGTGGGTTTACGAAATGATAGGTTAAGACTGTTGGACCAGTGGTAGTAGACCTATAAGGAAATAAATATATGTTATAATACCAGTGAGGTTATATCCTAAAATTAATTGACGATAGAAGTATTCCATTAAAATAAAAAACTAATACTTAGATCGATTAGACAATAACTACGGCCGACTCAAATCGATCGTAATTTGTTTTAAAATTGCCACTGTCGAGCTTGATAGACCGCGTATTTGATATTAACCAAATTCCCTCCCGATCGCATATTTGATATTACCCAAATTCCCTCTAATTCGCTACACCTTGTCAACAGAGATCATAGTTAGGCTATATGGGAATTGAACCCATATCTTAGTGCAAATGCACATTCCTCTACCAGTTTTGAGCTAATAGCCTCTAAGGTGGAGTAAGTTATGAAAAGTTACATGCTTAGACAACAAGCTCGCCGTAGGATTACCGCATAGTATCATATGAGACGGAGAAAAAATTAAATGAAAAGTTACATGGCTTTCACTACCTTACCGAGATCAGGTTTACCCATACGACAGTGGCCCTGACCATGGTCACCAACCCAAGAAGAGAGCAACCTGTTGAGTCTACTCTTGAATTCCCTTGACAGAGATGATGCACATGTTCTTACCCGCAGTGTTGTCAGCACAAATGCACAATTTTATTCAAAGTAGCTGCCACTGGAAGACCCAGTGACATCCTGAACATGCTTCCTCCACGTCCTGATGACACCTAGAACAAACACCACATGAACAAAAAGGTCTGATAAAAAAACCCATTACAAGAGTTCATTTCTATGCTAATCTAGTAATCTACAAGTGACTTCAGCAACAACCTTTAAACAGGTGATAAAAGGATCAGGCATGAATCTACTGGAGCTAATTTGTTCCAACCTTTCGATGTCTAGATATCCTTAACATGCTTCCTCCATGTCCTGATGACACCTAGAACAAACACCACATGGACAAAAAGGTCTGATAAAAAAACCCATTACAAGAGTTCATTTCTATGCTAATCTAGTAATCTACAAGTGACTTCAGCAACAACCTTTAAACAGGTGATAAAAGGATCAGGCATGAATCTAGTAGAGCTAATTTGTTCCAACCTTTCGATGTCTATATATGGGCTATTGAAACAAACACAAAAACCAGAGGATAACAAAAAAAAAAAAAGTTCTTGGAAGTGCTCCAAGGACGTCTGAACCCAAATTACTAGAAAAGCATAAAAAAGAGTTGCTTGAAATTTTCAAAATGTTGTAAGCGTATGTCCCCTCATGCATTCAGTCGATGGAAGTTGCAAAAAATTAGAACATGAAACCTCACCCTCTCCCCTTTCAACCAAATAATCTACGGCCCTGGTCAACGTAACAACTCTCACCCATGTTACGAAATTTCCTATATGAAAGCCCCACTTCATCCACTTCCTTAGCTAAGTTAACACCCAAATGACTCGACAACATATTTTTTGACACCCACTTGCCCCCAATCAAATGTGTTAACTAACTCTTACTTTTCGCAAATTTCTTACCTGACTTTCTAAATCAGCACTTCAACACCTGTCACATTTTCTAAATAGTATTCAAATTGGGGTTTAAATCAACTTTAAGTTTGAAACAAAGATTACTTAATTGTAATTAATGAAACATAAATCGTAGAGATGATTAAGAAAAAGCTATATTGATTTATATCTCTAATGTAACGAATTGTTGATGCATTTTTCAAGTAAGAAAAAACAAGCTATTGAGAAGTGGCTTAAGCTTACCATGAAAACTTAAAAAATGCAATTTACTGTGTGCAAGATCACATACACCATCTATTAACAAATGAAAGAAAAAATATCATACACCCCCCCATAATTGAATATTAGTCGTTTTCTTTGATCGAGAAAGTGGTTTGACTGTCCTATGCCTTTAAATATATATGTGTAAAAATTATAAAAATATATTCATGTCATATGATTTTTCGCTACAAAATTAACAATATGAGTTTCATAATTTTTGACCAAATATTTTTTTCTTTAAATTAATGGTTAAATTGTAGTCTCGAAATGTGAGAACGACTGATACATACTTTTATAGAGGGAGTTTGGCTCTGTTTCATATACTTAATAAAAGTATAATTCAAATCAAATCAGATTCATTCAGATTAGATCATAATAATTCAAATATCGTTCATTGAATTATTTTGTCCGTTATTGATACTAGTGTGTTGAAATTCAATCAAATTTTCAACAAATATAGATCTGATTAGATCAGTTTAAAGTCATTCAAATTAGATCAAATTAGATTAGGAGATATGAAATCAGATCAGATCATATCAAAGAGATGCAATCCTATTAAACGATGTTTTAGGTGTATCATTTTATTCTTGGTTATAAAATATATATTTCGCACGTCATAATTTTATTTTTTGTTCATAGAAGATATCATATTATAATTTTTTGTTACAAAAGATATCATTTAAAAAAAATATTTAATTTCACTGACTCTAAAGATACCATTGGAATATCAGAAAGATTTTTAACCAATCAAATGTCAGTTTTGGTACATGTGCAACTTCTCTTTATCTGTAGTCTATGTCAGCTTTTCATACAGGCAATTATTAAAAGTAATAGATACATCGTAGAAAAAGTTCCAAAGTTATTCTAAGTTGAATTGGCTTTCTTTTACACTATTATTAACCATACTTATTATTGATTTATCACTTGTCATATTAAGTTTAATTTCTATTTTTTTTAATAAATTACCTCTATAAATAAGAATGCACATTCACAATTCGAGATAGGAGACACAATTCAAGGTTTTGCTTCTCACTTATTGATCCAAAAAATTCTATCAATTTTGTGAAAATGGATGCATCTTTCCTAATCGACATTTTGAAGCCTGACTTTCTAATTTCTTTTTTCCTCCCTCCGCCCAACCAGGTTTGTATATAAATTAAATGCTTATTATTTATATATTTTACATCATTTTCATACCCTCTTTCACCCATTTATTCGTATCTTCCTTTAGAGCCAAAATTATTGTTTCCTCTATTCTATTATTGTTAATGTTGTAATACGTTTTTCCTTTTCTTTTTAAAATTATCATATCTAAAACGTTTTTAACATTGAATGTTATCACTGTCATCCTGACTTAGGTCTTGAAACGATAATTTCAAAGTGATTATCCTCGAACATCTAATAACTTTTTTTTAAAGTTAAAGATGTCTGATTAAATTATAAAGCGAGTCTTGGATTTTAAAACTGGCATTTTCCCGTTTTTTTATTAAATTGTTTCAAAAGGAGGGTTATGTTGAAAAATATATATATATAACGTCTACCATATTCTAATTCGTTGAAGTTTTACAAAGATTTTTGAAAAAACGTTAAATCTTAAGATTGTTAGCTACATGACCTACGTCCTAAAAACTAGAATAGCGTTTTGTTTAAGCGACAAATATTTAAACTAATAGTCAAATGTTTTGTTGGTGTATGTGTAGGTCTCAGGTCACAATGGCGATGTTTCGGCCCCTATGTAGCTTTGTGCTACCTCTAGATCGATCCTTATCGATTGTTGTTTGTATCTCATGTCGTATGTTTGTACTTCCATAAAGTCAAGAAGTTCATTATAAGTCCAAGAAAACATTTCGCATTGTAATAACAATGTCTTAATAAAAAGTTTTAAATTTGTGTACCATCTGTCTAACTTTGTGTTACAAGTTTGGTATATTTATGATACACATTCTAGTTTTCGTAATAAGATTCAATTGTTTATATGACGTGTTTTAAACACGTGGCTAGTCATGTAGTCCACGAGATGAAGTCAAACTTGAGTTGATTTACTAAAAATTGAATAACTTGGGAATCAAGTCATGTCCCATAATTGCGAAGATTGTATAACGACAAGTGACAGAGTCGAGTTGTTCGCAAACATCGGAAACTAATGAAAACATAAAGGGAAATTATTCAATATACCCTTGAGGTTCCCGAATTTTTCGGGTATACCCCTCAGGTTACCGAGCTAGCCAATACCTGAGGTTTGCAAAATGCGGTTTTTTTTTGTGTTTTTCACTAACGGACACTAACACCGTTAACCATTTTTATGAAATTTGATTTTTTTTTTTAAATTGACCAATAATAACACAAATTAAAAAAAAAACACAATTTTCTCTCACCAACCCCAACCCAACCCACGAAGCCGCCGCCTCACCACCGCCACCCTGCACCGACCACCACCTGGGCCACCGCCACCACCACCACCATATGCGCCCCCCTCTCGCGACCACACTCAGGCCACCCATTACCTCGACCACCCACCCCTCCATAGGCCACGACCCTTTCTCTTCAAACACACTCACCCTCACATCTTCAATCAGATTCAATTTAATCTTCAATTATATTTAATTTGATCTTCAAACACACGAAATATTACCCAGAAAGCATATAAATTGTACCAATTGAAGATTGGAACGCCACGAGCCGTGGGAGCCGATTGCAGCGGTGCGAGCCGTGAGGCGATTGGAGAAACCCGAGCCATGGGAGCCGATTGGAGCACCACGAGCAGTGGGAGCCGATTGGAGCCCCACGAGCCATGGGAGCCGATTGGAGCGCCGCGAGCCGTGAAGCGATTGGAGCACCACTAGCCGTGGGAGCCGATTGGAGCGCTGCGAGCCGTGAGGCGATTGGAGCGCCACGAGCCGTGGGAGCCGATTGGAGCGCCACGAGCCGTAGGAGCCGATTGAGCCTGGACCTTCGAGCCCAAAATGAGGCCACTCCCCATAAGGGAGAATACGACTCTCTGGGGCTCGATGAGGACGAGCCGCTCTAGCTGATCGAGTAAGAGGAGCCGACTGGCGGCGATGAGACGTGAGGCGCGAGAAGCTGCCCCTATAGCGAGAGATCGTTGAAGGTGAGCCAGTAGGAGCAATGGGAGCCCGGACCGTCGAGCCACATGAGACCGCTCCCTGTAAAGGGAAGAGGGAACTCCGCGGGGCTTGACAAGGACGAGCCGCTCCACCTATCCCTAACGAGTCGATTGAGGATGAGGAGAAGGGCAGTGAGGGAAGGTCCTGAGACGCCGCCCTTTAGCGAGAGATCGCTAAAGATAAAGCTGGAAGTGTCGTTCCCCTCTGCCTATTCCATCGCTCGAGCCGCCCATCCGTTCAAGGAGACGAAGAGTGAGGGAATGTCGTGAAACGCCGCCCTATATCGAGAGATCGGTAAAGATGAGGCTAGAAGTCCCACGAGCCCCCCCTCCCCCCCTCCCGACAGATTCCAGAAGTCGAGCCAACGTCATCAAATTAAAGCAGACATACCTCTATATAGTACTAGTTGAAGGCGAGCAGAGTGACCTTCGAGCACTCCCTTATGCGACTCTATATGAAGAATGCCTCATATTCGTGGTGCGCGAACGCGCCCCCTTGGGTTGATGCATCGCCCCTGAAGTAGGAACCCGCACTGGCGGCGGATCCATTGTGAGAGTTCAAACTCCTCGAGTGGTTGCTCAGTATGCTTGAGTCGACCCTCGGCCTCAAGCGGCTGCTCGATAGAGCCGACCCTCGGTCTCGAATGGTTGCTTGGCATACTAAAGCTGCCACGATCTCGAGTAGTTGTTGGACTCCGTTTGTTAGTAAAAACTTATTGAAGTTGAGCTGACATGATACGAATGCTCGACCTCGGTTGAAGCGTCACCTAAGAGCAGGAACCCTCGATGGAGGCATCTTCCTACATGCGAGGCAAGGCCGTGTGAAGCGACTCTATAAGCTGTGATCGCTCCTTACGTGAGAGTCGACCCCTGACCCACCGTGGTCGGTTGACAAGTTCGCTTTCTATACGAGAGTCGACCCCTGACCCACAGTGGTCGTTGGATGAGTCGACCTTTGAGTGGGTGAGAGAGGACAAGTGTTGGACTTGATCAATTGGTGAACATGAGCTGTAATAAATGCCGCGCACCAAGTGTTTGTAGAAATGCTAGTATTCGGTCGACATGTTGAAGCAAATGAAGAATTTCGAAGCAATGAGGAGCGTGTTGTTCTTGTGGTGAACGAATGGGTGGTGTGCGTCGCTCCAAGAGCATGAGGCTCCGCTGGCGGTGGGTCTTGAGCAGGAGCTTGACCCCCTCTAGCAGTCGCCATTACCTCGGTGTCGACCCCGACCCCATCCTCGAGTGTTTCGGTTAGATACACTTGAGCGGACCTTGGCTCATTGCGTAGTATGCGAGACGTGACCCTCTGCTAGAGTGGTCGTTGGGTACGCGAGAGTCGACCTTCGGCTTACAGTTATCGAATGGTGCATGAGCCGACCTACAAAGTGGTCACCCTCACCATTTCTCATGGAGAGCTTGGGTGTACTGATAAATTTGGTTCGAGAGCGTTCGAGTCATTCGAGTTGGTAGTACAGAGCGTTCGAGAGGGTCACTCGTACCCGACATCTGCTTAAAGTAGTAGCTGAAAGCTTCGAAATCGACCACTACTTGTCGCGACCTCGTTGAGCACCTCACCCGGAAGCGAGAGCTTCACTGGCGGCAGGGGCTCGTCGTTGAAGCTCGGCGGCAGTACGGGTGAGTTATATGTCCGACAATCACTTTGAAGCACGAGCCCATGTTGGCAGCCGGGCTTACTCTAGCAGTCACCATTGCCTTGGCCTCCATTGGTCGCTCTGTGCGCTAGAGATGACCCATCCTAATTCGGCCTCGAATGGTTCGGCTCGGTATAGCTGAGCCGACCTCATCCTCGAATGTCATGGCTTGACATGGTATTACTGGCCTGGGAGCGCTCGACTCGATACGGTAAAGTTGACATCGGCTGGTTCCTCGGTATGTGACACCTGACCCTTGGCTAGTCAGCCTAGAGTAGTCATTGGGTACATGGTAGCCGACCCCTTATAGTGGTCGACAGCGAGAGCTCGGTCAACACGCCTTTCGAATGGAAAAAGGCTCTACCTGATGCAGGGACACCACTCGTGTAGTGGTCGCTGGCGTTCGATATGCGAAAGCCCGACCTGATTAGAGTAGTTCGCTCGAGGAACTCGATTATCGACCTCGCCTTTGAGCGTACCTCGGCTTCAGGGACTCGATTTATCGACCTCGCCTTTGAGCATAGCTCGGCTTGAGGGGC
Organism: Spergularia marina; assembly: GCA_963680865.1. Classification (NCBI taxonomy): domain Eukaryota; kingdom Viridiplantae; phylum Streptophyta; class Magnoliopsida; order Caryophyllales; family Caryophyllaceae; genus Spergularia; species Spergularia marina. The sequence continues at coordinate 8,725,936 of OY804561.1, forward strand.
TCGATTATCGACCTCGCCTATGAGCACGACTCGACTTGAGGAGCCCGACTAGAGCATGATAGTTGGCCTCGACCTATACGTTCGATTTGAGCATATTACTAGGATTCGGCGAACCAAGCGAGAACATGACGGAGCCACTCGAGGCGTAGAAAGTTACGCATTATTTTCGTCCTTAGAGGTGAGTTGAGTGCAATCACCCACATGGGGAGCCACTCGAGCCATTTTGACGGACGAGAGTCCTTAAATTGCCCTACTAAGGTCGAAGGTATTGTTATAAAAAAACAACTATCTGGAGCGGGTTAGAAGTTGCCCCACCTTAGTAGAAACACGTGTTCCCAACTAAGGCTCACGTCGAATCAAAAGTTCAGCAGAGAACGAATTCGCCTACGAAGGATAAAATCCCGTAGCTCCCTAAACTCTGACTTGGAAAATGGGAGGCCGATGGGAGGTCTCCCCTCAAATTGCATCCGCCAAGAGGCGGGCTTCGACCAAGCATATAAAGAAAGGAAGTTTGCTAAATCAAACTACTAATACCCCTCGCAAGTATACCACCACCCATGGTAGAACCGAGGCACCCCCAAGCATAGTTACTCGATAGATTGTCTACAAATGACTGGGGCTAATGAGTCGCAGTCCCATTTTAGAAAATGCGGAACCTCTCCTAACCCTCCTACAGAGAGGGGATAGAGGTGAGATATTCGATCCCTAGGGGTACTGGAACATCCACCAACCACGAACGGTTACCCCCCGCGAGGGGTTGATGATTCTTCGAGCCAAGAGGCCTCAACTAAGGGGCTCGACCTAAGGAGGTCTGAGACATATGCCCAAATTCGCGTTTGACGGGGTGCGAAATCTTTCTAACTCTCCTACATTAGTGGGATCGAGGCAAGTAGTCCGAACCCAAATGATGCTCGAACTCTAAATGGTTCACCCACACGAAAGAGGTGAAATTTTCGAATCATTATTGGTTCGAGCCCTCGCCTCCCACGCCTCACGGAGAAATTTTCGAGCTCTCCCAGGCGAGGGATTGAGGACTCAAAAGGGGTGAAATTTTCGAACCCTTATCGGTTCGAGCCATCACCCCCCCCCCCGCCTAAGGGGTGGAGTTTTCGAGCTCTCCCAGGCGAGGGATTGAGGACTCGAAATGGATGAAATTTTCGAACCATTATCGGTTTGAGCCATCACTCCCCCCGCCTAAGGGGTGGAATTTTCGAGCTCTCCCAGGCGAGGGATTGAGGACTCGAAATGGATGAAATTTTCGAACCATTATCGGTTCGAGCCATCACTCCCCCGCCTAAGGGGTTAAATTTTCGAGCTCTCCCAAGCGAGGAATTGAGGACTCGAAAGAGGTGAAATTTTCGAATCATCATCGGTTCGAGCCCTCGCCTCCCACGCCTCACGGTGAAATTTTCGAGCTCTGCAAAGTCATGGGATTGAGGCCTCGAAAGGGGTGAAATTTTCCAACCAATTATAGTTCCAGTCCTCACTCCCATTCCAGGGATGAAATTTTCGAACTCTCCCAAGTCATGGGGTTGAGGCCTCGAAAGAAGTGAAATTTTCGAACCATACATATGGTTCGAGACCTCACTTCCACGCCTCACGGCGAAATTTTCGAGCTCTCCCAAGTCATGGTATTGAGACCTCGAAAGGGGTGAAATTTTCGAACCAATCATAGTTCGAGCCCTCACTCCCATTCCAGGGGTAAAATTTTCGGACTCTCCCAAGTCATGGATAGAGGCCTCGAAAGAGGTGAAATTGTCGACCATTCATAGGGTTCGAGACCTCTCTCCCACGCCTCACGGTAAAATTTTCGAGCTCTCCAAGGTCATGGGATTGAGGCCTCGAAAGGGGTGAAATTTTCGAACCATTCATATTTCGAGGCCTCACTCCCATTTTAGGGGTGAAATTTTAGGACTCTCCTAAATCATGGGATTGAGGCCTCGAAAGGGGTAAAATTTTCGAACCATTCATAGGGTTCGAGACCTCACTCCCACGCCTCACGGTGAAATTTTCGAGCTCTCCCAAGTTATGGGATTGAGGCCTCGAAAGGGGTGAACTTTTCGAACCATTCGTAGGGTTTGAGCCATTATTGGTTCGAGCCCTCACCTCCCACGCCTCATGGCGAAATTTTCGAGCTCTCCCAGGCGAGGGATTGAGGACTCGAAAGGGGTGAAACTTTCGAATCATTATTGGTTCGAGCCCTCGCCCCCACGCCTCACGGCGAAATTCTCGAGCTCTCCCTGGCGAGGGATTGAGGACTCGAAAGCGGTGAAACTTTCGAATCATTATTGGTTCGAGCCCTCGCCCCCACGCCTCACTTCGAAATTCTCGAGCTCTCCCTGGCGAGGGTTTGAGGACTCGAAAGGGATCAAATTTTCGAACTATTCATAGTTCAAGCCCTCACTCCCATACCAAGGGGTGAAATTTTTGAGCTCTCCCTAATCATGGGATTGAGGACTCGAAAACGGCGAATTTTTCGAGCCATGTATCGTTCGAGCCCTTACTCCCATTCCAGGGGTGAAATTTCGAACCCACATGGTTCGAGCAAATCAGAAGAATTGAATACCTAGAAAGGGGTACGTTACATCACATGGCTTTACTAAGGTCCACATAGTACACTTCGGCAAAGGGCGGCTAGGGATCGTAGCCCAATCGCTACTAACGTGTCCGCCTCTGTCGACAAGGAAGGGCGCGACTAGGCTCCGAGGGGCTCTGTTGGTACCATTTTGGTATTGGCCCATAGCCCTTAGGTCAGTGTACCTTAATAAAGGCCCATGTGATGCAATCAAGTCAAAAAGATATCAACCATCGAATTAAGGCATAATGGAGGGCTAAGATTGATAGGGGTACCCTTGGATTATTCCTAGGACGTCTACCACCACTATATATACCCCCCTTCATTCCACTAGGAAAAAGGGGGAAAAAGGTTTCAATCTCTCTCTATATACTATTTTATCTCTCTATGCCTCAACTTCTGACTTGAGCGTCGGAGGCTCCACCTTGGGCTACGGCTCGGGGCTCGGAGTTTCTCCGTGCAGGTATAGGACGAGACGATTGAGTACCCCCTCCTGGAGCTGGACATCGTTCGGTTCCAACATTAATGTTTCAAAAACATTGCACCACGAGTGAGATAGGAATCTTAGCAAAATTTCCATGCAATTTTTTTGGAACTTAGATTAACCGATTAGTGTGTATACCCTCTTGAATTATATTAAGTTGTGTATTATATATGTGGTGTTTAAATAAAGACAAAGGGAGTATTTGGTTTGTATAATTTTTGTAGGCCAGCCAACTAGTATTCCGACCCGCTTTTTTTTTTTTTTTTGTCAAGGACCATTTTTTTTTTACTCGAATCATTTTGTTACCCGTATTTGTTGGTGAAACCCGAATCGACTCGTTGACTCGCATTTAAAACAAAATTTAGACAAAATTTAATGGTTTATTCTATATGTCCAAGCGCGGCTCGAACTTGTATTTGATCCGACCTGTAGCGAAATGGCCAATAATATTTAACCTGATCCAACCCCTTTAATAGGTCTACTTGTGTTGATCTTATTTTGTTTTTAAAAACAAGTACAATCTAAAACCTAGAAACTCTCTTTCACCTCCCTAACCTCTTACCAACTTATTTGACCTCCTACTCAGCCCACTAACCACCCGTTCACTATTGTACTCGGCAACCCTTATGATGGTGTTATTTGACTCCCTCCCCGGTCAATTTTCTTATGCATTCCCACAATCCGTGTTAGCTCGTATGATTGGATCTCAACGTAACAACTCTCACCCATGTTACGAAATTTCCTATATGAAAGCCCCACTTCACCCACTTCCTTAGCTAAGCTAACATCCCTACGACTCGACAACATTTTTTTCGACACCCACTTGCCCCCAATCAAATGTGTTAACTAACTCTTAGTTTTCGCAAAAATTTTACCTGACTTTCTTAATCAGCACTTCAACATCCGTCACATTTTCTAAATAGTATTCAAATTGAGGTTCAATTTTGTTTGATCAACTTTAAGTTTGAAACAAAGATTACTTAATTATAATTAATGAAACATAAATCGTAGAAATGATTAAGAAAAAGCCATATTGATTTATATCTCTAATGTAACGAATTGTTGATACATTTTTCAAGTAAGAAAAAAAAGCTATTGAGAAAGTGGCTTGAGCGTATCATGAAAACTTTAAAAAGCCAATTTACTATGTGCAATATCACATTCACCACCTATTAACAAAAGAAAGAAAAAATATCATACACCCCCTATAATTGAATATTAGTCAAAATCAACACCCCTCACTGTGGACAAATCTGTCAAAGGGTGGAATATGAGTGGGTACCTCTGCACTGCAAAACCTGGTCAGGCTAGGACACATGTCTCAACATTGCAAACTGAACAAAAATCCTATGGGAAAGCCTGCAAAGACATACATACCAAAAGCTATGATTGTTGAGCAAGAGGAGACGGTGGATCAGGGACAAGGAGCAATAGAGAATGTTCAAAGGCAGGTGGTGGTTGATGAAACTAATCATGAGTTCACCCCACCTATCTCACCTATAGATGATGGGATGAAACTAATCATGAGTTCACTCCACCTATCTCACCTATGTATGATATGGGATTTAGGAAGCACAAAACTGCAAAAAAAAAAAAGAAAATGGGAACACGACAAAAAAAACTGTAGCTCCAACAATTCTGAGCAACAATTTTTTAATATCGGATGGAAATAAGATTGCAAGTAGAGGAGAGAAAGGGTTAAGGAACTGTCTAGAGAAGGAGATCATACTTGATCCTCCACCATCATGCTGATTGGAGGCCGACTGGAACATTAGAGGGTTCAATGAAACCCTCAAACAACACGAGGTTAGGAGCCTTTTGTTGAAGAAAAGGATTAGCTTACTAGGAGTTCTTGAAACTAGAGTGAAGGAGAATAAAGTGGATAATATAGTTAGAAGATGCTTTAGAGGGTTTTCAGTGAGTACAAACCACAAGCCTCACTATAATGGGAGGATTTGGCTCATCTGGAATCAAAGGGAGATTGAAGTTGACATTCTGCAAACTACTAGCCAACTTTTGCATTGCAAGATAGTGCATAAAAGCTCACAGAAGGAATTTCGGGTATCGATCATATATGCCAGTAATGATGCTAAAGACAGGAAAATATTATGGAATGACCTTTGTGGTTGGAGCTCTACAACTCAACCTTGGGTTGCTCTTGGGGATTATAATGTTGTTAGGAGTAATTAAGAGAAAGAGGGGGGGGGGGGTAATCCTACACCATAGAGAGACATGAAAGACATTAATTACTGCATTGGACAGTGTTCTTTTGTGGATATGAGAAGCACATGGTGTGGTCTAACGTGGACAAATAGTTAGGAGGAACCTGAGAGAATTTTGGCTAAATTAGACACAGTCCTGGCAAATCAAGTCTGGATTAATCAATATCCAAACTCAGTAGCAGACTTTCTTCCTCAGGGAGTATCTGATCACTTCCTTATTATAGTTAGGGTATTGGATACTCCAAAAATTAAGAAAACTTTCAGATTTCTAAATTGTTGGAGAGACCATAAGGACTATGATGGCATTGTCTCAAATGCATGGAAGGTTAAGTGTATTGGGGGCCAATGGATAGATTATTTGAGAAGCTAAAGAACACAAAACATGTTGTCAAGACACTTAATAGGGTGGAATTTTCAAATCTACCTAAAAGGGTGGAGGATCAAAAGAAGACTCTGGAGAATACTCAGGAACTGCTGGTAAATGATCCCAGAAATGTTATATTGCAAAAGAAGGCAGAGGAGGATAAGGAGATCTATTACTCGTTGAAAAAAGCAGAAATTAGTATGCTAAATCAAAGGGCAAAAATCTCTAATATCAAACTAGCTGACAGTAATACTAAGTATTTCTATGGTAGGATCTCAGAGAGAAGGCATCAGAGCATTATTTCTAGCATAAAGGATGAAAATGGAGTAAATTGGACTGAGCCCAAAGACATATCTAAAGCTTTTATCTCTTTCTTTGAGGGGTTACTTGGCACAGAAAAGCAAGTGGAAAAGTTAGATGTGTAAAAACCCTAAAATTTGCTCAAAGAAATATATTGAATTGTCACACCGCAATTGACAATCGAGTCAATTGCTAGGCTATAAATTCAGACACAACAAACTAAACAAGAAAGATACATCGGAAGTCTTAAAACTGTCGAACTACAGTTCTCAAAACCAAACTCAAATTACATAATCCAAAAGAAATAAAGTTTCAATTAATGTTTGTGAATCCCCAACATGCAAATCGACTCCTCAAGCAAGCATCCAAAGCATCAAGACCTATCAACTACGCCATCGAGAATGACGTAGGCCCCATAATAAGGTAGGGAACAAACCAGAAGAAAAACGTCAGCATACAGGCTGAGTAAGAAATCATATAATACACGATCAAAAAAGATACGTGCCTTGAGGCGCGTAGCTAACAAATAACAAACGGCCATTATATGAATAGAACCAGAAGATCGACAGAACGATCCGATAATCACCATAGCGCTACGAGATTCAACGGTCTCGTTACATACATTTAGTCAAGGTTGGGCTCCTGCCCCACAGCCACCACAATCTCGAACCAACGCGAGCTACATTACTACAAAACAACCCCTAACGACTTGAAGTGTGCACACCCCTCTCTAGAGGACCAGGTAGGATACGAAGCCTCTAGGAGGTAAGCCTATTAGGAAGCCGGTAGCTAACCGACCAGAATCGCTTATTCAAAGGTACACAGGTGACCGGTACGGGCCGAGTCACACTTTACTCTAGGTGGTATCATTACATTTTCTTCAACCGTTTTTCATTCATTATTTGATAATACAAGGTGAATCGAAAAAAATTGATAGACAAACGAATTGAAACAAGGCAATCAAAAGAGACCACCCGGCCGAGAGGCCGAGTGGTGTATCGGTCAACAAAAGGCCGAGAGGCCGAGATCAACAAAGGGCCGGGTGGCCGTGAATAGTGGAAGCCGAAGGGCTGCGAAATTATTAGCAATTCGAACAATAGTACGCTCACGATATGAAATAGATAAAGGCGAAGCAATAATCAAGATTGAACGCATAAACCAAAGGCAAGGCGATGTATAACATGATGGTAAATCAAACGAGAGTATCGGTTAGCCGAAAGGGTCATGATCAACGTTCTTACCTTACGACGATATCCTTAATTATCCAATTATAAACTCATTCTACAATTCCCTAGTAAAAAAGATGTAACCATAAGTCTTACGACTCACAACTATCCACTAATATGAAACGGATCCAAAAAGGGACAGTAGTATAGAAACACAAATAACGTCTACCTCCAATATTGGATGACCCCAAAATTTTGGTATGTTGTAGAAGGGTATGTCAGAAAACTCTCCTCAAAAGTTCGTCCACAAAATCGAAGCGGATCGACGGGAATCAACTTTATAATGAACCACGAATAACAATTAGTGTTTACTCACGAAAACCAATGTAACTTTTGATAAAGAAGTCTAGGCCTTACCAATTTTGGATATGTGTTCCAAAATATAGTTAGGAACATTGCCACAAAATATCGTCTTACAATATCTTCGGAGTCGACGTGAATCATCAGAATACCGAGGCCGCGACACAGTTTCCGGGTAGATAGACAGAGCTCTACTAAAACACGTCTACAATGCGAATCCCATGGAATCTACGCATGATCTACATGTTTTTGGATTCGTATCGAAAGAACGGCTCCAACACCACCAACCAGCAAAGGTCGTATCAGAAAGTTATTTGAGTTTGACATTGACACCGTTGTGCTGAGATCTTATGCGGGTGGAGGCTACGAAAAGGCGAGAAAGGGAGAGAAGGAGGCCGAATGGTTATGAAATAAAGCAAGGGTTTTCTTTATTATATGTATATATATAGGTATGAGGGTAGACTCGGGTTTGGAGTTTATTCGTTGGGTGAGATGAGTGATCCATAAACCCGACCCAAACTCAATTATAGGAACTCATTTTATCTTCCAATAATCGATTTAAAAAATAACACCCTTATTAAATAATTACCCAAAAATACGGGGTGTTACAGTCGTCCCCCTTAAAACAAAGATTCGTCCCGAATCTTAAACTCATTCTCCCAAGTGTCCTCAATTACCGTCCTTCCAAGTTTATAGTTCTCCAAACACTTGTTCAGCCACACAACTCCATTTACAACCGCTTGAGCATTCGAGCAAAGAGAGGGAGATGAAAGTAAATAGGCTTATATGTGTTTGATAATATACATGGTACTAGGATACCATATACGATGTGATTAAGTAATGACTCAACAACATAATTGCATGTATGAAAGGAAAGGAGTGAGAAATGGTATGTTAATACGTGTGCATCGTCAGTGCACAAAACGAGTACGTGTGCATCATTAGTGCACATAATAGGTATACATGCATCGTCAGTGCATGTAGTAAGTATGTCAATTTATCAGAATAATTTGATACGATGCAGCACGATTCATATAATAAAAAGAGAATTCACGTAATTCACATAATTCAGAGCCAAGGACGAACATGCGACGTTCTCATCCCCCTTAAAGAAAATGTTCGTCCTCGAACCAATGTACACTACAAGGAACACTTTCATTTGCGACGGAGCAAACTCGTCGCAAATCAACCAAAACTCGTCGTAAATGGCCTTTTACGACGAGAATTCCGTCCGGTCGCGAGTCGTCGCAAAAGGCTTCGTCGCAAATACTTTGCGACGAGTTTACTGTACCCCGTTGTAATAAGTTTTTTTGCGACGAGATGTTTTTCTCGTCGTAAAAGCTCTTTTGCGAGGACTTTTTCTCGTCGTAATTCTTTTTTCCGACAACACATAATTACACAATTTAATCTTTTTCCCCTCACGTGGACCGGTAGTATTTCGTTCGCCCGCAATTCGATCTTACTCGTGAATATCTTAGTTGGGTTCCCAGGAGGTCACCCATCCTATGACTACTCCACATTAAGCACGCTTAACTTTGGAGTTATTAGCACATGAGTTTCCTACATGGAAAGCCAACTTTATTTGTATGATTAGTACTATCAATTTATTTAAACACTCATAGGAACCCTTAAATCTCTTAAAAATCCTCTATATATATAGTTTTGAGTATTACACGATCATTTATGACTCTGAAGCTTACTGTGATTTTTTATATTTTGACCTTGTATCGCACAACTATCTTATCAACTATTACATAGTGGTTTCAAATAGTTCAAGAAATAAGATCGAAGCTTTTAAAATCAATGCACTCAGATACATTATAAATTGTTTAAATTAATTCTTATTTATTTTCTCTACATCTTAACTCTAATATTGAGTTTTTATAAAATTTAATTTTCCCTTTTCGACCAGAATCCGGTGTCATCATAAGTAATTTGATTATCTACTTTGAGAAACAAACTCTCGTCGCAACTAATTTATTATCTACGACGAGAAACAGATTCTTGTCATAGTTAATTAATTATCTACGACGAGAAACCAAATCTCGTCGTAGCTAATCTATTATCTACAATGAGAAACTCAATCTCGCCTGTTGGTACCACTTTGTGAATGGGCCATAGCCCTTAAGATAGTGCAGCTTAGTAAAGGCCCATGTGATGCAATAAAGTCTCACTAAGGGCATCCCTTGGATGGAAGGGGAATAAAGGGTCATGATTGAGTGGGGAAACCTAGGATTATTCCTAAGACCCCCCTCTTTTAGTATAAATACCCCCTTTATGACCCATAAAAAAACAGGTTCTGAAACAATTCTGACATTCATTATTTCTCTGATTATTCCCCTTGATTTACGCATAAAAGGCATCTCTTGTCCTTATTTGCCACCCCTTCTCGAGCCGTCATACTGACTAGAGCGTCGCAGGGGCGACGCCTGGTGAAAACCGGGCTCCCTTTGTGCAGGTATTCGGCGAGACCTTCACGAGCAACTGTCCTTCCAAGAACTCACTCCAACAAGTGGCGCCGTCTGTGGGAATCAGTTCGTAAGGAAAAGCCGTTCGAGAATACCAAAAACGCTTCGTGATAAGATGGCCGCGAGAGGAAGACCCGCGCGATCCAAGGGGGGTTGCTATGAGCGAAAACCCCATCCTCGGACCCGTTGACCCGAATCCCTCGCGCCCCGAAAACCCCGGTGAGGGTTCGTCGAGGGCGTTCGAGGTCGAGCGGTCAGCACCAAAGGGGGGTGCACAGCTCATCCCCGAAGAGAATCCCAAGGAGCAGGTGGCTCTCGAGGAGGAATATGAAGATTATGAGGAGGAGAGTGAGCCGCGTCCCCGAGATGTGGCCTTGATGAAAGAGCTCGCCAAGGCGCCGGCGAGGCTTGAGATATAGGCTGATCTGCAGCGCCAGATGAGCGAGAGGATGGCTGAGTTGGAGAAGCGGGTAGCTTCCCAGGCTAAGACGCCAGTTGTCGAGACAGCCCCCACCAAGAGCAAGCATAAGCGAGGTCCTCGAAAGACGCCCTCGCAGCGAACAACGGCGGCCGCCCAAAGAATTAAGGCGATTTATGATAAGCACAACCCACCTGAGTTAAGGGATACTATCAATGCTCTGAAGAGGAAGAGGGAAGAGAGAGAGGCGACTCTGGCCTCGCAGAGAAAGCACTCGGAGATCGGTGCGAAGGATAAGGGTAAAGGCATCTTGGTTGAGGAAGAGCCTACTAGGGGACGATCTAGGTCTCGTGGAAGCTGACCCCGAAGCGGAAGGAGATCACGCTCCCCGCGAAAGACGTCCATACCATCCCCTTCTCGATCGTCTAAGCTTTTGCTAGGTTGATTCTCGGACTCAACGGGCGATGACTCAGAATCTGCTTCGGAAAGCGAGGCTAGCTCGAGACACCACTCTCACCGCTCACACCGAACCAGGAGGACCTTCACTTCCGAGTCACCTTTTGCTAGGTTGATTCTCGAAGCTGAAAGGATCCCCGGGGTGAAGAAGCCCAAAATGAGAGAATACGATGGAGTTGATGACCCCTTTGACCACTTATCATCTTACATGCATAACATTGGATACATGACCGAAGACAAGGCGACGGTATGTCGGTTGTTCCCGACCACGCTGACGGGAATCGCTCAATGGTGGTTCGACAAATTGCCACCAGGAAGCATCCGTTCGTGGTCCGGGTTGAAGAAGAAGTTCACTAGACACTTCGTCACCAGCAAAACGAGGAAGAAAACGTCAATACATTTGACAGCCGTCAAGCAAGGAGACAAGGAGTCCCTTGACGACTATATTCAGAGGTTCCGCTTGACTGCCACGCACATTGCCAACCTGACCGACGAAATGGGGGTGAGCGCATTGGGGCAAGGGATGGCCGAATGGAAGTGTAAGTACGACCTGGCAAAGCGTGAGGCTAAGACGCTCGAGCAGGCGTACAAACGAGCCGCTGCCCACATTAACGCCTCCCTGGTGAACAGGGCAGGACACAATGAAGCCTCAACTTCTCGAGTCAGACTCCAAGATCGGCTCGGACCCCCTGTTCTCAACAAGAAGCCATACAGGTTTAACACTTCGCTCAGGACTGTGTTCATGGCGATCAAGGACGATCGGAGGAACATGAGCACATTCTGTGAATATCATATGGAGAACGGTCATGGTACCGCGAGCTGTAAAGACCTCGAGGAGGTGCTCGAGAAGTTAGCTGATAATGGACTGCTGAACCGGTACTTGAAGCGTCTGAGAGGGCAGAGGGACCGGTACCGACAAAACAACAACCAAAGGGGCCCTCGTGGTCGCGGCCAGGCAGGAAATGGGGCTAGGGATCGAAGCCCTGGAGTGGTCAACACCATATCAGGAGGCCTCGCGAGTGGAGGACCGAGTCATCGAGGTCGAAAACCAACATGAGGCTTTTTGTCAACTTGGTCGCGACGGCGCTCCCCGAGATCAGAATTCCCGCAATGGTGATACAACAATCACACATTAAGAACGTTCGGACGCCTCATGACGATCCAGTGGTGATCACCATGCAGGTGGCCAACAAACAAGTGAGAAGATCTTTGGTTGACACGGGCTCGTCTGTGGATATAATGACATTTGAGTGCCTCCAATAACTGAAGTATACGTCGAAGGACATTACGCCGCTTCGAAGGGCAAACGATTTATCCAATGGGAACGATCCGCCTTCCGGGAGCCATCGGCCAGCGAGCCAATGTCGAGTTTGTAATTATCGACATACCGTGCGCATATAACATTATTATTGGAAGACCATTGTTGAATGATATTGTGGGGCTAGTTTTTCCCCTGGGTTTGCTGATGTTGTACGTCACAGATGATGGCAGAGCCGCGATTATTCGAGCAGACCAAAAGGCGCTCGCGAATGCTATCGGGCTGGACTCAGGCCTCCCATGGTAAACCCTAGCGAAGCACCAACTGAGGAGTCACCCAGCCAGGCGAAGGCCGCGGCTGAAACTTTTTGTTTGAAAACTATTGATGCCAGGCACGGCCTCGAAGGACCCACCCAGCCTTTCGAGAAAACTGATGAAATTGCTCTAGAAGAGGACAGAGCCGACCGAACGGTTCGAGTGGGCAAGGCCCTCGAACCAGAGGTTAAGGCCCCTCTGATAGCATTGTTGAGAGAATATAAGGATATGTTCGCGTTCGCTGTCGAGGAAATGCCGGGGCTTGACCCCTCGGTCATCACTCACTTTGGAACGACACTTTGGAATGAAACGAGCCCAAGCCATCAAGGAAGAGGTCGACCGATTGCTCGGAGCTCGATATATCGAGAAATACACGTACCCGGTTTGGCTGTCTAATGTGGTGTTAGTAAAGTAGTCGAACGGGTCGTGGAGAATGTGCGTCGACTTTACCAATTTGAACAAAGCTTGTCCAAAGGACAGTCAGCCGCTACCTCGAATGGATCGGTTGGTAGATTCCACTTCGGGACACGAGCTGCTGAGCTTTATGGACTCATATGCCGGGTACCACCAGGTCCCGATGGATGATGAGGATCGACCGAAAACTGCTTTTATCACACCATTGGGGGTGTATATGTATCGGGTGATGCCGTTCGGTTTGAAGAATGCCGGGGCCACGTTCCAGAGGCTGGTGAACCAATTGTTCAAGGAGGAAATTTGGAGGAACATGGAGGCATACGTTGACGACTTGATCGTCAAAAGTGTCCAAGCTGGCGATCACCAAAAAGATCTGAGAGAAACCTTTGCAACGTTAAGGAAATATAGGATGAAGCTGAACCCGAAGAAGTGTGCGTTCAGGGTGACGACTGGAAAATGCCTCGGGTTCCTTGTGAGCCAAAGGGGGATCGATGCGAACCCAGAAAAAATCAAAGCTATCTTTGACATGCCTTCTCCCAAGATAGTCAAGAGTGTGCAACAGTTAACGGGGTGCGTGGCCGCCCTTGGACGCTTCATTGCGAAGTCATTCCAAGAGCTGAAGCAGTACCTAGTCAACATCTCAAAGATATCTGTGCCTCGAGAGAAGGAGGATTTATACATGTACTTTTTAGTGAATGAACAAGCGGTCGGAGCCGTCCTGGTAGTTGAGCGAGAGAAGGTCCAGAGCCCTGTGTATTACGACAGTCACGCCCTCGTTGGGGCTAAGCTGGGATACCCTCCGCTCGAAAAGCTCGCTCTGGCATTGCTTATCTCGAGCCGACGCCTCCGACCATATTTTCAAAGTCACAAGATATTGTGCGAACCAATCACCCTATGGAAAAAATACTGAACAACTTGGATGGAAACGGAAGACTGCCTCGATGGGCTTGTGAGCTGAAAAGCCATGGCATCGAGTACGAGCCGAGACGCCGCCTCGCGGGGCAGGCCTTGTCCGACTTCGTAGTCGAGGAAGCCTTCAACGAGCCAGAGGGGCCGATGAAAGAACAGTGGACGTTGTATGTCGATGGTTCGTCCAACTCCGCGGGAAGCGGAGCAGGCATGATCGTCATTCTCCCTGGAGGGGAGAGGAAACCAACAATGAGGCCGAATATAAAGCCCTTGTCGCAGGGATTCATATGTGCCTGGCGGCAGGAGCCACAGATTTAAAAGCAATTTCTGACTCCGCCATAGTGGTGAACCAAATTAGGGACAAATTTGAAGCCAAGGAGCACATGGCTGATTACATGGACAAGGTTCGAAGCCTCACTAAAAGGTCACACATTTCCTAAAGGAGCAGATCCCTCGGTCAGAAAATCAGCAAGCAGGCGCTTTAGCTCGACTGGCCAGCTCCTCTTTCAATGATAGCCCAAGGGTAGTCAAGTGGGAGCTGCTGTCGTTCCGAAGCATTGATCAAACAGCTCGCATCTTGGTCCTCGACCGGAGCCCAGAATGGATGACGCCATTAATTGCATATCTGAAGGATGGAGAGCTTCCGAGCGACCCGAAGCAAGCCAAGAATGTAGAGAATGCAAGCTGATGCGGCCGAACTAATTAAGCATTGCGACAAGTGCCAACGGTTCGGACCGATCAGTAAGAGGCCTCCCACCAAGCTTAAGCGAATCTCCACTCCTCTACCGTTTGCAAGATGGGGTTTGGACATTCTCGGGCCGTTCCCAAAGAGCTTCTCGCGCAAAAAGTTCATAATAGTGGTCGTCGACTACTTCACCAAGTGGGTCGAGGTCGAACCACTAGAGAGGATCACTGACCGAGACATGACCAACTTCATCTGGAGGAACATTCTTACCAAGTTCGGAGTCCCTCGAATGTTCACATTCGACAACAGGACACAATTTGACAGCAATTACTTCAAAGGATATAGTGCTCAATATGGTGTTGAGACTTACTACACCTCGGTAGCCAACCCTCAAGCGAACGGACAGGTCGAGTCTTCAAACAAGATAATCTTGCATGGGTTGCAAACCATGGTGGAAGGACTGAAGGGGAAATGGGTCGAGGAGCTGCCAGGAATCCTATGGGCCCTTCGAACAACAACGAAGCGAGCCACATGAGAGACCCCTTTCCAACTCGTGTATGGTTCGGACGATGTCTTACCGATCGAATGCGAGGCCAAATCTGTTCGCATAAGTACCTACAAGCCCGAGGAGAACGAAGTTGAGCTGCGAGCCGCGCTCGACCGTCTCCCCGAGTGCCGTGGAAATGCGCTTGTGAGAGCTGAAAAGCAAAAGTAACAGATGGCCAAAGCATTCAATCGAATGGTTCGCCCAAGGAAGCTGGAAGTGGGAGACATGGTACTCCGAAACGCCAAGGCCACTGGGAAGACGCTCCGAGGAGGAAAATTGAAGGAAAAATGGAAAGGGCCATACTTGGTGGTCGAACAAGTAAAGGAAGGAACTTTCTGACTCAACACCCTGGAAGGTGAGATGGTGAAGAAGCCGTGGAACCTCTACAACCTCAAAAAATACTATGCCTAGTTATAACCTAGTCAGCTAAAGTCTTGTTTTTTATCCTAATCATGTAATGCTCTTACAGCCAGTTTGTGGCCACGAGCTGTAGTATGTAATCTTTTCAATTTTAAGCAATGAAAGGCCGAGGGCCATGATGTTATGCAATACTTAATAGTGTTAACCCCAACCCTCCCCCTCTTTAAATCGACAAAGAAGTCGACAAATCAAGCGCAATAGCAAACCAAGCTCTTCAACATTCTTCGAAGAAAAGGACCCGAGTGCAATCGCCCAAGGGGGCACTTGAAGCGTATAAAACACGCGAGACAAGAGCGCAGTCACCCGCATGGAAGTCACTCGAAGGGTACAATGGTACACCTTAAGCCCCTTTACGCGAGGCGAGCCGAGTGCAATCGCCCATGTGGGGAGTCGCTCGAGACATTTCGCCGAAGACAAGAGTCTATAAATTGCCCTACCAAGGTCGAAGGCGTTGTTATAAATAACAATCGCTCAGAGTGGGTTAGAAGTTGCCCCACCTTGGTAGAGACACGCTTTCCCACCTAGGGTTCGCGTCGATAAAAAGTTCAGCTAAGAACAAATTCGCCTACGAAGGATGAAATCCCGTAGCTCCCTAAACTTCAACTTGGAAAAGGAGGCCAGTGGGAAGCCTCCCCTCGAATGGCTCCATCAATAGATGGGCTTCGACCAAGTATTTAATGGAACCCCTCGATAGTGTCCCACAACCCATGGTAAAACCGAGGCACCCCGAACAATAGTTCACCATCGAAAGGACACTTGGTCGCAACCCCTGGTTTGTAAGTCATCCACGCGAGGAGGCGAATAACTTCGTGACTAAAGGCAGCGAGCCCTTTACCCCGAAGCATTATTCGCCTCGAGGGCGAGACCACACATGGATTACCGAAACAAGCAAGACAAACAAGTTATGCACATAACGCCTAGAGCACTCGATGGCGCACCACACCA
The DNA here is from genome assembly GCA_963680865.1 of Spergularia marina. NCBI lineage: Eukaryota > Viridiplantae > Streptophyta > Magnoliopsida > Caryophyllales > Caryophyllaceae > Spergularia > Spergularia marina. The sequence continues at coordinate 8,742,241 of OY804561.1, forward strand.
ACTAAAATAAAAAGGCCGGAGCCAAACACCCTGAAAAATGGGCGGCTCTGACCAAAATCGTTTACAACGACCAAAAACCCTCGAAAAGGCGGCCATCGAGCAGAAATTTAAAAAATTGTACGGTTACATGGCAACAAGCCAAATAATAATCATTTGTCAGAAGTGTTATGTGTAGGATCTTCTGCAGGCTGAGTAAAGTCGAAGGCCTCAGGCAGGTCGAACAACTCCTTTCTCGCCGCTGCCTCCTCCGCCGCAGCTGCCGCTTCGAGCGCCTCGATGTCGTCCTCGACCTCTCCCTCCTCAGGGGCTTCCCAGACTCGGCCTGATTGTGTTTATCCAGTTCAGCACGGAATGCAGACTCAAACTGCTCTTCGTCCAACTCGAAGTTGGCTCGGCCCTCATTGCACTTCGCGAGAGCTAGCCACCCCAGTCTAAGACCCAACTCGATGCCAGCTTGTTTGGCAGCAGCCTTGGCAAGGTCGTTCAGATAGGCATAGCCATCTGAAGCGAGGAAGGTCGAAACCGCCGAGCAAGCGCGCTTTGCCCAGAAGGTCGCATGGCTCGAAGCATTGACCAGTTTGAGACTTAACTGGTCAGCATCGGCCTTAGGCCTCGCGACCTCAGCAACGAGCGAAGATGTTTTCGCGTCCGCCGCAGAATGGCAGCAACCGCCTTCTCGTTTTGCGCGTGACAGTCAGCGACGTTCTGTTTCGCCTCCACCAGCTCTTGCTCGAGAGCCTCCTTAGCCGTCTCGACCTCTTTCAACCTTGACTCAGTAGCCAGACCCTTCTCTGTCCAGACCCCTCCTTCGGCCTGCTCCGCATCACGCATCTCACCCTGGCATACCAACGCTGCGATCTGCGAGAGAAGCGTTGAATCGAACAACGCTAAAGGGAAATGAAGCGTTAAGAAGGAACAAAGGGATACAGACATACCTGGACCATCTGAGCCACAGCCTGTCGAGCCTAATCATTGGAGCGAGGCATCTCGCGAGCCAGATCATACAGCGCCTCGGCCGCCTTCGAAGTGTTTGGAACGGAAGGCATGGCCATGGCTTGGAGCTGTTTGACTGCACGATCGAAAGACGGTTAGAAAAAGCTCAACTCAGACAACAGGCGAGAAGCTACGTTGAAAACGCTACCTGTCGGAAAAGTCGAATCACCAACATCCAACATCTTAGCAGCCGACGTCTCGCCTTCCACCCAGTCCGAGGATGAGAGTGAAATTAATAGCATCAGAAATTAATAGCAAGTATCAACAATAAAGTACGGCGAGATTACCTCTTCTTCTTCCCAGTCCGAGGATGAGAGTGGGACCGTTTCGGGAGCGGCCGGCTCAGACCGAATCCTGATCCCCGAAGCCCTAAGCCTTGACGTGGATCCCGACACAGGTCTGGCCGGGGCGTGCATGCTCACAGGAGTGGCTTGGAGGGGAGTCCCCGAAACCCACTGCGAAGGACGAGTCCAAGCCGATCCCGAAGGATGGGGACGAGTCGAAGCCGATCTACGCTAACCTTCATCGATCATCGCCGTGGTAACCGTGTTGGCACTGACTTGCACTGGACACGAGTTAGGTTCGGCACGAACACTTCGAGCCATTCTCGGATCTGTCGAACCCCCCGCCCGCTCGCGGGCAATCTGTTTAGTTCTCGCAATCTGAAAGAAAAGAAGAAAGGCAGTTACGGACTCGCCTTGTGCGAGTCGTTACCTTTCGTTTTCCCCTTCTCCGATGACGGATCTAAAAGACCCAACACCCGATGGGTCGACTAAAGGTCGAAAAAATCGAAGGATCAATGCGAGAAAAGCGAGTCAGCACAAGGGCAGATCTCTCCTCTTCGCCGACCTCGAAACCGAACAATCTATCAGGTGTTATTTGGGTTCCCAATCCCAGCACACTCGGCCGGCATCTATTTTCCGCCGAAGTGGGACCGACAACCCGGGATCGTAACCGGGTAAGTGAAAAGCGGCAACGGCGACAATAAAACACCCAAAAAAGACATAAAAGGCGAAATAACATACCGAGATTAGAGGAGAGGAAAGATATGTTCGGAGAAGAGAAAGGTCGCCTGAAGAGAAGGTTTCGTCGAAGAAAAACCCGCCGGAAACGAAGCGCAGTAAAAAGAGAGCTTTGGAAATGAAAATTGAAATGAGAAAGCGGAACGGAACTCCCCTTTTAATAGGGATGAAAAGGGCGAAGGGTAAAAGCGTAAAAACACTATTTTTACACACCTTCTCATACGCCCCTGTCATCATTTTTTTCGAATATTCCCGAGGTTGCTTTGCGCGAGAATCAAGGGACGGCTGACGTGAAAAACTGTTCAAATTCTGGCACGTTCCCGAAATAATCATTCATTGCAAACGTTAAATTTTCAAATTAAAATTTTGAAATTAAGTTATTTAATTTCAAAATTTAATCGCAAGAGTTATAAGTTAAATTCGGAGGTCTCCCCCGACTGAGGGGTGAAATTTTCGAGCTCTCCCAGGCGAGGGATCGAGGACTCGAAAAGGGTAAAATTTTCGAGCCGTTATTGGTTCGAGTCATCCCTCCCTCGACTGAGGGGTGAAATTTTCGAGCTCTTCCAGGCGAGGGATCGAGGACTCGAAAAGGGTAAAATTTTCGAGCCGTTATTGGTTCGAGTAATCCCTCCCACGACTGAGGGGTGAAATTTTCGAGCTCTCCCAGGCGAGGGATCGAGGACTCGAAAAGGCTGAAATTTTCGAGCCGTTATTGGTTCGAGTCATCCCTCCCTCGTCTGAGGGGTGAAATTTTCAAGCTCTCTCAGGCGAGGGATCGAGGACTCAAAAAGGTTGAAATTTTCGAGCCATTATTGGTTCGAGTCATCCCTCCCTCGACTGAGGGTTGAAATTTTCGGGCTCTCCCAGGCGAGGGGTCGAGGACTCGAAAAGGGTGAAGTTTTCGAGTCATCGTTCCCTCGACACATGGAGAAAATATTTCAAGCGAATCAGAAACGAAAGCCTCGAAAAGGGACGTTGCATCGCATGGCTGTACCAAGGTCCACGGAGTACACCTCGATATAGGGCGGCCAGGGGTCGTACCCTAGTCGCTACTAGTGAGTCCGCCCTCGTCGACAACTAAGGGCGTGACCAGGCTTCGAGGGACTCTGTTGGTACCACTTTGTGAATGGGCCATAGCCCTTAAGATAGTGCACCTTAGTAAAGGCCCATGTGATGCAATAAAGTCTCACTAAGGGCAGCCCTTGGATGGAAGAGGAATAAAGGGTCACGATTGAGTGGGGAAACCTAGGATTATTCCTAAGACCCCCCTCTTTTAGTATAAATGCCCTCTTTATGATCTATCAAAAAACAGGTTCTGAAACAATTCTGACATTCTTTATTTCTCTGATTATTCCCCTTGATTTACGCATAAAAGGCATCTCTTGTCCTTATTTGCCACCCCTTCTCGAGCCGTCATACTGACTTGAGCGTCGGAGGGGCGACGCCTGGTGAAAACCGGGCTCCCTTTGTGCAGGTATTCGGCGAGGACTTCCCGAGCAACTGTCCTTCGAAAAACTCACTCCAACATCGCCGTAGAAAATTTATTATCTACGACGAGAAACCGAATCTCGTCATAGCTAATCTACTATTTACGACGAGAAATCGAATCTCGTCGTAGCTAATCTATTATTTACGACGAGAAACCAAATCTCGTCGTAGCTAATCTATTATCTACGACGAGAAACTGAATCTCGTCGTAATATGTATTTTTTGCAACGAGAAATTTGACCTTCGTAGATAATATTACTTTTTACGACGAGATCATAAATCTCTTTGTAAAAGATATATCTTTTGCGACGAGAATCCCTTCCGGTCGTAATTTTGGTCGCAAATGAACGTTTTTCTTGTAGTGGTACTTTATGTATCATGCGAGGAAATTATCTGACCATCGATAAATGCCACTTTTCACTTGTGTTTCCCAAATTGGTATCTCATTGTCTCTTTCTCATCCCCAGGTCGTCCATGCCTTGTCGTATTTCCTCGTGATTGTCGTTGATAGACATGGATCACATTACTAAAATAGAACCTTTCGTGAAGCCGGCCGGCAACTCAAACTTTTACCATGATCTCGATCCTTAAATGTTTTACTGACATATTTATGTCCATTTGAATCTCATTGTTGCCACTTCCATGTCAACCTTTATTGGAGTGTTCCCATATGTAAGTTGAACTTCCACAGTCATATTTCCCAATGTATATAGGTAGCTGGCTAAACAGTATCTTAACATTCCATGTATCCTTCACCTTCTTGTTCGACAAAGTGAGCTACTCAAGTCGTCATCCTCGTTATATCGTTGCAAGCTCATAAAAGACGTTGTAACCTTTTAAGCTAAACTTTCGTCTCCATAATTGTTGTCATCTAGTGTCGTTTTACCCCGGCAAAATATTGTCGTCATCTAGTAATTGTTTTATCGCACTAAGTAGACTTTTTTTTTGTTGTTGTTGGCTATGACTTTACGTAGACCTTTATGCTTGCTTGGTGAGTCTGGGATTTTTATATTTTCTATGCCATTCACGATGGTTCCATAATTCCTAAGTTTTCGACCACAACTTTTGAGTTTCCACCTCATCGTTAACTTGTCGTCTCATACTACTCATTAAGTTTCAGTAGTCTTACTGAATGTTTGATGTTAGATCCTTGAATTATACACCTATTTCACCCTTTTCGTGATGGCCTAAACTCGAATGTCTCTAAAGTTTAAGACTATAATCATCACTTTAACCTCAATTCAAGTAGGTCATTCTCCTCATACTCATTGGGTTTCCTGAACACGCCCGATGTAGTTCTCCAAATTTTATCCGTTCATGACTCATATCAACCCTTAAGTAATACTTAGAGTCAACCTCTTTGCTTGTGCGAACGAGTTGAATCCTATAATCATATGACCTTAATGTGTTAAGAGTATCACCCGTTAGCTAGGAGTTTTCCTTCCATATCCAGTTCTCATTTGATCCTCAAAACATATTATACAGGCCTCAGAGTCACTGTTCTCTGTTTCTTGCACATTGGAGTCTTCTTGAATCCATGTCTCATAGGTGTATACCTTAGAGCAATACACAAGCTTTATGTAACTACAAGGAAATCCTTTCGGGACTTGATCCAACACATATTCGTATCCAAACTTCTCAAGTGTTGACACACTTTTAGCCTTAGTCATTCAGACCATCACCCTAAATTGACTTGAAGATACTTCGTCCTTGTAAACATGTAGCCTCAAGTCTCAAACTTGTCAAGCTAAAACTGATATGATCATCCTTAGTTCTCTTTTGCTGTCTTCTCATCTGTTTCATAACACCAAAGTCGCCTTAACTAATGCAATACAACTGTAACTTCTCAAAAGGGGTTTCATTTTATTTTCAGTAACTCAATACCATAAGCGTTATGTAGGTAGTATCAACTCTGATCATAATAACAATCGCTAGTTCCTCTATACAAAGCCCCTTTCGATTATCTAACACTTTGAAATTTCTTCCACGACAATTCCAATCCCATAACTCTACATCTTCGAAGTTCTTATTCCTTTCCTAGTTATTTAAAACAAAATGTACTAGGAGTCATCCTTTAGCTTGAAATTAAAATCAAAGCCTCCAACGACTTCAAATCTCGAGATATGATGCTCAAAGTGCCTTGAACTCAAAGGGCGCAACAACGCTACTACCTCGAAATTACTTCACATTCCACTAACTTGTTTGTCAGGGTAAACACTATCAATCCATATCGACTAAGTTCATTTGTCACAAGCCACAACGTCAAGAATGTAAATGAAGCCAAATTAGATGTAGCGCCCCATACGTTATCTTTTCCATTAGACTTGCGTGTCAATCACTAAACACGCCCCATCTCAATCTTAATTTATCCACCAAACACATGATCTACAATGCCTTCGGAAAAGACCAAAGCGAAAGGCATAGTGTACAAACACCATTCATGAATAATAGCACTCCATGCAGATGAAGTCCCAAAATTAACCTTGCAGTAGTGGATTCAAACAATATCATTATGTCGACTTTGCCCTACACATTATATGGTACATCAATCATACTAACTTATAACCTCGATATTGTTGTAGCCCAGCGACGTTCCTTTTCTACTTAGGTCTACACTCCATTGTTGAAAGTCCAGAAGCAACTTATGTCTCATTTCCTTCGAGTCTCGCATGTACGCGACTAGTTGAATCTAATTCACCACTTCGGTTTCGAACAATTGTTGAAGTCATAACCATGTTATCTCTTCCACTTTATTAATTATACGAATCATGTACCAATAGGTGTAACTGACCTTGAACGTTGAATCTTTGTTCCCAAACCATCTAATTGTACCTCTAAAATTTTAATACCCAAATTCAATTTGATCAATCCTCATGATAACCTCAAAATTTCACTTCCCAATATATATTAGGCGCCCAACACTTCTATCATATGATTTCCCGAAAGAAAACTCATACAGATATATCGATGATCCGAGAACTCATGAATGTGTCCCTTTGCTCATTTATATTCCATAATACTACAATCACGCATAGGCAATAATTACCAACGCTAGCCGTAGTTCATACAAAATAGTCCCAAATCAAATTTGATTATTCACTTAAAACCCATAAGCACCAACTTTACCCAAACGGCCCTTATTTGAAGAATCTTGTTAGGGGTCCCGAGGTAAATAGTTTACCTTTATAGTACGACCTTCAAACGAACCAAGTATGAAATCCCATGTAACACGAATAATCAACCAACCGCATTATACGAGTGTTTTATTTGAACATACGAAATTAGAGTAATGCTTTTCTGTTTAACTCGACCATATGATTTATCAATTACTGATTCGATTCAAATTCTGCAAGGAGAAAGACGGAAAGTAGTGCAGGCTGTGCCTTGGCCAAGACCGGTGGACACTCTCCCTGGTGCCAACGTGAGCCATCGGTCAAACCGAGACCGGCCATTTAGAACGGGTGAGTCGAGGACACAAAACACACAGACATATAAGTTTTCAGATAGCACGTGATCTCAATCAAATAACGTTGATCAGAATATATTTTTATAGGGGCATTGTCCCCTTTTCTAAAATGATTAAAAGAAACTGTTTCTAAGAAGTAGTTCTGCAGAAGTTGGAGCTTGGCCAAACAGGCCCATAGTCTAAATGCAAAGAAAACAAAGCAAGGGAAATTACCGAAATCCTCAATTTTAAAGTATCACCCTAAATCGTGTCACTTCTAGCTTGCACTACTTTAAAACCTCACAACTCTTGCAGAAATATATATTGACTTCCAATCTGTCCCAACAGAATTTGATTCATTTCAAGAGTTCCTTCAAAATTTGGGTGCTTCCAGTATCGTAAATTGCATAACAAATCCCTTGTCATCTAACCCCAAAAGGTCGAAAACAATCATATGCATGATATCCTTAATAAAATTTCTCAGTTCTCTTAACATTACTTGGCATTCCCAATTTCTCAGTTCACTTAACGTTACTTAAAATCCGCGTCGGTGTCATTTGAATGACACAAGGTCGGGTATACAAGAACCTACAACGCATAAGCTTAGCTTCATCATAGACTCACCATTACTAGTCCCTTCTTCGACTTTTCACTTTCCCTTAAAATAATCATTGTTAAGATTCAATGGGTGGAGCAAAGTTAGATTGAGTAGTGTCGGCTGTTTCTACAGGAATAAGCATAGGTTCGTCTCGATTTATTTTTCTCAATGATCTTATTTGATTCAATACCATGAAGGGAGTTTTATGGTTAGGAAAAGAGAAGGAAAACGATTGCCTCCAAATTTGTGGTTTACCACCATCTCACATACACAAACCCAAGGGTATGTTCTGTCTCAGATCTCACCTAAAATGACCAAGTCCTCGATAACTATAAACATTCAGTGCTCAAATACAATCATACTATCATCATCTTCAACTCATCCCTAATATAAACCCAAAAAGGTGCTGAATGCCTCTGTTTAACTTGCAATAGTGTCGAACTATTCCAATACCCTAGTCGCCTTAAGCATTTCAATATCACATTCGAAACAATAAACTAAATTTCGAAACTCATAAATCAAATGATCATCAATTAATGTTAGCACCAAAGATAATCTCCAAAATGGGTTGGTGTAAAATATTCACTTTTAGAACACCCAAAAATCAATCCAAGAACTCCATGGTGTAACACAAGAAACAAGTAGCACGTAGCAACTAGCATGCGAATGAATGCACCCGACTTGCCCCCATTTTAAAACATTCGAAATTTGTTTTGAAAACTTTTGTAGACTCGACGAATCAGAACCTATTGCTCTGATACCAACTGTAACAACCCTAAAATTTGCTCAAAGAAATATATAGAATTGTCACGCCGCAATTGACTATCGAGTCAAATACTAGGCCATAAATTCAGACAAAACAAACTAAACAAGAAAGAAACAGCGGAAGTCTTAAAACTGTCGAACTAAAATTCTCAAAACCAAACTCAAATTACATAATCCAAAAGAAAAAAAGTTTCAATAAATGTTTGTGAATCCCCAACATGCAATTCGACTCCTTAAGCAAGCATCCAAAGCATCAAGACATGTCAACTACGCCATCGAGAATGACGTAGGCCCCAGAATAAGGTAGGGAACAAACCAGAAGAAGAACGTCAGCATAGAGGCTGAGTAAGAAATCATAAAATACAAGATCAAGGAGGATACGCGCGTTAAGGCGCGTAGCTAACAAATAACAAACGAACATTATATGAATTGAATCACAAGATCGACAGAACGATGCGATAATCACCATATCGCTACGAGATCCAACGGTCTCGTTACATACATTTAGTCAAGGCTGGGCTCTTACCCCACAGCAACCACAATCTCGAACCAACGCGAGCTAGAGTACTACAAAACAACCCGTAACGACTTGAAGTGTGCACACCCCTCTCTAGAGGGCCAGGTAGGATGCAAAGCCTCTAGGTGGTAAGCCTCTTAGGAAGCCGGTAACTAACCGACCACATACTCCCTTATTCAAAGGTACACAAGTGACCGGTTTGGGCCGAGTCACACTTTACTCTAGGTGGTATCATTACATTTTCTTCAACCGTTTTACATTCATTATTCGATGGTACATTATTTGATAATACAATGTGAATCGAACAAAATTGATAGGAAAACAAAACAAGGCAATCAAAAGAGACCACGCGGCCGAGAGACCGAGTGGTGCATCGGTCAACAAAAGGCCAAGAGGCCGAGATCAACAAAGGGTCGAGTGGCCATGAATAGTGGAAGCCGAAGGGCTGTGAAATGGTTAACAATTCAAACAATAGTAGGCTCATGATATGAAATAGATATAGGCAAATCAATAATCAAGATGGAACGCATAAACCAAAGGTAAGGCGATGAATAACATGATGGTAAATCAAACGAGAGTATTGGTTAGCCGAAAGGGTCATGATCAACGTTCTTACCTTACAACGATAATCCTTAATTATCCAATTATAAACTCAATCCACAATTCCCTAATCAAAAAGATGTAACCATAAGTCTTACAACTCACAACTATCACTAATATGAAATGGATCCCAAAAAGGGACAGTGGTAAAGAAACACGAATAACGTCTACCTCCAATATTGGTTGACCACCAAATATTAGTATGTTGTATAAGGGTATGTCAGAAACCTCTCCTCAAAATTTGATCCACAAACTCCAAGCGGATCGACGGGAATCAACTTCACAATGAACCACGAATAACAATTAGGGTTAACTCACGAAAACCAATATAACTTTTGATAAAGAAGTCTTGGCCTTACCAATTTTGGCCCAGCGAGTGAGGAGAGAGAGCTCGAGTGTTCGTCGAGACATTGTTCAGGGTCCTGCTCGACCAACCCCTCAAGGAGGTGGGACTCGAGCGATAGCAGGTTGATCGACTTGTGTGCAAGCTTCTCCCTCGACTTAGCCTCGTGCTCGTCCTGCCCAGGGGGGTTCGGGGGCTCCTCTTCAAGCCAAACCTGTTAGTGTGCTCGTGCCCAGTGCTGCAGCGGCCCGACTTGCTCCGGGTGCGACATCAAGGCAAAGAGCTTTGGGGATGCCCGACCCAACGGCTCCTGAATCGGTCCGGGTCCTATCCTCGGATAGCGAGGAAGAAGAAGGGGAAGAGGAAGAGGTAATCTCGTCGTATTCTCTTGCCCATGCTTTTGTAGTGATCTTTTGATGTTGACGGCTCGTTTTCAGGCTCTCCCCACGCGACGCCGCGAGAAGAGACCGCTCAAGGGGGGTGAGACGTCTGATGCCAAGAGGGCGGATGTCGGTGCCTCGAGTTCAGTGGCCATGCCTCATGTTCCCAACACTTCGAAGGCAGCCGAGGCATTGTATGAGCTGGCTCTCAACATGCCTCATTCTGAAGACTGGGCTCGACAAGCGGTGACCCTCAGACTTCAGGTTTGTCCGGAACGCTTCGTTTCTTTTCCTGTTTCTTCGGTGGATTTCTAATACTTTCACCCTTTTAGGTCGTTGTGCTTGTGTGCCAAGGGGAGATACACGGCTCGAAACAGGCCGAGGGAGGCACCTGGAAAGAGAAGTGTCTGTCGACCGAGGCGAAATTGAAAGAGGTCGAGATTGCTCGGGAGGCGCTCGAGCGGGAGCTGGCTGAGGCAAAGAAGAACGTCACCGACTGTCATATGTAGAATGAGAAGGCAGTGGCTGCCATGTTCAATGCGGATGCGAAGGCTACCTCGCTGGTGGCAGAGTTGGACAGGGCTAAGGCAGACGGTGATCAGTTAAGCCTCAAGCTGGCCAATGCCTCGAGCCATGCCACTCTCTGGGCGAAGCGTGCCTGTTCGGCTGCTTCCTCCTTCCTTACATGAGCGACCTTACCAAAGCCACTTCTAAGCAAGACGGCATTGAGTTGGGTTATCGACTCGGGTGGATGGCTCTTGAGAAGTGTCACGAGGGTCGGGATAACTTCGAGCTGGACTAGGTGCAGTTCGAAACCACTTTCCGAGATGAATTAGACAGGCATATTCAGGAGGAAGCTGGGGAAGCCCTCGAGGGAGGAGAAACTGAGGAAGACATCGAGGCCCTCGAGGCAACAGCAGCGGCGGAGGAGGCAGCTGCGAAGAAAGAAATGTATGATCTGCCTGCGTCCTTTGATTTCACCCAGCTAGCCGAGGAACCTGCGACCACCACAGAAACAGTAATCGTTATTACATACTATGGCTCGTGGCCACAAGACTTGTTTGAAAACATTACAGACTATGGCTCCCAACTGCCAGCTTTGATTGGTACAACAAAGTTAAAAATTTAGCTAGTTGGAATTGTAACTAGCCATAGTACTTCTTAAGGTTGTAGAGGTTCCACGGCCTCTGTACCATTTCACCATCCAAGGTACTGAGTCGGAACGTCCCTTCCTTGACCTGCTCGACTACCAGGTATGGCCCTTCCCATTTGTCTTTCAGCTTTCCTCCTCGAAGCTTTTTTCCAGTGGCCTTCGCATCCCTTAGAACCATGTCTCCTACTTCTAGGTTCCTGGGGCGGACCATTCGATTGAATGCTTTAGCCATCTGTTGCTTTTGCTTTTCAGCTTTTAGAAGCGCATTTCGTCGGCACTCTAGGAGAAGGTCGAGTGCGGCTCGCAACTCAACTTCGTTCTCCTCGGGCTCGTAGGTGATGATGCGAACAGATTTGGCTTCCCATTCAATTGGCAGGACAGCATCCGAACAGTATACTAGCTGGAAAGGGGTCTCCCCCGCGGCTCGTTTTGTCGTGGTTCGAAGGGCCCAAAGGACTCCTGGTAGCTCCTCGACCCATTTCCCGTTAGCCCCTTCAACCATGGTCCTCAACCCGTGCAAGACTATCTTGTTTGATGATTCGACCTGTCCATTCGCCTGTGAGTAGGCCACCGAGGTATTGCAAGTTGGAACTCCGTACTGGGCACAATACTCCTTGAAGTAGCTACTATCGTATTGGGTCCCATTGTCGACGGTGAACATTCGGGGAACCCCAAACTTGGTCAGTATATTTCTCTAGATAAAGTTGGTAACATCTCGGTCGGTAATTCTCTCCAATGGTTCGGCCTCGACCCACTTTTTGAAGTAGTCAACAGCCACAATTATGAACTTCTTGCGGGAAAAACTCTTCGGAAATGATCCAAGGATGTCCAAGCCCCACCTTGCAAAAGGGAGAGGGGTGGAGATCGGCTTAAGCTGAGTGAGAGGTCTCTTACTGATCGGCCCGAACCGTTGGCACTTATCGCACTGCTTGATCAATTCTGCCGCGTCAACCTGCATGGTCGGCCAAAAGAAGACTGCTTGCATGGCTTTCGAAGCCGAAGCCCGAGCCCCGATGTGCCCCCCACATTCTCCGAAGTGAATTTCTCTCAGAATGTAATTACCATCCACCGGGTCGACACATTTGAGGAACGATTGTGAATACCCCTTCTTATATAGCACTCCATCGACCAGCGTGAACCACTCTACTCTCTTTTCAATTTTCCCTGCTTGCTTCGGGTCGCTCGGGAGTTCTCCATCTTTAAGGTAAGCTATCAATGGCTACATCCACTCGGGACTTTGATCGAGGACCAGGATGCGAGTTGTCGGGTCGATGCTTCGAAATGGCAACAGTTCCCATTTGACAACCCTCAGGCTGTCGTTGGCGGAGGAACTGGCCAGTCGAGCTAGAGTATCTGCCTGCAGATTCTCTGATCGGGGGATCTGTTCAATTTGGAAATGTGTGAGTTTTTTTGGTGAAGTTTCGAACCTTGTCCATGTACTGAGCCATGTGATCTTTTGCTTCGAACTTGTCGTTTATTTGGTTCACGACGATGGCAAAATCAGAAAATGCTTTTACGTCTGTGGCCCCCGCCGCCAAGCACATATGAATTCCTGCGATGACGGCTTCATATTCTGCTTCGTTGTTGGTCGCCTCGAACCCAAAGCAAAGCCCATACTCCATCCTTTCTCCTCCAGGGAGAATGACGATCATGCCCGCTCCGCTTTCGGCTGAATTTGACGAACCATCAACATTCAACGCCCACTGCTCTTTCATGGGCCCCTTCGGCTCGTTGAAGCCTGCCTCAACCACGAAGTCGGACAAAGCCTGCACCGCAAGGCGGCGTCTCGGTTCGCACTCGATGCCGTGGCTTTTCAACTTCCATGCCCACCGAGGCAGTCTTCCATTTCCGTCCAAGTTGTTCAGTATTTTTTCCAATGGATAATTGGTTCGTACAATGACTTTGTGGCTTTGAAAATATGGCCGGAGGCGTCGGCACGAAATAAGCAATGCTAGAGCAAGCTTTTCGAGCGGAGGGTATCGCACCTCAGCCCCTGCGAGAGCGTGACTTACGTAATATACGGGCCTTTGGATTTTCTCTCGCTCAACCACCAACACAGCTCCGACCGCATGTTCGTTGGCTGACAAATACAAGTATAAGTCCTCCTTTTCTCGAGGCACAGATATCTTCGGGATTTTGACTAGGTATTCCTTCAATTCTTGAAATGACTTCTCCGCCTGCTCGTCCCATTCAAAAAATTTCTTTTTTTGAAAGCGGCGAATAACGGGAGGCAACGGTCGGCCGACTTTGCGATGAAGTGTCCTAGGGCAGCTACACACCCCGTTAACGTTCTTTGGAGAGAGCATTTCCAGAATAGCCTTGATTTTCTCGGGGTTCGCATCAATTCCCCTTTGGCTCACGAGGAAACCAAGGCACTTCCCAGTCGTCACCCCAAATGCACACTTTTTTGGGTTCAGCTTCATTCCATATTTTCTCAGTGTTCCGAATGTCTCTCTTAAATCGTTCTGGTGATCACCGACTCGAATACTTTTGACAATCAAATCGTCAACATACGCCTCCATATTCCTCCCAATCTGCTCTTTGAACAGTTGGTTTACCAGCCTCTGGAACGTATATACTCCCAAGGGTGTAATGAAAGCAGTTTTTGGTCTATCTTCCTCGTCCATCGGGACCTGATGGTACCCGGCATATGCGTCCATGAAGCTCAGCAGCTCGTGCCCGGAGGTGGAGTCCACCAACTGATCCATTCGAGGCAGAGGCTGACCGTCTTCGAGGCGGCCGGTGTTCGCTGAGATGGAGTCTTTCGACGGCCTCGCTTGTGCTTGCTCTTGGCGGGAACCACCTCGACAGTTGGAGCCTGGGCTTGGGAGGCAACGCGCTTTTCCAGCTCAACCATGCGTTCGCTCATTTGGCGCTGAAGATCAGCATGTACCTCAAGCCTCGCACGCGCCTCGGCCAGTTCCTTCCTCTATATTCTCCTCGGGGATATGCTGGGCTCCCCCTTTGGACACTGACCGCTCGGCCTTGAGCGCTTCCAAGAAACCCCCACCGTGGTTATCGAGGCGCGAGGAACTTGGGTCAGCGGGACCGAGGATGGGTTACTACTTGCCACCGCTCCCTTGGATCGCGCGGGCCTTCCTCTGGGGGCATTCTTTCGAATCGTTTGGGGTATTCTCGATCGGCTTACAGTGCAGACCACGAATCTACACGCTGGTCAGAAAACTAGAACAGAATAGAAAACTGGTCTGGGCGTCGGAACAGAACAGGACTTTGTTTCTGGTCAGCACGTCGAAACAGGACTGGAGTCTGTACTCTGTACTGTTTTTGGTATACTCGTGTATTAAGAACAAGAAAAGAACAAGGATATTTAATCTCAAGTTAGACCTATAACTCGGGATTAATGGGGTGATTATACCTATACTACCTTGCCTAAGTAATAATCTTATCAAGCCTATTTACGCAAATTAGAAACTCGACAAAGATGAATTGAAGTACGTCTCAACTCAAAGATTGGTGATCAAGTGATCGTTTTCTGGTTTTTATTTCAAGCAAAGATAATCTGAAAGTTACATAGACATAGACTATTTATACTACCTAGAGACACACAATCGGAAGGTAGAAAACTACCTAAACAAATAAGGAAAGTACGATACTAGGAAAAACCTACCTAAAACGACTTATGGAAACTTAGCTAAAATGACACTTTCCTAAATATTTAGGAACTTTATTCAACTAGCAATAAGGAAAATAAAACGCAGCTCCAATGCATCACTCAGCTCCAATGCGAAGTACTCCAACGCCTAGGTTGCAACGAGTATCTACGTACAGGCTAGACATCTGTTCTGTGCCAGTGTGATACAGACTAGCCATCTGTTCTGTGTCAATCTCCAACTCGTCCATCTTACCAATAGCATTGTCAACAACATGATCAAGTGTACTTGCATCATCCTCCCCCTCTTGAAAAGGAATTGACCTCAACTCAGCTAGGCCATCATCATCAACATAAGGGGATAGGTCTCCAACGTTAAATGTAGCATGCACACCATAATCACCCGGAAGCTCTACCTTGTAAGCATTGTCATTCACGCGTTCCTTTACCTTGTATGGACCCTCAGCTCGAGGCATGAGCTTATTCTTTCTCTTGCTAGCAAAATCTTTCCTTACGTAGGTGTATCCAAACCAAATCACCAACATTGAAGATTCTAGGTTTGCGGTGCTTGTTAGAACGCCTCTTGTAAGCTTCATTAACCACTTCAATTCTCTTCCTGACTTGTTCATGTAGCATGATCATAGATTTCAGCTTTCCTTCTGCATCTTTATGGACTAACTCATCCGAAGGTAATGGAATCAAATCCAATGGTAGAGAAGAATTGATGCCATATACAATCTCAAATGGAGAGTGCTTGGTAGCAAAGGTCGGTGACCGATTGTAAGCAAACTCAGCATGTGACAACTTCAAGTCCCAATCCTTTTGAGTCTTGCTCACTAAACCACGCAATATAGTACCTAAGACCGATTAGTCACCTCCGTTTGCCCATCCGTTTGTGGATGATGAGAAGTACTAAACAAGAGCTTTGTACCAACCTTCCTCCACAATGTATTCCAAAAATAACTCAGAAATTTAGAGTCTCAATCCGAAACAATTGTTCTAGGAATACCATGTAAACGAACAATCTCACGAAAGAACAAGTCCGCAACATTAGATGCATCATCGGTCTTATGACAAGCCACAAAATGTGTCGTCTTGGAGAAACGATCAACAACAACCATAATAGCATCCTTACCTCGTTGAGTACGGGGCAAAGCAACAATGAAATCCATTGATATGTCTTCTCAAGGCCGATTTGGAATAGGCAAAGGGATGTGTTCTCCGGGCTTGAACTTACTTTTAGTCATATGACAAGTAACACACTTACCCACAATGGATTGGACATCCCCTTGCATCTTGGGGCAATGGAAGTGTTCGTGTAACACGTCTATAGTCTTTTGAACGCCAAAGTGTCCAGCAATACCACCACATGCGCTTCTCTAATAAGTAGCTCTCGAATAGGATGTTTAGGAACACACAGCCGGTTGCTCTTGAATAGAAAACCATCTAGTAGAGTGTAATCCTTTAACGGACCAGCCTTACACTCACTAAACAACTCCTTTTTATCTGTAATCCATGTCATCTTTTCATGCAGGCAATTATTCAAAGTAATACATACTCCCTCCTACCAAAAGATATTTTCTTCTTTGGGTAGGACACAACAACCAACATAAAATAATAAACAAAAGGGAGAGGGGAATTATTGGTGGGGTATTTGTGTTTAGTTAAAAATTAGACCCACTAATCCACCAACAAACGGAATATGACGAAGGGTTATACAAATAAAATGGAGGGAAATTTTGGGGAAATCAAAATTGAAACACATAGAATAAATCAAAATTGAAACACACAAAAAAAAAAAATTAAAATTCCATACACACAAAAAAAATCAAACACAAAAAAAAAATTAAAATTAAAACGCACACAAAAAAAAATCAAACTCCAAACACACAAAAAAAAAAAATCAAACAAAGAATAAATCAAAATCCAAACACACAAAAATTAAAATTAAAATTAAAATTCAACACAAAATATATCAAAATCCAAACATACGAAAAAAAAAATTCAAATTCAAACACACACAATAAATCGAAAACAAACACACAAAAAAAATAAAAATAAATTCAAACACACAAAATAAATCACAAATCCAAACACAAAAAAAAAAAAATTGAAACACACAAAAATAGTCAACCGTTGCAGATCTCCTCCTCTTTTTCTTCTTCCAGTTGTTGTCTCCGGAACGATTGACCAATATTGATATGGCCATGACGAATTCTCCATTTTTAATGGTAAAAATAGGACGATTTGAAGAAAATCAATTCGAAAATCACGACAAAAACAGAAAAATAAGAGAAGAGAGTATGAGATCCAAAGATCGAAAGGTCGAAACAGAGAATTGAAGATCTTGTGAGTGATTGGGGTTTTGATTTCATCAGAAATAAAGAGGAACAGTGAGGGGGAGACGAAGAGAGATAGAGGGATTAGGGTTTGAGTTCATCATAATGAAGAGTGAGAGGGAGACGACGAAGAGAGAGAGGGAGGGAGTAGAGTTTTGAGTTCATCACAAAATGAAGAGGAAGAGAGAGAGGGAGATGAAGATCAAGAGAGGGAGTAGGGTTTTGGATCTTCAGAAGAAAAATGAGGGATTGGGTTTGGGTTTGGGGTAGAAATAGGGTTTGAATTGGGTTGGGTTTCGTTATTGGGTTGGATTTGGGTGGGAGTAATTAGATTTTTGAGGGAGTTGTTAGTGGGCTAATAGAAGATTAGGGGAAAATCTGAAAAATTAGTAAGGGTAAAACGGTCAAAAAATTTGTCATATCGAGTAAGTTTCGAAAGAGGAAAATCATAGTGAATCGTCCCAAAGAGAAATACAGGAAAATCTCTTTGGGTAGGAGAGAGTACTTCATAGTAAGAGTCCCAAAGTTATTCTGAGTTCAATTGGCTTTCTTTTACACTATTAAGGAAAGATTTAGTTCTGATTATTTTGTCGAATGTTTCTAAATGACGCCAAATTTTAAGATTTACAAGCATTTTTCCGTTATTTAAATGTCAACGAAACTTTTCACGGATTATTGACTGTCTCTTTTTAAGCCTTTACCATTTAATACATGTACCGTTTTTAACTAACTAGGATGATGCCTTCTACTAGAAACATAGTGGGGTTACAACATGTCATATAGCTTATTTGAAAAGCTCGGTTAACCGCTTCATGGTTATACAGTCTTTATAGTCACGTGAAATATGTTTACTATGGTGACAATCAAATCCTACTCTTAATTACTGAAAAGTGGTACTTATAATCACATGATAAATCATTTACTCCCTTTTAATTATAGTTATAGAGAGCTAGTCATCCCCAAGACTCATGCTTACCACGACCATCACACGGTGATCCCCTTTCTGCCCCATCCATGTCTTTATTATTCCCTCGCTCACACTTATAAGCTAATAGAGTCACAAGAGTTAATGTTCAAGGAAATCATGTGGGTGTAGATGAAGGGCTGACTATGAAGTGATTTTTCATGTGAATCAGTCTTCCATATTTTTACCATTAATTACAGTACGTTTCGTTTCACACTCATGTAAGCACAATTCACATGACCACAAAAGGTTATTAATCATTCTTACACAGGAGAATCTGTCTTTTCTCCTTTCATCATTAATTAGAGTAGAATTTATTTCACACTCATGTAAGCACAATTCACATGACCACAAAAAGTTATAACAATTATTACACATGTGAATCTATCTTCCCTATTTTCTTCATTAATTATAGTTGCATTTATTTCACACTCATGTAACCACAATCCTTCATATGACCACAAAATTTATAATCATTATTACACATTGAATTTATCCTTTAAAGCTTGGTGTTTTATTGTGCATATTATTAACCATACTTATAAATGATTCATCACTTGTCATATTAAGTTTAATTTCTATTTTTGTTTTATAAATTACCGCTATAAATAAGAGTGCACGTTAACATTTCGAGAGTACCAAAAAAAACTAGGAAACAGAATTCTACGTTTTGCTTAGAGTCTTATTGATCCAAAAAATTCTATGAATTTTGTGAAAAATGGATGGCTCTTTCATACTCGACATTTTGAAGCTCGACTTTCTAATTTCTTTTTTTCCTCCCCCCGCCCAACCAGGTTTGTATATAAATAAAATGCTTATTATTTATATATTTTACATCCTTTTCATACCCTCTTTCACCCATTTATTCGAACTTTCCTTTAGAGCAAAACTTATATTCTCCTCTATTCTATTATTGTAAATGTTGTAATACGCTTTTCTTATTCTTTTTAAAAATATCGTATCTACAACGTTTTGAACATTGAATGTTATCCATGTCATCCTGACCTTGGTCTTGAAACGATAATTCGAAAGATATTATCCTCGGACATCTAACTACATTCTTTTAAAGTTAAAGATATCTGATTAAATTATAAAAGCGAGTCTTTAATTTCAAAACTGGTCTTTTTCCCCTTTTTTTATTAAATTGTTTCGAAAGGAGGATTATGATGAAGAATATATATATATAATGTTTACCATATTCTGATTCATTGAAGTTTTACAAAGATTTTAGAAAAACGGTAAATGTTAAGATTGTTAGCTGCATGACCTACGTCATAAAAACTAGAATAGCGTTTTGTTTAAGCAACAAATTTTTAAACTAATAGTCAAATGTTTTGTTGGTGTATGTGTAGGTCTCAGGTCACGATGGCGTTGTTTCGGCCCCTACATAGCTTTGCTCTACCTTTAGATTCTTAGCGGTTGTTGTTTGTCTCTCATGTCGTATGTTTGTATTTCCATAAAGTCAAGAAGTTTATTATAAGTCCAAGAAAAAATTTCGCATTGTAATAACAATGTCTTAATAAAAAGTTTTAGATTTGTGTGTCGTGTGTCTAACTTTGTGTTACGTGCTTGGTATATTTATGACACACATTTTAGTTTGCGTAATAAGATTGAATTCTTTATATGGCGTGTTTTAAACACGTGGCTAGTCATGTGCTCCACGAGGTGAACTCAAACTTGAGTTTATTTACTAGAAATCAAATAACTTAGGAATCAAGTCATGTCCCAGAATTGCGATGATTGTGTAACAACAAGTGACAGAGTCGAGTTGTTCGCACACGTTGGAAATGAATGAAAACACAAATGCATTATATGAAGGACGGAAAACTAGTAAGGATAAGTTAACCAAAACCTCATTTAATATGGGTAGCCTGTATGTAAAGCACCCACTAATTTCCTCTTATCAAGGGGTTAAAATCCAATAGAGTTAGCTAAAATTTCCGATCGAGCTCTATTTTCCACCACTCAAATTCATATAATGGTGGCACATGCACCCTAAGCGAGGCCTGGTCATATTCATCTGTCCAAGAAAAACGAATCAAGCAAATCCTCTCAAATTCCCTTTGCTAATCAGCTAATATGCAAAATCCGAGAGTTAATATGAAAATATTCCCAGGTTGTAGTTTCAAATACGGTTGCAATTTATATTATCATCTTTTATTTAGTATGTTGTGTAAATATATAAAAACAAATTAAGGAAAGTATTCAAACAATGAAAATATAACTTTAATATTGGCCTATGGTACCCTCTGTTAACTTTTTTCCGATTAAAACACATTTATTAAGCGTAATGCGTGTTTTTCAAAAAAAAAAAAAACGAGTGAAAATTGAACTTATGCTCGTTTAATAAGGAAAAAAACTCCCCCGCCTTTTTAATTCTTCTATGTTCGGCTTGTTCCTGCTATAAGTTAGTAAAACTAGTTTGTTTAGCCGTGCAACTGCACGGAAATTCTAAATCCTTACTGAAAAATACTGTTATGTCATGTTACTTTTGAATAACTAAAAATATCTACTTTTGAAAATTTAAACTTAATTATTCACAAATATAAATTTAAATTCATGGAGATAATAATAACACCGATTAGAATAAAAAACAACACTAAATACAATACATCCTCTGAATTTCTTTTAAGACTCATACACAAAATATCTCTATGTAAAGGAGAGAGCACATAATAACTAGTTAATCAATGTTTCAAAAACATTACACAACGAGTTAGATAGGAACCTCAGCAAAATTTCCATGCAATTTTTTTGGAACTTAGATTAACCGATTAGGTGTATTCCCTCCTCAATTAAGCTAAGTTGTGTATTACATATGTGGTGTTTAAATAAAGACAAAGGGAGTATTCGGTTTGTCTAAATTTTGTAGAAGAACCAACTCGTATTCCGACCCGCCTTTTTTTTTTGTCAAGGACCATTTTATCTGACTCGAATCTTTTTGTTATCCATATTTGTTGGTCAAACCCGAATTCGACTCGTTAACTCGCATTTAAAACAAAATCAGGACAAAATTTAGTCTTTTGGTTTATTGTATAAGTCCAAGCGCGGCCCGAACTTGTATTTGATCCGACCTGTAGTGAAATGGCTTATAATACTAATCCTGATCCGACCCCTTTAATAGGTCTACTTGTGTTGATCTTATTTTGTTTGTAAAAACAAGTATAATCTAAAAGCAAGAAACTCTCTTTCACCTCTCGAACCTCTTACCAACTTATTTGATTTCCTACTCCACCCATTCACCACCCGTTGACTATTGTACTCGGCCCCACTTCACCACTTCCTTAGGTAAGCTAACACCCCTATGACTCGACAACATTTTTTTTGACACCCATTTGCCCCCAATCAATTGTGTTAGCTAACTCTTA
Source organism: Spergularia marina (assembly GCA_963680865.1). Taxonomy (NCBI): domain Eukaryota; kingdom Viridiplantae; phylum Streptophyta; class Magnoliopsida; order Caryophyllales; family Caryophyllaceae; genus Spergularia; species Spergularia marina. The sequence continues at coordinate 8,763,826 of OY804561.1, forward strand.
GTTTTTGCAAAACTTCTAACCTGACTTTCTAAATCAGCACTTATACACCCGTCACATTTTCAAAATAGTATTTAAATTGGGGTTCAATTTTGTTTGATCAACTTTAAACAAAATGAAGAGTGGGAAAATAGTAGAGAGAGAAACTCTGGTTCCAGAAAACTAGGGTTAGAAAATCTGATTTGTAGCTAGTTTCTCTACTCGATCGGTCACCTGCAATGGCTAGAGGCAGATCGAACGGGAGAAATCAAGCTTCGAAGAAGAAGTCTAAGAAAAATAATCAAATAAATAATTCAAAAAATAATAACAAGGAAGGTCCTTCAAGCTTAGATGCAGTAAATTTCAGGAAAGTCGGAGAAATTCAAGGAATTCCACCTTTGGATTTATCTGATATAGAGTCAGAAGAGGAAGATTCAGAAGAGATGGGAGAAGAACCACAAGAAGAGAATCATGAAGAGGGGTCAGCTGATGAAGGATGGACAACTGTACGGAAACAGGGCAAAGGTAAAAGTTCCAATCTTTTGCATAAAAACTCTGCTAAAACTCCTTCTGATAAACCTATGCTAGCACTTACTGCAGAAGATGTGTCGGAAGGGATAAATTATTGGAATAATGCAGTGGTATGCTATGTATTAGGGGCAAACCCGCCAATAGATGTGATGCAGGGGTACTTCAATAGAATTTGGGGGAAGAAGGGATTGGATAAAGTTTCGTACTTGCCTAATGGGGATTTTGTTGTGAGATTTAAGGAACTTGAGGATAGGGAAAAAGTATTGAAAGACGGCCATCATCTATTTGATAACAAGCCAGTCATTCTACTACCCTGGACTTAAAACCTTGATCTGAATAAGGGACTGGTTAAGAAAGTGGCCATATGGATTAAAATGCTGCATCTGGAACTAAAGTTTTGGACATTCTCATGTATACATAAAATAGCTGGAATGGTGGGGAAATACTTACACTGTGATGCTGCTACTGTAGACAAAACTAGGCTGGGTTATGCTAGGGTTATGATAGAAGTTGAAGTAGGTCAAGAATTTCCGAAATTGTTAAGGTTTCTGGATGATAAGGGTCAAACAATAGAACAAGTCATTGAATATGAATGGAAACCTGAGGTGTGCACTAAATGCAAGGTTATTGGCCATGAAGCTATTCAATGCAAAAAGAAAAATGGCCAGCAGACAAAGACTAAGCAAGTGTGGAGACCTAAGCAGGTTCAGACAAGGAATGAAACTCCAGCAAATACTCAGACTGAGCAGAAAAGAGGGAATAAATTTGTTACTCCAAGCTACTATCCCTACTATTCTGAGTACTACAAGACCAGCACAGAGGCAATTTATACTCCATCATCAAGGTGAGCAGACAAATAAACAGGAGGTGGTAGTTAATATGTCATATGCTAATGCAGTGAGAATGGGAAGTGGAGAAATGGGTGGAGGGGATATGACTGGTAATGTTGGGCATGGTCATGTGGACCATGGCTAGCATAGGCTTTTGGAATATCCGGGGCTTGAATAGTTCAAATAAACAAGTGGAAATCAGGAAATTCATGAATAATCAGAAAATTGGACTATTTGGGCTGCTGGAAAAAAAGGTGAAGCGTAGCTCTCTCACTAGGGTTCATCTTAAATGATTGGAGTATTAGTACAAATAATAATTGCCATTCTGGAGGGAGGATTTGGCTTTGTTGGAATCCTACTTTATTTAATGTCCAAATTATTAAGGTGAGTTCTAAAATGATTCATAGTAGAGTGGAGCAAGTAGGTACTAATAAAGAAATCTATATCACTGTATGATATGGTTTTAATGATGGGAAGGATAGAGTGGAGATGTGGAATGATCTGAAAGGTATTCATAATGGCATTAAAGCTCCCTGGCTATGTATGGGTGACTATAACAATGTCCTAAATGTTGATGAAAGAGTGGGCTCTAAGGTATCTTTGGCTGAAATCCAGGATTTCCAGGATTGTATCAACTATTCTGGCCTAAAAGACATTAAGGCAGGTGGTTGTTTTTTCACCTGGAATAATAAGCAGGAAAATGAGAGGAGAGTGTTCACAAAGATTGACAGGGCTTTGATCAATAATGATTGGCTTATGACTTTTCCAGATGCCACAGCTATGTTCTTACTTGAGGGTTGCTAGATCACACTCCTTGTGTAATAAATCTTGGAAAAGAGAGAAATATGGGAAAAAAAAGCTTCAAATATTATAATATGTGGAGTCTTATCCCAGGTTATAAAGAAACTGTTGAAAATGGGTGGAATACTCAAGTTGATGGCTCTAATATGTTCCAAATTATCAGCAAACAAAAGCTCTTGAAGAAATCTCTTAAAGAGCTTAATAGACTGAAGCTATCTAATGTAGAAATTGCAGCTTGTAAAGCTCAGCAGGAGTTTGAAGACATTCAGCAAGACCTGCATAGAAACCCGAAAAGTGATGAATTAAGAAGTAAGGAGAGACAGGCTGCAGAGAACTTTCAATATCTGCAGAAGGCTTGTCACAGTTTCTTAAATCAGAAATGCAAGGCTCAATGGCTGAAAGAAGGGGATGAAAATACAGCTTTTTTCCACAGTGGTATTAGAGAAAGAAGAGCTCGGAATAATATAATACAAATAGAAGATGCTCAAGGGAACATTCACACAGATGATGCTGGAATTCAGGGTGCTTTTCTGGACTTTTATAAAGACCTGCTTGGAAGTTCAGCAGAAACTCAGAAAGTTCATAAGTCATTTGTGAGAAAATGAAATGTGGTAAATGAAGAGATGTCAACTGTCATCCTCAAGCAAATTACAAGTGAGGAAATAAAGCAAGCTATGTTCTCTATTCCAGGTACCAAAAGTCCTGGCCCGGATGGGTATACAAGCCAATTTTACAAGGATAATTGGTGCCTTATTGGAGAGCAAATTTCTCAAGCAGTCAAGGAATTCTTCACCCATGGTAGATTACTAAAGCAGCTCAATAGTACCATTTTGACACTGGTGCCAAAGACAAAACACCCTAGAAGTGTGGTTGAGTACAGACCTATTGCATGCTTCAATACTCTGTATAAATGCATCTCAAAACTTATCTGTGGGAGAATATGGCAGATACTTCCAAGAATTGTAAGTCAAAACCAAGGGGCATTTATCCAGGGGAGGGATATTGTCCAAAACATTATGATTTGTCAGGATCTTGTGAGAAAATACAACAGAAGAGCCATCTCTCCAAGGTGCATGATAAAGATAGATTTGAGGAAAGCATATGACACAGTCGAGTTGAGTTTTGTTGAAAATATGTTGATTGCTTTGAAGTTTCCTAAACATATGATAAGGCTGATTATGGAATGTGTCACTTCTCCAGCTTACACAATTGCTATGAATGGCACTAATTTTGGGTATTTCCAGGGAAAAAGAGGGCTCAGACAAGGTGATCCTCTATCACCCCTCTTATTTACTCTTTGTATGGAGTATTTGTCTAGGGTCCTAGAGATAGCAGCTGGGAAAAGTGATTTTAGATATCATCCTATGTGCAGCAAAACTAGACTGACTCACCTTTGCTTTGTTACTTTTTAGCAAAGGTGAGGTTAAGCCTGTGCTGCTAATGCTAAGAGGCTTCAGCACTTTCTCAAAGGCCACTGGTTTATGCCCAAACAACATGAAATCAGAGATCTATTTTGCAGGGATAAATCATGGAGTAAGGAAGGAAGTTGTACAACTTTCGGGGTTTAAGGAGGGTAATCTCCCTTTCAAATACCTAGGAGTTCCCATAACGGCTGGTAAGATCTGTATGATGAACTGTAATATCTTAGTTGAGAGGATTGTGAGAAGGATCCGAGCTCTTGGGGCAAGGAAATTGTCATACACAGGCAGGCTTACTTTAGTACAGTCAGTACTGAGTAATTTGCATAGCTACTGGGCAAGAGTTTTTATTCTTCCTAAGGCTATTCTCAAGCAAATCACAGCTATTTGCAGAAACTGGTATATTGAGCATATGAAAAGATCCCCTTTGTTATCATGGGAAGACATTTGCCTACCCAAAGAAGCAGGAGGGCTTGGGATCAGGGATGCTATTGACTGGAATGTTGCAACTCTTGCAAGTATTGCAAAGTATGTTTCTTGGATCTACTACAAAACAGATACCCTCTGGATTAGATGGGTTCATGCTATATACCTCAATAACAGTAGTTGGGAGGATTATTCCCCTCCAATTGATAGCAGTTGGCATTGGAAGAAAATTTGCAGAATTAAAGATCAAATCAAGATGGAATTTGAGAATGGCAGATGGAGCACCAACAATTACTCTGTAGCTGCAGGGTATGATTGGCCAAGAGGGGATAAGAATAAGGTTAGCTGGGGAAAGATTATCTTGAACAGATATAACATCCCTAGAGCTACCTTCATAACTTGGCTTGCAATGAGGCAGAGACTGCAAGTAAGGGCCAGATTGAAGAGCATAGGCATATGTTTGGATGACTCATGTTGTCCCTGTCAACAAGGTAGTGAAACCCATGAACACATTTTTTTTCAATGCCCATATAGTAGCAGATGTGTTAGGGAATTGAGCAAGCTATGCCAGATGGACATTCCTATTAACAATACAATGAGCTGGTGCATCCAAAAAAGATTTGGTTCGAAGATGAAGAAGCTTGTGGTATGTGCAATGGTGAGTAACTTGTTGTACCAAGTTTGGTTCTGCAGGAACAAAAGCAGGATCGAAAATGTTGTTATGGCGCCAGATGGTGTTGCTAGGAAAGTGTATGATGAAGTAAAATGGAGAATTAGAAGTAGAGCTATGAATCAGAATAGCAAGGATTGTTGCTGGCTCAGTCATAGAGGCCTGCTATAATTTTTGTTATTTTTTGATGTAGTAGTTTGGAGCCAAAGTTGGCTTTGGGTTTGTAGTTTTGTAGACAGGGGCTTGCCCCGGTGATGATGTAATTTCTGTTTCATCAAAACAAATTACATTTAAGCAAAAAAAAAAAAAAAAAAAAAAAAGAGATCACTTAATTTTAATTAATGAAACATAAATTGTAAAAATGATTAAGAAAAAGGCGTATTGATTTATATCTCTAATGTAACGAATTGTTGATACATTTTTCAAGTAAGAAAAAAAAAACCTATTGAGAAAGTGGCTTGAGCGTATCATGAAAACTTTAAAAAGGCAATTTACTGTGTGCAAGATCACATACACCACCTATTAACAAAAGAAAGAAAAAATATCATACACCCCCCATAATTGAATATTAGTCAAATTGGGGTTCAATTTTGTTTGATCAACTTTAAGTTTGAAACAAAGATTACTTAATTATAATTAATGAAACATAAATTGTAGAAATGATTAATAAAAAGCCACATTGATTTATATCTCTAATGTAACGAATTGTTGAAACACTGTTCAAGTAAGAAAAAAAAAAAGCTATTGTGAAAGTGGCTTGAGCGTATCATGAAAACTTTAAAAAGGCAATTTTCTGTGTGCAAGATCACATACACCACCTATTAACAAAAGAAAGAAAAAATATCATACACCCCCCATAATTTAATATTAGTCGTCCTCTTTGTTCGAGAATGTGGTTTCACTGCCCTATATTTTTAAATATATATAGGTAAAAATAATTATAAAAACATATTCATGTCATAGGATTTTTCGCTATAAATCTAACAATATAAGTTTCATAATTTTTGACTAAATACTTTTTTCTTTAAATTAATGGTTAAAATGTAGTCTCAAAGTGAGAACGGCTTATATATACTTTGATAGAGGGAATTAGGCTCTGTTTCATATGACTTAATAAAAGTATAATTCAAATCAGCTCTGAGTCATTCAGATCAGATCATAATTATTCAATATCGTTAAGAGGATTGAATTCAGAATTATTTGGTCCGTTATTGATACTAGTGTGTTGAAATTCAATCAAATTTTCAACAAATTCAGATCAGATTAGATCAGTTTAAAGTCATTCATATCAGATCAGATTAGATTAAGAGGAATGAAATCAGATCAGATAATATCAAAACGATGCAGTCCTATTAAACGGGGTTTTAGGTGTATCATTTTATTCTTGGTTATAAAATATATATTTCGCACATCATTTTATTTTTGTTCATATAAGATATCATTTTTTTTTTGGTTACAAAAGATATCATTTAAAAAATATTAATTTCAGTGAAATCTCCAAATATACATTGGAATATACGGAAAGATTCGTAACCAATCAAATGTCAATTTTTGTACATGTATCAGCTTCTTTTTATCTGTAATCCATGTCAGCTTTTCATGCAGGCAATTAATAAAAGTAATACATAATTCGTAGAAAGAGTTCCAAAGTTATTCTAAGTTCAAAATGGCTTTCTTTTACACTATTTAGGTAAGATTTAGTTCCGATTATATTGCCGAATGTTTCTAAACGACGCCGAATTTTAAGATTTACATGCATTTTTCCGCTATTTAAATGTCTACGAAATTTTTGATGGATTTTGACCGTCTCTTTTTACAACTTTCCTGTTAAATACATGTACCTTTTTTAACAAACTAGGGTGGTGCCATCTACTAGAAACATAGTGGGGTTACAACATGTCAAATAGCTTATTAGAAAAGCCGGTTAAGCGCTTCATGGTTATAAATTTTTACAGTCACGTGAATTGTGTTTACTTGGGTGAGAATCAAATCCTACTCTTAATTAATGGCGAAAAGGGCTAGATATAATCACCTGATAAATCATTTACTCCCTTTTAATTATATTCATAGAGTGCTAGTTATCCCCAAGGCTCATGCTTACCACGACCATAACACGGAGATCTCCTTTCTGGCCATACATGTCTTTATTCTTCCCTCGCTCACACTTATAAGCTAATAGAGTCACAAGAGTTAATGTTTAAGGAAATCATGTGGGTGTAGATGAAGGGCCGACTATGAAGTGATTTTTCATGTGAATCAGTCTTCCCTATTTTCATCATTAATTCACAGTAGGTTTCGTTTCACACTCATGTAAGCACAATTCACATGACCACAAAAGGTTATTAATCATTCTTACACAAGAGAATCTGTCTTTTCTTCTTTCATCATTAATTATAGTAGGATTTATTTCACACTCATGTAAGCACAATTCACATGACCACAAAAAGTTATAACAATTATTTCACATGTGAATCTATCTTCCCTCTTTTCTTCATTAATTATAGGAGCATTTATTTCACACTCATGTAACCACATTTATTCATATGACCAAAAGTTATAATCATTATTACACATTGAATTTATCCTTTAAAGCTTGATGTTTTATTGTGCATATTATTAACCATACTTATTATTGATTCATCACTTGTCATATTAAGTTTAATTTCTATTTTTTGTTTTTATAAATAACGTGTATAAATAAGAGCGCACATTAACAATTCGAGAGTACCAAACAAAAACTAGGAGACTCTATTCAACGTTTTGCTTATTGTCTTATTGATCCAAATTTTTTTATCAATTTTGTGAAAATGGATGCCTATTTCATACGCAACATTTTGAAGCCCGACATACTAATTTCTTTTTTCCTCCCCCCGCCCAACCAGGTTTGTATATAAATAAAATGCTTATTATTTTTTTATTTACATCCTTTTCATACCCTCTTTCACCTATTTATTCAAACTTTCCTTTAGAGCAAACATTATTGTTTCCTCTATTCTATTATTGTAAATGTTGTACTACGTTTTTCTTATTCTTTTTAAAAATATCGTATCTACAACGTTTTGAACATTGAATATTATCACTGTGATCCTGACTTTGGTCTTGAAACGATAATTCCAAAGTGATTATCCTCGGACATCAAATAACATTCTTTTAAAGTTAAAGATGTCTGATTAAATCATAAAGCGAGTCTTGGATTTCAAAACTTGCCTTTTTCACGTTTTTTTATTAAATTGTTGTCAAAGCAGGGATATGATGAAGAATATATATTCAATGTCTACCATATGCTGATTCGTTCAAGTTTTACAAAGTTGTTAGAAAAACGTTAAATCTTAAGTTTGTTAGCTACATGACCTACGTCCTAAAAACTAGAATATTGTTTTGTTTAAGCAACAAATTTTTAAACTAATAGTCAAATGTTTTGTTGGTGTATGTGTATGTCTCAGGTCACAAATAGCGATGTTTCCGCCCCTATGTAGCTTTGTGCTACCTTTAGGTTCTTATCGATTATTGTTTGTTTCTCATGTCGTATGTTTGTATTTCCATAAAGTCAAGAAGTTTATTATAAGTCCAAGAAAAAATTTCGCATTATAATAACAATGTCTTAATAAAAGATTTTTAGATTTGGAAGGGTAATATTGGAAGAAAAAAAAAAGCCGTGACCTGAGAGGAAGCTTCCCCTCTAAGCATGTCCGTACGCCATTAACAACACGAAAGCTTGCTTCATGGCCAAGAGGAAACAAGGGCGACCACCAAAAATAAGACCACCGGCGCACTCGCCGGACGAAGAGGAAGACGAGAGTACCGATAAGATAGGAAATGGTGAAAAAATTGTGGAGAAAAGTGGAACCCAGACACCCGAACATCTAGCTCCGATCCTTTTTGAGCAAATCATGGCATCAGTGATCTCAAAATCAGGTATGAGTACAAATTCTGTAGTTGTATCTGATAATCAAACCAAAAATTGTGAAATTGTTGATAATTTGTCGAACAAGAACACGAAAATTGGACAACCTGTGGAGAAAATTTGACCGATTAATTCTGCACCTAAAATGAAGGAATCTGGAAATGGAAATGAAATTGGGGAAAATAGACCTAAGAACCTTGGAGCAAAGTTGTACAGACAAGACCTACGGTTGGAATGTCCTTGTATTTTTGTGTGGAGGTTTCTCATACAGAGGAGGTAATGATTGAGGAGAAGGATATTAAAGAGGAGATTGATTGATGGGCTTACACAGTGGTAGGCAATGTCATAGGAGCCCGACCAAAACTGAAAGTAGTGAAGGATTTTGTAGTGAAAAACTGGCATCATGTGGCTTATGTTGATGTCAAATACTACAAGAAGGGGTGGTATAGTTTCAGGATTCAAACACAGGAGGATATGGAGATCATATTGAAAGGGGGTCTATAGAAATTGGATGGGAATAACTTTATTCTCAAAAAATGGGAGCTAGGACTATCACGGGAATTGGATAGGATCACAAATGTGCTTGTTTGGGTACTTTTCCATGACCTGGAACCATGGTGCTGGTCTTAAGTAGCATTAAGCAAGATAGCCAGCAAAATTGGGAACTGATTACACCACGACTCATAAGGAGATATTAGGTTTTGCTCGGGTTATGATTGAGGTTGATGTTTCCTCAGATTTACCTAAAGAAATTTTAATCTCAACCCCTAAAAGTGGAGTGCAAACATAGGTTGTTTACTATGAATGGGTGCCCTACTTCTGTAAGGAGTGCAAGAAATTAGGCCATGAGGAAAAACTTGCAAGCGTAAACAACCTACTAAGGCAAAATAGGTTTATAGAGAGGTTGTCAAGCCACAGGAGCAAGAGAAAAAGAGAGATGGGGTTGAACAGGCAGCAGTAGCACCTAAACCTGTTGCAACCATGAACCATCAACAACAGGTGGTAGTGGATGTGCCTGAGCATGCTGAACCTACTACTCCTAGAGAAACTCAAGGCAGCTCCAAACCACCAGGATTTGATGCTTTCACTCTGGTTAAAAGCAAGAATACCATGAAGCAGCAGTCTAACCAAGTCTCAGAGATTAGTAATGGTAACAGATTTACTGGTCTCCTGACTGTGGAAATACCTAGAGCAATTCTTGATGGAGAAATGCGAGAGGAGGAGTACCTTGGTGATAGGGAGCCTCCTGACTTACTCTCTCCATGATCATAGCAACATGGAATAATGTTAGAGGGCTCAATGAGGCCCTCAAACAGCAGGAGGTGAAGGATCTTCTACTGATATATAAGGTGGATATGCTAGGTATTATTGAAACCAGAGTAAAGGAGCATAAGGTTCATAGCATAATTAGGAAGAAGTTTGCTATAAATATTCCACAACTTATAATCACCATGCCAATGGAAGGATTTGATTGATATGGAAGGAACAAAGGATTATAGTGGAAATTCTGCAAACAAATGCTCAATACATTCACTGCAGAGTTTTCCACATAGCTTCAAATAAGTTTTTTGTGATCACAATCATATATGGTAGTAATGATGCAAGTGAGAGGAAAATTCTATGGAATAATATGGTGAATCTCAATCCTGGAGCTAGTCCTTGGCTAGCTATTGGGAATTTCAATGTCATTAGGAACAATGGTGAAAAGCAAGGTAAAACCCTACCTAATGTAGCTGATATGGACGACCTGAACAACTGTATGATTCAATGTGGACTGGATGATATGGCCGGTGGGACATGGCTGCTTCTTTTCCTGGACTAATAATAGGATGGTGAGCAATAAATTGGTGCAAACCGGATAAAGCTATAGTCAATGCAAGTTGGATGACTCAAGCTCCCATGTCTTATGCTGCTTTCATGCCCTTTGGAGTATCTGATCATTCTCCGATCATGGTCAGAGTCTTGGATGAAAGAAAAGTCAAGAGGACCTTTAAATTCTTGAACTGCTGGACTGAGCATGATGATTTTAAAGATATAGTCCACCAGGAATGGCAGCAAAGTGGAAATGGAAAAGGAATGCAAAAGTTATTTCAAAAGCTTAAGCAGGTTAAATATGCTCTTTCTGCCCTGAATAAAAAGCATTTTTCCAACCTGTCTCAAAGAGTGGAAGATTATTGTAGGAGAAATTTTCTTCTGAAACAGCATGATTTGCAGCTGAGTTTTGACACTCACCTGTATGATGAAGTCGATGAGCTCAAAACAAAGTATCACAAGCTCAAGAAAGCTGAAATGAGCATGCTTTACCAGAGAGCCAAGCTCTTGCACTTAAAGGAGTCAGACTGTAGTTCCAGATACTTCTATGCTAGACTAGCTGAAAGGAAGCATCAAAGTGTCATAGGAAAAATCACTCACAATCATGGAGAAGTTCTTTGTGATCAGGAGGGGATATCTAAAGCTTCCATCGACTATTATGTGCACCTGATTGGCACTGAGCATGCAGTTTCACAGATAGATCACGACATCATTGAAGGAGGGCTACAAGTTAATCATGAAATGCAGTCTGCTCTCACAAAAGATGTCACAATTCAGGAGATTAAGGATGCCTTGTTTAGCATAGACTCAAATAAGAGGCCAGGTCAAGATGGTTTCTCCGCTGGATTTTTCAAGAAATGTTGGGATATTGTTGAGGATACTTTTGTTAAAGCAGTAAAGGAATTCTTTCACACTGGGAAAATGAGTAAGCAAGCTAACACCACCATGATTACTCTTATCCCAAAAAAGGCTAATCCAAGCATTGTGGCTGACTTCAGGCCAATCTCTTGTTGTTCAACTGTCCATAAGACAGTTACAAAAATCCTTTCCAATAGAATGCAAGAAATACTTCCAGGGCTCATTGGAGAAGAACATGCTGCTTTTGTTAAGGGCAGGTGCATCTTTGATAATGTTATGGTCTCTCAAAGTCTGGTGAAGGGATATAATCAAAAGCATATATCTCCTAGATGCCTAATCAAGGTGGTTATTAGAAAGGCTTTTGATTCCCTTAGTTGGAATTTTGTGGAGAATATGGTTAGAGGTATGAACTTCCCTGCTCAATTCATCACCTGGATTATGAAATGTATCACAACACCCTGGTATTCTTTGAAGATCAATGGTGAATATGAGGATTTCTTTGCAGGGAAGTGTGGTTTGAGGCAAGGGGACCCAATTTCACCCTATATTTTTGTTCTAAGTATGGAGGTGCGGTCAAGAATGCTCCGGAAGCTTCAGAATGAGGAAAACTTCACCTATCACCCAAAGTGTGCTAAGTTGAAGCTCACGCATGTGACTTTTGCAGATGACTTGATGATTTATACAAGAGAAGATGTGCCATCAGTCAGGACTGTTAAGAATTGTCTGGAAAGATATGTCAGGCCTCCATGCCAATCCTGCCAAAACTGACATATACTTTGGGGGAGTTTTAAAAGACATTAAACAACAGATTCTGCAGGAAACCATGTTCTATAAGGGTGATTTTCCCCTCAGATATCTTGGCATTCCCCTGCATACAAAGAAGTTGAAAGGTGATCTGTATCATCTCCTAATAACTAAGCTTCAGGGAGCAATCAACCACTGGGCTACTCATATCCTGTCTTATGCAAGGAAAATTCAACTAATTAACTCAGTAGTTTTTGGTTTAGAGAATTTTTGGAGTGCAAGTATGCTTATTCCAAAAGGCATTCTGAAGAAAATAAATAAGGCTTGTAAGGGCTTCTTTTGGGGTATTGATGAAGGGAGCAGGAGATGGTCTACATGAGATGGGGTGGAATTTGTGCTCCTATAAATGAAGCAGGTTTCAGTATTAAGGAAGCTTTATCTTGGAATAAAGCAATGCTCACAAAATGGATCTGGAAGATCAGCACAAACGAAAGTTCTGTGCGGATTAAATGGATTAAGGCCTGTAAACTAAAGGAGAAAAGTTGCTGGGAGGTAGAAAAGAAGCCAGCAGACTCAGAATGCTGGAAGGGTATCCTCAGTGTGAGAGATGAACTTCTTGTTAAAATGGGAAGTCACGAGAGTGCAGCTGAGCTGATTCAGAGCTGGGAGAAAGGCAAAAAATTCAGGATTTCTGCTGCATATGATTTCCTTAAAGACAAGTACCCAAAAGTTAACTTGAGCAAAGCTGTTTGGGATAGGACTATCATGCCGAAGCATAGTGTAACAACAGCTTTGGCAGCTCAGAAATGCCTTTCAACCATTGACAATATTCAAAGGGGAGACATGCCTATGGTCAACGGATGCAGTCTCTGTAAGAAAGAGAATGAAACTCACAGTCACATTTTCTTTAAATGTGATTACTCTAAGGAAGTTTGGCAGGGTAATCTGAAATGGCTAGGAATAAGCCCTAGAAGATACAAGTTGCAGCAAGAGTTAGCATGGTTCAGCAGCAGGAAAAATAGGCAAGCATTGGAAAGCAAAGTTGGCAAACTGTAGCTTGGCAGCCACTGTCTACTCAATCTGGTTTGAGAGAAGTCAGAGAATTTTCAAGGGCATTGAGCATAGTAGCAGTTGGCTCATTAGGAAAATACAATTTGAAGTTTGTGTTAGAATGTATGCTTGGTTAGACAAGAACATCACCCCAAATATTGTATATAGCTTGATCAGCACAAGCTAATCCGTAGAAGGGTGAAAGCTAGGCAAGTCATTTAGTGGTTATACTTTTGTAAGACTCTTTTTTCCCGTTTTGGATGAATAAATACCAATTCTTACAAAAAAAGAAGTTTTAGATTTGTGTGCTATGTGTCTAACTTTGTGTTACGTGCTTGGTATATTTATGATACACATTTTAGTGATCGTATAATGAGATTGAATTGTTTATACGACGTGTTTTAAACACGTGGCTAGTCATGTGCTCCACGAGGTGAATTCAAACTTGAGTTGATTTACTAGAAATCAAATAGCTTTGGATTCAAGTCATATCCCAGAATTGCGAAGATTGTATAACGACAAGTGACACAGTCGAGTTATTCGCACACGTCAGAAACGAATGAAAACACAAATGCATCATAGCTGAAGGAAAAGTCATAAGAATAATTTAACCAAAACCTCATTTAATATGGGTAGCCTATATATGGCATATGCACTCTTAGCGAGGCCTTGTCATATTCATGTGTCCAAGGAAAAAGAATCAAGGAAATCCTCTCAAATTCCCTTTGCTAATCAGCTAATACCCAAAATCCGACAGTTAATATGAAACTATTCCCAGGTTGTAGTTTCAAAGATGGTTGCAATTTATATTATAATCTTTTATTTAGTATATTGTGTAGATATTTAAAAAAAATTAAGGTAAGTATTTAAACAATAAAAATATAACATTAATACTGGCTTATGGTACCCTCTGTTAACCTTTCTCCGATTAAAAAAAATTTATTAAGCGTAATGCGTCTTTTTCAAAACAAAACAAAACGAGTACAAAATGAACCGAGTGCCCGTTTTATAAGGAAAAAAACTCCCCCGTCTTTTTATTTCTTCTATGTTCGGCTTGTTCCTGTTCTAAGTTAGTATAACTAGTTTATTTAGCCGTGCAACTGCACGGAAATTCTAAATCCTTACTTAAAAATACTAATATGTCATGTTACTTTTGAATAACTAAAAAAATATACTTTTAAAAATTTGATATGGTGTAAATGTAGTTTGTTAATCCGCATGACTTAGGCGCTTTAAGGGTTATTTTGGCATGATCTTATCGTGATTCGTAGGCCACATCATTCGTTGTATTATTGGAGCTTATTCGATGGTTTTACGAGATTTCGGTTGCTCATGACCCTTTGGCGCCCCTTGGACAGAAATAGAAGATCGAGCTATGAGTTGGAGCGAGTTTCTAGGAGAAGTTAGCTTGTCAATGCATCGGTATTCACACACTAGCTCAAGCCGAGAAGATGAGAGAAAAGCAGGAGAATCAGATAATTCTCGAGTCGAGATTGGTGCGTCTTGAATCAAGAGTTGCGCCTCTCGAGTCGAGGATTTCCTCGCTCGACTTGAGGAGGGTGTTTCTCGAGTCGAGGATTTCTTCGCTCGACTCGAGGATCCCTCTCCTCGAATCGAGAAACGAAGCTTTCGAGAAGCTTCCTTGATACTTTTGACGTTTATTTTGTACCTAAATATCTATTTTGTCTTCTAGTGTTTTGTATTGAGTTTAAATAAAGGGGCATGAACCCCTCAAAAATACTAATCACTTTTTCATTATATTTTTGCATCTTGTTCTTAATTTTAGAGAAAGAAACTCAAGGAGAATTGAATTAGTATTTTTATTATGATTTCCATCTTAAATATTGTTGTAATAATTAGTATGGGAGGCTAATCCCCCTCTTCGACTCTTGGTGTAATCAAATTTTTCATCCTATGTATTAGTAAGTATTTTTCTCTCTAATTTGCCTTTATTTTCATTATAATTAATTCCTTGTTCTTTAATGCATGATCTATCCTAGTTTTATCTAATTAGCTACTAGATTAGACTTAGCCATTTCATATGCTTGGTTGTTAATTGGTGGTCATTGATTAATAACCCTAAAGGAAGCAATTTTCACATGATTAGTGTCGCAGTTGCGGCTAATTAGTGATTTGGAAAAAATCAGGCAACTGATAGATTAGATTTGATTAGTTTCGCGGTTGCGGCTAATTAGATACTAATTTGGGTTATACATAAGCCTTTACTAATCCTTGCTCTTCATGCCTTTGGTTGTGGTGATTTGTTTGAGTAGTCACTAAACAAATTAGAACTAAAAGGAGGGGAATTTGGTAGCGGTTGATCAAATTCCCCATAAAAGAGGATTAATTGATTAAAACTGAGATTATTAATGAATTGGTAAATTAGAGAGAGGTAATACTTACTATATTAGGGTGTTAGACTAGATTATCACCGAGAGTCGCTTTAATCAAATTGATATTTTGTTTATCTCTTTTAATCAACTTTCAAACCAAAAACCCCGTTTTTCATTGCTTTATTTCTTTTGTTTATTTCTTTTCCGCATAGAATTTTCATATTAGGCTATCCCCTCTTCCTTGTGTTTGATACCCTCTTATCCTATCTTCTTAGTAGTATTTAGCGATAATTTGACTAATAATGACGACTTATTAGCTTTTCAAATTTGGCGTCGTTGCCGGGGAGGAGGCGTTTTCAGTCTTTTTGCTATTTTTGTGTGGTTTTTGTACGTTTTTGTTGTGTTCTTTTCTTCTTGTTAATTTTTTTTTGTTATTTTATTTTTCTTCTAAGTGTGTTTGAGGCTTGTTCTTATTTGTTTCCTTCGTTGTTTGGGCCACTAGCCTATGGTCCAAACCTGTGCTACTAATCCCAATTTGTGTGAGTTTCAGATAGATTTAAAACTTGAACGGACTCTTAGGCTACGAAGGAAATTTCCACCGGAGCAAGAGGACTGTTTGCTTGAGGAGGAAGAGAATATCTTCGCCGATTTTGAATTGTTTAGAGATGAAGGATCTTGGACTTCGGCCTCTTCCGAGTTCTTCGAATCTCCGCCTAGAGCCATGAGTATATGGGAGTTGACCGCACCGAATCTCTCAAAACAACTCTCTTGCATTGTCTTCTCCGATGATGAGGCTACTTCTAGAATCGAGATCAAAGGAGCTCTACTACACCATCTACCAACCTTCTACGGTCTTAGCAAAGAGGATGCATGCTAACAAATAAATTATGGGGGTTCACATAGTGTGCAACAATATGAAGTCTGCCGGGGTTGATTTAGATACTTTCTTCCTCAAGGTATTTCTGTTTTCCTTGAAGGTTCGTGCCTTGAATTGACTCTACACTCTCCCCCACAATAGCATTACATCTTGGGAGTTGTTGAAGAAGACCTTTATTCTCAAGTACTTCCCCAACACAAAGGCTTCCGCCTTGAAGAAGGAGATATCCACGATTGAGAAAAGGGGAGAGTCGCTCGCATCTTATTGGGATCGCTTACGAGAGTTAGTAGCTAGTTGCCCCTACCATGGCTACAAAGAGCAAGATTTAATCTTGTTCTTCTACCACGGCCTCGATGATCAAGACTATAGGCACGTGGTAACTTCTAGCAATGGGGGCTTGGATAAAATGACTCCGGCCGTGGCTTGGGATTTGTTTGAGGATCTAGCAACGAACTCAAGGGACCGAGAATCCAAGAGGTGCGTGAGGAAAGTCAATATAGTAAAGACTTCTTCCAATGATTCCCAAGTGGGAGAATTGACGATAATGGTGAAGGAACTCCTACGCAATGAATCAAGGAACCCACCACCTAGAGAGTATAAGGAGGTCAAAGCCGTGGGAGGTTTTCAAGAAAATTCAAGGAGATATGACCCACACTCTAACTCAAACAATCCGGGTTGGAAGGATCATCCCAATTTGCGCTATGGCAATAATGAGGGAAACTGTGGCTACAATCAAGAGGGTAGTCGGTTCCAAGGTCAAGGACTGGGTAGCAATTCAAATTTTAATTCACAAGGACCTAGGGACGGGAATTATCAATGAGGCCATGGTAACTTCAATCAACAAGGCCAAGGGAGTGGAAACAACTTTCAAAATGCTCGTTTCCAAGCCAAACCACCCTCTGGCCGACAATCTCAAGGTGGTTCCTCATCTTCAATGTTCGCCAAGGACATGATCAAGGCTTTGTCTCAAAACGTCACGAATATGCAAGTCGCTATGATTCAAAACCAACAAGAAAGAAAAGCAAGTATTCAAAATCTTGAAGGTCAAATGACTCAACTATCAATTGCGGTGAATCGACTAGAGTCAAGAGGCTCCAACAAATTTCCATCCTAAACCCAGCCAAATCCTACCAAAAATGTGAGTTTCAATTGTCTACGAACAAGCTTGGGCCGAGGAAGACCATCCTCGACTCGAGAAGGGAGTTCCTCGAGTCGAGCAGGAAGCTCCTCGAGTCGAGAAGGAACAACCACGAGTCGAGGATTTGGCCTCGAAAAACAATAGTTCTGTTCTGAAGCCTTGACTCAAGAAGGATACACCTCGAGTTAAGAATGACGCTCCTCGAGTCGAGGGGAAGGCGCCTCGAGTCGAGGAATTAGCTCCTAAAAAGAGTTTCACTGATTATACTCCTCGACTCGAGAAGAAAATGCCTCGGGTCGAGGATCGTGCTTCTGGACTCGAGAAGGACATCCCTCGAGTCGAGGATTCCTCTCTCGGGGCTGGTTTGTTGGGCTCTTCCTCTATATACAGTAAAAAACAGGGATAATGATGATGATGTACCGTTTCCCGAGGCACTGACGGATACTCGGAAGTAAGCCCACCACTCTGACATGTACGCTCTTTTTCAAGATTGCAAAGTGAATGTACCATTTTTTGACTATGTGAAGAGCGTTCCAAAGCTAGCAAAGCTTGTCAAAGACATATGCACGGTCAAGAGGAAACCGAAAGCTAAGAACAAAAAGAAAGTGATGATGAGTGAACAAGTTTCGGCCGTTTTTCAACAATAGCTACCAATGAAATGTGGTGTTCCCGGTATGTTTACCGTTCCGGAAACCATAGGTAACACCATCTTTCCTAAGTCCATGCTACATTTAGGTTCATCCATTAATGTATTGCCACTCTCATGCTATAATTCAATGAAACTCAAACCAATGCATGAAACCGATATTGTGATAGAACTAGCGGATCGTTCTAAGGTTTATCCCGAAGGAATTGTATGGGACGTGCATGTTAAGGTAGATAATCTTGTCTTTCCAGCGGATTTATATGTCCTTGATACAAATCATAGTGACCATGAACCCCATCTCCCCTTCTAGGACGACCCTTCATGAAAACCGCAAGAATGAACATTGATATGCACACCGGTATTCTTGCACTAGAAGCTAATAATGGTCGTCGAATAGAGCGGCATGTTTATGAATCAAAGCATGATGTTGATAATGATCATTCGGTTCACTCTATTTATACATGTATTGCGAAATCCCCAAGGCATGATCCCCCCGACCCCAAAATTGATAATATGCATGAAATGCATGTCCTTGACTTGCATGAAAAATGTGAAATATAATGTGAAAAGAATGCATGTTTCGCTGACCAAGTTGCCCATAGTATGTGGAAAGTCTTTGCCACCGGTTTTGCAGGAATCGAGGCCCAAGAAGCTTATTCCAGATTGTTCAAAGAAGAAAACAAAAAAAAAATCGGGAAATTTGGGGTCAAAAGTGTTCCTAGATGGAGGATCAAGGGTGAAACGGCAAAGTGTGGGTTGGATGTGTTGGGATTTGGTTATGGCTGATCGGGGAGAGATTGATGAGTCCAGCCAACGACGTTAAACAAAGGCGCTACTCGGGAGGCAACAAGAGCCATTTGTATATATTTGTGGTGTGGTGTGTTTTCGTGCGTTAGAAGTCGGTTTTGATTTGAGTCTCAAGCAAGAAATGAAGAAAGCCGAGCATAACAGGTTATCCTCGACTCGAGGATATCACCCGTTGACTCGAGGCGGAAGAACAGTAAGGTACAAAAAAGGGGCATCATCCTCTAATAGAAGGGGTATATCTCGAGTCGAGAGAGGAGGGTCTCGAGTCGACGCCGTACCGAGCAAAAAGAAAAAAAAATTGAGCCTCTCGACTCGAGACGTGTGAGGCTCGAGTCGAGACAGAACTCTCTAGTTGAGGATGACTCTTCTCGACTCGAGACAGTCATTTTTTTCTGCGGATTTAACCCGGCTCGTCGTCTTTCTTCCTTATTTCTTCTTTGCATTTTTCTCACTCTTCTCTTTCCCCAATTTTGACCCACTCAACCTCGAACACCCAAATCTCCCAAATCTTCACCAAATCACACAAAATCACTCCCAAACTTCAAATTTCTTCACAAATTTCATTCCACAAACAACAAATCAACCCCAAAAACAGTTATTTCACTCAAAAATTCCAATTTTTTCTCAAGAATCCTAGAAATTGGGGGTTTTGTTTCTTGGAGCTTTTGGGTCATTTTAAAGGGTGGAAAAGCACCTAGGGGCAGTGGTGAGGCTGCCGTGAGGCTATTGGTAACAATTTGGAGCCCATTTCGGTAAGGACTCTACCCAAATTTGGAATTTGCCATTGTTGGTGTTTTGGTTGTCTCTTGTGGGCTTTGTGGGTGTATTTTGTTTTGCTTGAGCATTGTGAAGAATTTTTGTGCCATGAAACCAATTGGGTAGTGTGGAAGTTTAAGTTTTGTAGTGTGTATTTGGTGTTTGTGAGGCATATTTCGTTGTGGTGACTTGAGGGTGGTTGAACATGTTCTAGTGGTGTTGGTAATTGAAATTATGATTGTTAATTCTTGATAATGGGGAGAAACGGAAATGAGGCCGGTTCTTCAAAGAAAAAATTGAGAAAGATCCCCGACCCTAAACACTATGAGACGCTCCACGTAGAGGGATTGAGTAGTGAGGAGAAAGTGTTGTTGATCTCTAGTGGAGCGTGGTAGATTGTTCCCCACCAAATTCTTTGATATCCCTACCTTAGAGAGTCTCGGTGCAGACTCGATATGCTACCTTATGCCCAAGGGGGTATGTTGGGGTTCCTCCCGAAATGGGCCGCCATGTATGAGAGGTGGACGTACGAGTTTCTCGCTACGTTCAAGCATGAAGCCGAGAATGAGAGAGTTGCCTTCCGTTTGGGCAATTCTCCTTGGATATGGACGTATAGGGATCTTGAGGCGTGCTTTGGTTGGGAGAGACAAACGAAAGAATCCGGAGTGTATGTCTCTTTTGGAGGAGATGAGGTGGTTTCGCTTTGGAGGAAGCTCACTCGGGATTTTGCTTACCCGAGCGGCCCTAGGATTTTGATGCTCCCTCACCCTACTCTACGTTTTATCTACAGGGTGTTAGGGATGTGTGTGTTTGGGCACGGTGAGCCCAACCATGTACATCAGTTGGAGATGGGCGCCTTAGCTTCTTTTATCCCGGGTAAGAACATGCTTCCTCCTTGGGTTAGACTGTTGATTGAGGCTTGCGTAGCCATCCGTGACACTCTGAACCTGTAATACACCAGATTTCAAAGGAAATTGATAACAGATTAAGGGCTCATATGAGGTGCTTAAAATGATTGATAATGCTACTCAAACCAACAAAGTCGACTTTCCTTTTAGAAATCCCATGTGATAAGAACTCCACAGTTAAGCGTGTTTGACTGGGAGCAATTTCGGGATGGGTGACCTCCTGGGAAGTTTTCCAGGGTGCGCATGACTGAGGTCAAAATGCGCTGGAAGGACCCGTGTTGGTCTGTGAGGTCAGCCCACAACCTGGCAAGCTGCCATAGGTGACTACTTAGGGCTCAGGCAATGAGTCGGGGTGTTACAAATGGTGTCAGAGCAACCCTGCAACCGCGTGTTGATCCTATGGTCAGGAGTGCCCAGGTCAGCAGCCTAGCGGGGAAAAGATCCTGGAGTTGGACTATGGTTGGCTGTCATGTGCAACGAGGACGTTGCTGTCTTAAGAGAGGGGTGAGTGTAATACCCTAGATTTCAGAGGAAATTGATAATAGATTAAGGGCTCATATGAGGTGCTTAAAATGATTGATAATGCTACTCAAACCAACAAATTCGACTTTCCTTTTAGGACTCCCATGTGATAAGAACTCCACAGTTAAGCGTGCTTGACTTAGAGCAATTTCGGCTTAGGTGACCTCCTTGGAAGTTTCCCAGGGTGCACATGAGTGAGGTCAAAATGCGCCGGAAGGACCAGTGTTGGTCTGTGAGGTCAGCCCACAGCCTGGCAACCTGCCATAGGTGACTACTTCCGGCTCAGGCAATGAGTCGGGGTTTTACAGAACCGCTCCATAGGGTTGGGTGGTATGATTACTTTGATGGCCCGTGGATGACGTGCCCTTGATTAACATCGCCTTTCTCCGCAGGATTCGATGGATTACTCCCATCAAGAACATGAGGGAGTATGCTAGGTGGTACCACTAGATGTTAGGGACGGATGACCAGAACTACTTGTTGCTCCCTAACCCAGACCGCCTGAGGATAGAGAATGTCCAGGGTGTTTAGGATTTGTATGTAGAGGGGCAGGTTATGCGTAATGTGCAGAATGCCGGAGGGGTCAGACGAGCTGAGATTGAGGAGCTCGAGGCCTGCCCGAGAGTTGAGTTGGGTGGCCCCGGCCTCGTTCCCCATGTGGCATTCCCCCCGGAATTTGACGCTTGGAGAGGGGGCGTTGAGCAGTGTCTTGGTGGTTTTGGCCAGTTGACAGCAAGATTGTCGTTAAATCCTATCAAATTACCACAAATTACTAACTAAGAAGTTAGGGTAAGTGAGTATCGTATCCACAAGGAAGAGGGAAGTCCTAATATGCAATTCTAGTGTGGAAAAATAGAATTAAAAGAAGATGAAGACAATAAATGAGGGGGTTTTTGGTTTGAAATTTTGATTAAAAGAAATATGAACGAGATAACAAGTTAATTAAAGCGACTCTCGGTGATAATCTCTTCTAACACTCTAATATAATAAGCTTTACCTCTTTCTACTATTAAAAATTCATTAACAATCCCGGTTTTAACCAATTAATCCTCTTTTATGGGGAATTTGAGCAACCGCTACCAAATTTCCCTCCTTTTAGTCCTAATTTGTCTAGTGACCACTCAAACAAATCACAACCAAAGGCATGAAGAGAAAGGACTAATAAAAGATTGAGAACAACCCAAATTAGTATCTAATTAGTCGCAACCGCGTCACTAATCAAATCTAATCTATTAGTTGCCTAATTAATTCCCCAATCACAAGTTAGTCATAACCATACACTAAACATGTGAAAGTTGCTTCCTTTTAGGTTAATAATCAATGACCACCAATTATCAACCAAGCATATGAAATACCCAATTCAATCCAATCAACCAATTAGAGAAAATAATGATAAATCATGCATTAAAGAACAAGAAATTAATTATAATGAAAATAAAGGTAAAATAGAGAGAAAAATACTTACTAATACATAGGATGAAGAATTGATTACACCAAGAGTCTACGAAGGGGATTAACCTCTCATACTAATTATTACAATAATATTTGAGATTGAAATCATAATAAAATACTAATTCTCCTTGAGTTTCTCTCTCTAAAAGTGAAAACTAGATGAAAAATAATATACAAGGTGATAATTCCTAAGTAGGGGTTATATGCCCCTTTTATTAAGGATAAGTACAAAACACACTACAAGACAAAATAGATATTTCTTAAGCAAAAAGAACCCGTCATTAGCTCCTCGGATATTTCTCACAAGCTATATTTCTCGACTCGAGGAAAGAAATCCTCGAGTCGAGCGACGGAAATCTCGACTCGAGAAAGTGGTTCTCGAGTCGAGAGAGAGAATTCTCGACTCGAGATAAGTGTTCCTCGAGTCGAGTGTGCGAATTCTCGACTCGAGGAAGTACCTCTCGAGTCGAGGAATTCGACTTCCTCTTCTTCTTCTCCGCTCCTAATCTCGAACTTCCGCGCGAATCCGCTATGCAATCGAGCCGTCTTCTCCATGAATCACGATCCGAATCAAACCTCGGTACTCCAATTCCGTCCATGGCCTACCAAAAAGTGCGGAGCAATAAAATCCTTGTAAAACCCATGTATAAGCTCCAAAAATACTACTACTGTTGTGGTCCACGAATCACGATAAAACAAAGCACAAACACACCCCAAAACGCCTAACACAAGCGGATTAACGCACCATCATCACACCACATCAAACTCCCCCTCTTGTGCTTGTTGCAGCGTAATGACCCCACACCAAAAGTCGTCCAAAAACCGAAAGAGGCCATTTTGTGAATGTTTTATGAGTTGCGGGCCAAATGTCAATGGTTTAAGGATCAACAAGTATGTGGAACAAACGGGGGGTCAATATCAAGAGAGATGGTATAAAATATTGGACAGAATAGGGCGATGGACCGACTTGGCTAGAGATGAGATGAGAAGAAAGTGTAGGGAAGAATGTATTCATATACCTTGGCTTCTCCAGCTGAATGGCAAATTTCACGATCGAAATAAAAGTAAAACTCAAAAACAAACACACAAAATAAATAACACTCGGAAATTGGTTAGACGATATGATAGATATATACAAGCAAGAGCAATAATCCTCCCCCATGCTCAATATAGGTCAATAAATGCAAAACAAGGCATAAAGAGGGAGGGTGGAAAGAAAACTCACTGAGGGTGGTCGGGTGGGCGGAACTGCTGCCCACGAATGCAGAGATGTCGGAGGCGCTCGTCAATCTCAGTGAAATCAGGAGACTCGTAGAACGGAGTCTGGGCTCTCATGTGGAGGTTGTGGTTAGCCTCCATAAACATCATAAGTCGCTCCGTCTGGGCCTCATGGACCATCATCCTATGGTCCAGGCCATCCAACCGATGGCTAACTCCCGTCCTCCAGGCCTCGTACTCAGGGGAAAGGCCATATGGGGCGCAAATTCGGGTCCTCCCACATGCACTCGGGGAGGTCCAAGGATCTCCTCTAAAACAGCCTGCCCGTGAGCGACATTAAGTCGCAGCCCCTCAACAAAAAGCTCCTTCGCGTCGTGACCCTCCTCAATCCTCAAACGATCACGGTTGGGGAGCAACAGGTAACTCTGCGCATCAGTCCCCAAAGTCCAGTGGTAACGCCCCGCGCACTCTCGCAGTCTCACACTTGGGTGATCCATCTAATCTTCCGGAGAGCTGAGCCCCTCCAAAGCCCCCTCCTCATCTCACCTTGCTACCTGACACCGACGGGCGATGAGGGTAATCATGCCCCCCAACCCGATAGATTGCGAGGGAAACATCTGGCATGCCATGCACGCCTCAGCGAAGAGCTTGGCCCACCGCGGCCTACCATTCTCATTCGGTATGAACGAGGCGAGGCAACCCATCTCCATAAACTGTATGTTATTAGGCTTTCCATGCCCAAAAACACACATACCGATCACCTGGTAAATAAGCCTCATGGTAGGTGGGGTACCATCATTATATTGCCCGAGGGAGGAATCATCGGCTCCCTTGTGAGCTTTGTCCACAAAACCTTCGCCTCAAACCCCCCGTACAAATTGTACGGCTTACCCTCCTCTTCCAGAGAGTGCCACCCAAAGCACTGATCAATGTCGCCATAACTCCATTTTCCAAGGCGATTTCCGATGCGGAAAAGGATCCTTTCATTGTCCCGCTTGTGCTTGAGAATGGACAAAAACTCGTAGGACCACCTCCCATAGGTGGGAGCCGACTTGCCCAAGAAGCCTAGCATGCCCCCTACACCCAAATGGAAACGAACGGATTCGAGGAAGCCTAATTGGTCAAGTCTGGCCGCATCGAAGAACGTGGTAACCACGAGCTTCTTGCGCTCGACCATGTTATTGAACCGGGTTTTCTCCGTATGGTCCAGCCCCTCAACCCCCATTGTCTCCCAATGTTTAGGGTCTTTAACTTTCTTTTGTTTCTTGGAGGGGCCGACTTCACCATCATTTCTACCTATTGTAGCACAAACACAAATTTACCACAATCGACTTCTAATTCACAATTCACCAACCAATCCCAAACAACCACTTATCACACAATTTGCACAAATTATCCAACACCCTAACCACACTACAAAGCCAAAATTCACTCTACCCAACTTGTTTCAAACCATGATTATTTTACACAAACATCAATCAATCCAATATACCATCACTAAGCCAACAACAAACAACCAAAACACCTACAAGGACCAAAATCGAATTTGGCGGTGATTCTTACCAAATTGGGCTCAAAAAGAAATTTTTGAGCAAAGTCAATCCTCCAAATTGTTTCCAAAAGCTTCACTACCATCCCAATATGCTATTCCAATGTAGAAATCGACCCAAACTCTCCAAAAAACAAAACCCCTAATTTCTAGGGTTCTTGAAAAAAATTGAAAAATTTGAATGATTTTTTATGGAATAAGAGATTTTGTGGTTGATTTGTTGTTTATGGAGTGATTTTTGTGAAGAAATTTGAAGATTATGAGTGATTTTGTGTGATTTGGTGAGGATTTGAGCGATTTACGAGTTTGGGTAAAGAGGGGTCGAAAATGGGGAATGAAGAATGAAGAAGATGAAGTGAGGATAGAGAGAGGGGGGTCGGGTTTAAGAAAACTGAGAAAAACGAATTCCGCAGAATCCTCGAGTCGAGAAAATAGCAAAAAGACTAAAAACGCCTCCTCCCCAGCAACGACGCCAAATTTGACAGCAAGATTGTCGTTAAATCCTATCAAATTACCACAAATTACTAACTAAGAAGTTAGGGTAAGTGAGTATCGTATCCACAAGGAAGAGGGAAGTCCTAATATGCAATTCTAGTGTGGAAAAATAGAATTAAAAGAAGATGAACACAATAAATGGGGGGTTTTTGGTTTGAAAGTTTGATTAAAGGAAATATGAACGAGATAACAAGTTAATTAAAGCGACTCTCGGTGATAATTTCTTCTAACACTCTAATATAATAAGCTTTACCTCTTTCTAATATTACCAATTCATTAACAATCCCGGTTTTAACCAATTAATCCTCTTTTATGAGGAATTTGAGCAACCGCTACCAAATTCCCCTCCTTTTAGTCCTAATTTGTCTAGTGACCACTCAAACAAATCACAACCAAAGGCATGAAGAGCAAGGACTAATAAAAGATTGAGAACAACCCAAATTAGTATCTAATTAGCCGCAACCGCGACACTAATCAAATCTAATCTGTTAGTTGTCTAATTAATTCCCCAATCACAAGTTAGTCATAACCATACACTAAACATGTGAAAGTTGCTTCCTTTTAGGTTAATAATCAATGACCACCAATTATCACCCAAGCATATGAAATACCCAATTCAATCCAATCAACCAATTAGAGAAAATAAGGATAAATCATGTATTAAAGAACAAGAAATTAATTATAATGAAAATAAAGGTAAAATAGAGAGAAAAATATTTACTAATACATAGGATGAAGAATTGATTACACCAAGAGTCTAGGAAGGGGATTAGCCTCCCATACTAATTATTACAATAATTTTTGAGATTGAAATCATAATAAAAATACTAATTCTCCTTGAGTTTCTCTCTCTATAACTGAAAATTAGATGAACAATAATATACAAGGTGATAATTCCTAAGGAGGGGTTACATGCCCCTTTTATTAAGGATAAGTACAAAACACACTTCAAGACGAAATAGATATTTCTTAAGCAAAAAGAAACCGTCATTAGCTCCTCTGATATTTCTCACAAGCTATAATTCTCGACTCGAGGAAAGAAATCCTCGAGTCGAGCGACGGAAATCTCGACTCGAGAAAGTGATTCTTGAGTCGAGAGAGATAATTCTCGACTCGAGATAAGTGTTCCTCGAGTCGAGCGAGCGAATTTTCGACTCGAGGAAGCACCTCTCGAGTCGAGTAATTCGACTTCCTTTTCTTCTTCTCCGCTCCTAATCTCGAGCTTCCGCGCGAATCCACTATGCAACCGAGTCCGTCTTCCCCATGAATCACGATCCTAATCAAACCTCGGTACTCCAATTCTGTCCACGGCCTACCAAAGTGCGGAGCAATAAAATCCTCGTAAAACCCACGTATAAGCTCCAAAACTACTACTACTGTTGTGGTCCACGAATCACAATAATACAATGCTCAAACAGACCCCAAAACGCCTAACACAAGCGGATTAACGCACCATCATCACACCACATCACCAGTAGATAGGGATGTACGATTAGAGGCTAGCTAGACGCCTATGGCCAGCAGATGGGCTAGCAGTTCAAGATTTTTGGCCGAAGGTTTGATGGAGTTGATCGATCAGCAGATGGCGAGCTACGGGCAGAAGATGCGGGAGTTTGGTCGGAGGCTTGATGGGTTGGATCACAGGATGACCGTTAAGGACACTCAATGTAAGATGGCCCTGATTTACTTAGAGGCCTCCCCTTAGTACCACGTGATGGCTCACGCTCCTGAATATGTAGCTCCCGATTTTACTGAGATTGATGAGCGTCTAGGCCAAGCTTCACCTCCACGGTCAGCATTTCACAACACAGGACCCACCGTACTAAGGTACGCTCCTCCTCCCTCCTTGTGCTTTGATTTTCATTTATATACATATATTAAGCATGGGGGAGGATTACTGTCCCTGCTTGTATATTTGTATCATATTGTTTAACCGATTTCCTAGTATTATTTGCTTTGTTTTTTTTTTTCTTTTGTGTATTTTTACTTGTTTCGATCGTGACATTTTCCATTCATTTGAAGAAGCCAAGGTACGAATACACTCTTCCCTACACTTTCTTCTTATCTTATTTCTAGCCGAATCAATCCATCACCCTGTTTTATCCCATGTTTTGTACCATCTCTCTTCATGTTGACCCCTCTTATTTGTGCCACATGCTTGTTCGTCCATAAATCGTTGACAATTGGCCCTAAACTCACAAAATATTCACAAAATGGCGTTCTACCGGGTTTATGCTCCAACAAACACACGAGGGTGATGCGAGTTTGTAAGGTGATAGGAGGCGACGTATTTAGAGGGAGACGGGGTTGTGAGGTGAGAGAGTGGCTCTTCTACCGGTCTTTTGACCATGAGCCACTTGCTTAAACGGTAGTTGAGGGAAATGAAGCTCATACGAAGTATGTCTTTCTTTTCCTTTAACTTTTCTCTCTTACGATTCTAACCACTACTCCCCACCCGTTTCACTAGCTTGTTTCTATACCATCTCTCTTTGTGCCCGCCGCGTTTGTTCCCCCTGTTCTTCTAGTTCTACCCCATTTTACCCCTTAAACCAATAAAATAGTCATGTTTGGTTGATTTTCGTTGGGTTGTTTTTGAATGGGTGGTTGTTATTCAAGGATGACGCGTTACTGATATTGTTCATGAGGGAGATGGAGTACTGAGACGAGGGATGGATTCATTTTTAAGGAAGAATAGGGGAGTGAGGTGGAGTAGGTGTCTCTTGGTCCGAGAGCCCGTCATTTCCTTATGTGATGAGATGAGACAGTTTGTCCTTTGTTCATAGTTGTATGGGGTAGTTAGTGGTTGATTTGATGGTACTTCCCCTACATAATTCATTGTTGCCCGATCTTTTCGTTGGTGTTGGTATGTCATTGGAGGCAATGACATGTTTTAAGCATGGGGGAGACACTTGGCAAGGTATTGTAATTGGGTTTTAGCATTTGTCACTTTGTTTGTAAAATAGGTGTGATTTTCTCTTGAGGGTGTAAAATAGGTGTGATTTTCTCTTCCGTTTGGAAAAAAAAAAAAAGATTGAGGTAATCCATGGCGGGCGACATAAGAAGATGAGTCAGGCGTAACGGGATAGGATCACTATTGGAGTTATAAGGAGTTTCGGTGATAGGAATTAGTGGTCCTAGGTTAGAAATTGACAAGCTAATAAGTCGTTATTATTAGTCAAATTACCACAATATACTAACTAACAAGTTAGGGTAAGTGGGTATCGTATCCACAAGGAAGAGGGGAAGTCTAATATGCGATTAAAGTGCGGAAAAAGCAAAACAAAAGAAATAAAGCAACTAAAAGGGGGTTTTTGTTTGAAGTTTTTGTAAAAGAGAAATAAATGAAATATCAACTGTATTAAAGCGACTCTCGGTGATAATCTAATCGAACACCCTAATATAACAAGTTTATCTCTCTCTAATTATACCAATTCATTACTAATCTCGGTTTAAACCAATTATTCCGCTCTTATGGGGAATTTGAGCAACCGCTACCAAATTCCCCTCCTTTTAGTCCTAACTTTTCTAGTGACTACTCAAACAAATCATAACCAAAGTCCAAAGGCATGCATGAAGAACAAGGATTAATAAAAGATTAAGAACAAACCAAATTAGTATCTAATTACCCGCAATCGCGACACTAATCAAATCTAATCTATTAGTTGTCTAATTAATCCCCCAATCCCAAGTTAGTCATAACCATACCCTAATCATGTGAAAGTTGATTCCTTTTAGGCTAATAATCAAATACCATAAATTATCAACCAAGTATATGAAATGCACAAGTCTAATCTAATAGCTAATTAGATAAAACAAGGATAAATCATGCATTGAAGAACAAGGAATTAATTATAATGATAATAAAGGCAAATTAGAGAGAAAAATACTTACTAATACATAGGATGAAAGATTTAATTACACCAAGAGTCTAGAAAGAGGATTAGCCTCCCATATTAATTATTACACTAATTTTGGGATTAAAACCCATAATCTCTCTCCAAAACTCCCTCTAGCAAAATACGAACAAGATGAAAAATATAAGGAAAAAGTGATAATAACTAGGGAGGGCTTCAAGCCCCTTTATTCAAGATAAGTACAAAAGATACTACTCCCTCCGTCCCAGTTCAAAAGGCCCGGGCGTTTTTGTAGTGGAATAAGAAAAATTGATATAATAAGTTGAGTGGGGTAATATTAGGAAAAATGAGGAGCGAGAATGTGGGGATTAATAAAAGTAGGAGAGATAATGTGAGATATTATGTGATAATTTAATAAAAGTAGGAAAGAGAAATATGTCCCAAAATAGATGGAGTGTTTGAAGTGGGACGTCTCAAAATGAAATATGGGGCGTTTGAACTGGGGCGGAGGGAATACAAGACAAAAGAGAAAAACAAAAAAAGAATCCAAAAAAAAAAACACTCGTCCAAAGGCCACCGGGAAGCTTCGCGGAAGTTGCCTTTCTCGGACTGAGAAACAACTGTCTCAGCCCGAGAGGAAGCTCTCCTCGGGCCGAGGCGTGTATTCCTTAGAATCGGCCCCCTGACAGCTTTTCGCGGTCCAAACCATTTTTTCGGTCCGAGAGAAGATTGTCCCCGACCCGAGACGGGTATACTCGGTCCGAGAAACTGGTATGCAGCGCGTTCTTCAAACGCGCATAATTTTCACCTACGAATTTCATTTTGAGCTCATAATATATCATTGGAAAGCTAAGATCACGAACTTTATTCTCCAGTTAGAATTTCTACAAAATATTATCTGGATAAAAAGTTATGATCAAATGAAGTCGGAGGTGATGATTTTCTAGAATCATCTGACGCTCACCAAAGAGGGTCTTGAGCCACAAAAATCCCATAAAACCATCAATTAAATTCCAAATATACTCTTTATGATGTGGTTTACGAGTCACGATAAAACCACGCCTAATTGATCCCTAAAGCGTCTAAATCAGAAATCCTCTTGCATTGTGATGATAGGGGCGCCGATGGATTGATAAGAGGTGTAACAACCCTAAATTTAGACTGAATTATAAATAGAAATCATTTAGAATTGTCACGCCGCAATTGACTACCAAGTCAATCACTAGGCTAGAAATTCGATTACAATAAACCAACGAAAGATAAAACAGCGGAAGTCTTTAAATGTCGAACTACAATTCTCAAAACGAAATCCGAATTACATAAACTAAATGAAATAAAGTCCAATAATTGTTTAAGAAACCCCAGCATGCCAACGTCCCTCAAGCAAGCATCAAAATTCAACAAGACCTGTCAACTATGTCATCAAAGAAAGACATAGGCCCTAGAACATGGTAGGGAACGAACCAGAAGAAAGAACGTCAGCATACAGGCTGAGTAAGAAACACAAAATACAAATAAACAAAGATACGCGCCTTGACGCGCGTAGCTAACAAATAATAGACAAACGTTACAACAACAGTACAGTGCGATAATCTCCATATCGCTACAAGATCCAATGGTCTTGCTACATACATTTAATCAAGGCTGGCCTCCTACCCCACAGCCACCACAATCTCGAACCAACGTGAGCTAGAGTACTATAAAACAGATCCTAACGACTTGAAGTGTGCACACCCGTCTCTAGAGGGCCAGGTAGGATGCGAAGCCTCTAGGAGGTAAGCCATTTAGGAGGCCGGTAACTAATCCGACCCAAACTACCTTGATCAGAGGTACATAGGTGACCGATCCGGGTCGTGTCACCTTACTCTAGGTGGTAATCGTCATCATTCAATCATTAGTGATGCGAGAGCCAAGCAAGAATCAATTTATGGAGTTTTCCTAAATTCATTCTAGCTTAGAGTTTTCCTTATTTACTTAGGGAGTCTTATAATTTGTTTCCGATAATTAGGATTTCCTAATTTATTTGGGAAGTCTGATTATTTAGTAAGTTTTAAGTTAGTTTCCTAATTCTAATATAGCTAGAATTAAGGCAATAAGCTCGACATCTCTACACTATATAAGGTGAGATAGTCTCATGTATTTTCAGAGACAGATTTTACATTACAGTTGAGTATTAATATCGAATAGTCGAAGGGTGTTTCCTTCAAATTCTTTGTGTGGTTGCTTGCGGGCGACAAACTCATGCGTGGGTGTTAAATCCTTTGCGGAGGATCGAGTTAAGGGTTGCGGCTCTTTGAATTCAGCAGATTCAATTATTTGCGGGTATTGAATCATATTTTTATTGTTTTTCTTTAGTTTATTTCCATATAAACATAAAAACACAAAAATAAGTTCTTTTAGTTTTTAATTCCGCTGCATAAACTCTTAGTTTGTTAGTTATAGATTAGCATACGCATCAAGTGGCTTCAAAGCAAGGGTTTAACAAACTTCTATGTTTTGTTAGTCTTTGGTTTTCTTGAATGGGGTACGAAATTCCTAAGTTTGATGGATGTAGTGATCCCGACGACTACATATATTTGGAAAGAGAGGTTGAGCGTAAATTTAATCTCTTTAGCTTTGATGATCGTGAGAAATTCTATCATGCAAAACATGTTTTGGTGGAAGATGCTTTCCGTTGGTTTGAAAATGTAAAAAGGCGGCGCAAACATGAAGGCAAGTGCAAGATCCGTTCTTGGGAAGTGCTTAAGTGCAAGTTACGTAAACAACATTTGCCTAGGGACTTTATGGAAGATGTGTTGCCTACAAAACTATCAAAATCAGATGAGCAGTGTGTTGAGCATGAAGAACCAAGTAAAGATGCCATCTTATTAGGTTTGATGAGATTACTTGAACGTATTCAAGATAGCTTAAACAAAGTTGACAGTACACAATCTGAAAAAGGTGATTCATGTGAAGGTAAAGAAGAAACCAAAGAAGTGATCGTGGAATATGTTCATGACATAGTTGGTGCTACAATCTCAAGCAATGAGGACAATTCACAAGTAAAATTCATACAGAACAAAGAGGATGAAGAGACTAAAGTGGAGGATGCTCAAAATTTGGTTCTTTTTGATACTTCATCAAACGAAACCACTATTTCCTCACAAAATTCTTTTGAGGAATACAAAATAAAGAGTGCGATTGAACGTGAGGTTGTAATTGAAGATGAGATAGAAAAATTTGAGAACAAGAGTTCATACAAATCATTAATTGACCTCTATATTGATGAGAGTTTTGATGAAGATGTCAAAGGTAAATCTTATTTGTCTTTCCTTTCTTATAACAATGATGTCAAAGGCGCTCTCGCGCCGGGGTTTGTTTTCTTGCCGAGGGAACGCCCGCCCGCTAGGGGTGGCGCACCAGGGCTGGGTTGACCGGCCGCCGCCCGCAAAGGCGACGCCCGGCGCTCCCGTGCACGATGAACAGGTTCACGGGTCGTTCTGCGGGGCAGGTTTCGACAATGATCCTTCCGCAGGTTCACCTACGGAAACCTTGTTACGACTTCTCCTTCCTCTAAATGATAAGGTTCAGTGAACTTCTCGCGACGTCATCGGCGGCGAACCGCCCACGTCGCCGCGATCCGAACACTTCACCGGACCATTCAATCGGTAGGAGCGACGGGCGGTGTGTACAAAGGGCAGGGACGTAGTCAACGCGAGCTGATGACTCGCGCTTACTAGGAATTCCTCGTTGAAGACCAACAATTGCAATGATCTATCCCCATCACGATGAAATTTCAAAGATTACCCAGGCCTGTCGGCCAAGGCTAATTCTTTAGGTTGATATTTGATCCTGATGGAATTGTAATTGATTCAGAATTGAGGACAAATCCTTTTCAAGAGAAGGCGAATGATGCGGGAGCCAAGCAAGAATCAATTTATGGAGTTTTCCTAAATTCATTCTAGCTTAGAGTTTTCCTTATTTACTTAGGGAGTCTTATAATTTGTTTCCGATAATTAGTATTTCCTAATTTATTTGGGAAGTCTGATTATTTAGTAAGTTTTAAGTTAGTTTCCTAATTCTAATATAGCTAGAATTAAGGCAATAAGCTCGACATCTCTACCCTATATAAGGTAAGATAGTCTCATGTATTTTCGGAGACAGATTTAAGATTACAGTTGAGTATTAATATCAAAGAGTCGAAGGGAGTATCCTTCTAGTTCTTTGTGTGGTTGCTTGCGGGCGACAAACTCATGCGTGAGTGTTAAATCATTTGCGGAGGATCGAATTAAGGGTTGCGGCTCTTTGAAATCGGGAGATTCAATTACTTGCGGGTATTGAATCATATCTTTATTGTTTTTCTTTAGTTTATTTCCATATAAACACAAAAACACGAAAATAAGTTCTTTTAGTTTTTAATTCCGCTGCAAAAACTCTTAGAAAAAACAATATATTATACAAACAACAACCCGACATTAAACATACGATATCACATTAACGAATCACAAGAAACAACAAACGGAAGCACAAGCTGTCGAGAGCAACAAAAGGGTCGAGTGGCCGAAAATAGTAGAAGCCAAAGGGCTGCGAAATGGTTAGCAATTCGAACACTAATACGCTTATGATATGAAATAGATATAGGCGAAGCAATAATCAAGATTGAGCGAATAAACCAAAGGTAAGGCGATCATATGAATAAACAAGATGGTGAATCAAACGAGAGTAGAGGTTAGCCAAAAGGTTATGATCAACGTTCTTACCTTACAATGCTAATCCTTAATCATCCAATTATCAACTCAATCCACAATTCCCTAATCAAAAAGATGCAACCATAAGTTTTAAAACTCACAACTATCACTAATATGAAACGGATCCACAAAGGGACAGTGGTAAAGAAACACGAATAACGTCTACCTCCGATATTTTGGATGACCACCAAATTTTAGTCTGTTGTAAAAGGTTATGTCAGAAACCTCTCCTCAAAATTGTGTCCACAAACTCCAAGCGGATCGAAGGGAATCAATTTCACAATGAACCACGAATAACAATTAGGGTTTACTCACGAAAACCAATGTAACTTTTTCTATAGAAGTATAGGCCTTACCAATTTTGGATATTTTTTCAAAAATATAGTTAGGAACATCCCCACAAAATCTCGTGTTAAAATATCTTCTGAGTCGACGGGAATCATCAGAATACCAAGGTGGCGACACAGTTTCCGGGTAGATAGACACAACTCTACTAAAACACATATACAGTGAGAATCCCATGTAATCTTGGCATAATCTACATGTTTTTGGATTCTTATTAAAATCACGGTTCTAACGCCACCAACCACGGCTTAATCAAAGGTGGTTTGACAAAGTTATGTTTGTTTGACGTTGACACAGTTGTGCTGAGATCTTATGCGGGTGGAGGCTATGAAAAGGAGAGAGAGGGAGAGAAGGAGGCCGAATGGTTATGAAATAAAGCAAGGGTTTTCTTTATTATATGTATATATAGGTATGAGGGTAAACTCGGGTTTGGGGTTTATTCGTTAGGTGAGATGAATGATCCATAAACCCGACCCAAACTCAATTATAGGAACTCATTTTATCATCCAATAATCGATTTAAAAAGTAACACCCTTATTAAATAATTACCCAAAAATACGGGGTGTTACAGTCTTCCCCCCTTAAAACAAAGATTCGTCCCAAATCTTAAACTCATTCTCCAAAGTGTCCTCAATTACCGTCCTTCCAAGTTTACAGTTCTCCACACACTTGTTCAGTCACACAACTCCATTTACAACCGCTTGAGCGTTCGAGCAAATAGAGGGAGATGAAAGTAAATAGGCTTATATGTGTTTGATAATATACATGGTACTAGGATACCATATACGATGATATTAAGTAGTGACTCAACAACATAATTGCATGTATGAAAGGAAAGGAGTGAGAAATGGTATGTCAATACGTGTGCAGCGTCAGTGCACAAAACGAGTATGTGTGCATCATTAGTGCACAGAATAGGTATACATGCATCGTCAGTGCATGTAGTAAGTATGTCAATTTATCATAATAATTCGATAAGATGCAACACGATTCATATAATAACAAGAGAAATCACGTAATTCACATAATTCAGAGCCAAGGACGAACATGCGACGTTCTCATCCTCCTTAAAGAAAAGGTTCGTCCTCGAACCAATGTACTTTATGTATCATGCGATGAAATTATCTGACCATCGATAAATGCCACTTTTCACTTGTGTTTCCCAAATTGGTATTTCATTGTCTCTTTCTCATCCCTAGGTCGACCATGCTTTGTCGTATTTCCTCGTGATTGTCGTTGATAGACACGGAACACATTACTAAAATAGAACCTTTCGTGAAGCCGGCCGGCAACTCAAACTTGTACCATATCTCGATCCTTAAAAGTTTTACTGAAATATTTATGTCTATTTGAATCTCATCGTTGCCACTTCCATGTCAAACCTTTATTGGAGTGTTCCCATATGTAAGTTGAACTTCCACAGTCATATTTCTCAATGTATATAAGCAACTGGCTAAACGGTATCTTAACATTCCATGTATCCTTCACATTCTTGTTCGACAAAGTGAATTAACGTCGATCGTCCCTCTATTGTGAGCCACTCAAGTCGTCATCCTTGTTATATCGTTGCGAGCTCATAAAAGACGTTGTAACCTTTTAAGTTAAACTTTCATCTCCATAATTGTTGTCATCTAGTGTCATTTTACTCCGACAAGATATTGTCGTCATCTAGTAATTGTTTTGTCGCTACAAGATTCAATGGTCTTGCTACATACGTTTAATCAAGGTTGGGCTCCTACACCCCACAGCCACCACAATCTCGAACCAACGCGAGCTAGAGTACTATAAAACAGATACTAATGACTTGAAGCGTGCACACCCCTCTCTAGAGGGCCAGGTAGGATGCGAAGCCTCTAGGAGGTAAGCCGATTCGGAGGCCGGTAGCTAATCCGGCCCAAACTACCTTGATCAGAGGTACAGAGGTGACCGATCCGGGTCGCGTCACCTTACTCTAGGTGGTAATCATCATCATTCAATCATTAGTGTACACTTTACGCGCGCATTAAACCAAAAAATATATTATACAATCACCAACATGACATTAAACATACGAAATCACATTAACGAATCACAAGAAACAACAAACGGAAGCACACTCGGTCGAGAGCAACAAAAGGGCCGAGTGGCAGAAAATAGTGGAAACCGAAGGGCTGTGAAATGGTTAGCAATTCAAACAATATTACGCTCATGATATGAAATAGATATAGGCGAAGCAATAATCAAGATTGAGCGAATAAACCAAAGGTAAGACGATCATATGAATAAACAAGATGGTGAATCAAACGAGAGTAGAGGTTAGCCAAACGGTCATGATCAACGTTCTTAACTTACAACGCTAATCCTTAATCATCCAATTGTAAACTCAATCCACAATTCCCTAATCAAAAAGATGTAACCATAAGTCTTACAACTCACAACTATCACTAATATCAAATGGATCCACAAAGGGACAGTGGTAAAGGAACACGAATAACAACTTCTACCTCAAATATTGGATGACCACCAAATTTTAGTATGTTGTGTAAGGGTAGGTCAGAAACCTCTCCTCAAAATCGTCCACAAACTCCAAGCAGATCCATGGGAATCAACTTCACAACGAACCACGAATAACAATTAGGATTTACTCGTGAAACCCAATGTAACTTTTGATAAAGAAGTCTAGGCCTTACCAATTTTGGATATGTTTTCAAAACTATAGTTAGGAACATCTCCACAAAATCTCATCTTAAAATTGTTTCTGAGTCGACGAGAATCCTCAGAACACCGAGGCGGCGACACAGTTTCCGGGAAGATAGACAGAGCTCTACTAAAACACGTCTACAATGCGAATCCCATGGAATCTACGCATGATCTACATGTTTTTGGATTCGTATCGAAAGAACGGCTCCAACACCACCAACCAGCAAAGGTCGTATGAGAAAGTTATTTGAGTTTGACATTGACACCGTTGTGCTGAGATCTTATGCGGGTGGAGGCTACGAAAAGGAGAGAGAGGGAGAGAAGGAAGCTGAATGGTTATGAAATAAAACAAAGGTTTTCTTTATTATATGTATATATAGGTATGAGGGTAGACTCGGGTTTGGGGTTTATTCGTTGGGTGAGATGAGTGATCCATAAACCTGGGCCAAACTCAATTATATGAACTCATTTTATCATCCAATAATCGATTTAAAAAGTAACACCCTTATTAAATGATTACCCAAAAATACCGAGTGTTACAAGAGGTGAGTCGTGCTCGATAGCTTTATTTCAAGCATGGCTTTGAGGGAGTTTTTGAGCCAAGTAGGGGGAAACGTGGTTTGTTTTAGTCCCCCTAACTTAGAGTGTGTGAGAAGGGAGGATAAGATGGTTAATGTTGGGGTGTTGAGCATTTCATCCACTCCAACTCTAGCTAGCATCGTTTGAGTGTTTTTGATGGCTTGTGATTCTGGGTTTTGGAGGAATTTGATTGTTGTAACTCACCCCGTGCTATTAGAGAGACCTAAGTGTTAAGTATGGAGAATTGGATAACTCGAGGACGAGTAATGGTCTAATCATGAGGGAGTTTGATATCGTGTAAATGTAGTTGTTAATCTGCATGATTTAGGCGATTTAGGGGTTATTTTGGCATGGTTTTATCGTGATTTGTAGACCAAATCATTCGTTGTATTTTTAAAGCTTATTCGATGGTTTTACGAGATTTCGGTTGCTTAGGACCCTTTGCCGACCCTTGGACGGAAATAGAAGATCGAGCTATGAGTTGGAGCAAGTTTCGAGGAGAAGTTAACTCGTCAATGCATTGGAATTCACATACTACCTCAAGCCGAGAAGATGAGAGAAAAGCTCGAGAAATTTTTAAACTAATAGTCAAATCTTTTGTTGGTGTATGTGTAGGTCTCAGGTCACGATGGCGTTGTTTCGGCCCCTACATAGCTTTGCTCTACCTTTAGATTCTTAGCGGTTGTTGTTTGTCTCTCATGTCGTATGTTTGTATTTCCATAAAGTCAAGAAGTTTATTATAAGTCCAAGAAAAAATTTCGCATTGTAATAACAATGTCTTAATAAAAAGTTTTAGATTTGTGTGACATGTGTCTAACTTTGTGTTACGTGCTTGGTATATTTATGATACACATTATAGTTTGCATAATGAGATTGAATCGTTTATATGGCGTTTTTTAAACACTTGGCTAGTCATATGATCCACGAGGTGAAGTCAAACTTGAGTTGATTAACTAGAAATCGAATGACTTAGGAATCAAGTCATATCCCATAATTGCGAAGATTGTGTAACGACAAGTGACAAAGTCGAGTTGTTCGCACACGTCGGAAACGAATGAAAGCACAAATACATCATAGCTGAAGGATGGAAAAGTTACAAGGATAATTTAACCAAAACCTCATTTGATATGGGTAGCCTGTATATAAACCACCCACTAATTTTCGCTTATTAAGGGGCCAAAATCCAATAGAGTTAGCTAAAATTTCAGACCAAGCTCTCTTTTCCATTACTCAAATTCATATAATGATGGTAAATGCACTCTAAGCGAGGCCTTGTCATATTCATTTGTCCACGGAAAAAGAAACAATCAAATCCTCTTAAAAAAATTTGCTAATCAGCTAATACGCAAAATCCGACTATTCCCAGGTTGTAGTTTCAAACACGGTTCCAATTTATATTATGATCTTTTATTTTTTAAGTTGTGTAAATATATAAAAATAAATTAAGGTAAGTATTCAAAAAATTAAAATATAACATTAATATTGGCTTATGGTACACTCAGTTAACATTTTTCCAATTAAAACAAATTTATTAAGCGTAATGTGTCGTTTTCAAAAAAACAAAATCGAGTGCAAAATGAACTGAGTGCCCGTTTTATAAGGAAAAAAACCCCCTTGATGTGGCGTAAATGTGGTGTGTTAATTCGGTTGATTTAGGCGCCTTAGTGTCTATTTGGCCATGGCTGTCGTGAGTCGTAGACCACACCACTCGGAGTATTTTTGGAGATTATTCGTTGGTTTTACGAGTTTTTGGTGGCCTTAGACCCTTTTGGTGAATCTCGGATAATACTAGGGGATCAAACTACAAATTGGAGCAAGATTCGAGGAGAAGATAGCTTGATCACACTCCGAAAACCACACACCATCACCTCCAATTTCACTGGATCATAACCCTCGAACCAGAAGATATTTTGCAGAAATTTCAATTGGAGTGGAAAGTGCATCGTCTTAGCTTTCCAACGATATATTATATCATAATGAAGTTCGGAGGTGAGAGTTATGCCCGTTCGAAAATTGCGCTGCGCGCAGTCCCTCGACTCGAGGATTCTTGTCCTCGACTCGAGCCCTCGAGGACATCCTTCTCGACTGGAGACAGCAGTGTCTCGACTCGGGGGAAGTCCTCTCTCGGTCCGAGACGACTCCTCCTCGGTCCGAGAAAGGCGATTTCCACGAAGCTTCTGGGAGCTTTTGGTGGTTGCTTTTGTCTTGAATTCTTTTGCTTTGTTTGTAATATCTTTTGTATTTATCTTGAATAAAGGGGCATGAACCCCTCCATAGTTTTTAGGGTTAATTCACGTGGTACCCTTGTGTTTTAATGATATGCACGTGGTATCCAATATTTGCAAATTTGTACAAAATACACTCGAGATTTGACTGTTTGCACACGGTACCCAAAACTTAACTATCCCATTAACACCGCCACTTTTTTTTTAAATAGAGGGTTAATTCACGTGGTACCCTCATGTTTTACCGATTTGCACGTGGTAGCCAATGTTTTGCAAATTTGTATCAAATATCGTCGAGATTTGAACATTTTTACATAGTACCCTTACCTTTAAAACTCCGTGAACGGTGTTAATTAGGAAAAAAACAACCTTGAATTTCTCCATCATCACCATTTCTATCTTCCACCCACCACTTTCATCATTACCATATTCAATCTTCCCCACCACCATCATCAACATCTTCATCCTTTCCACCATCACCATCTTTATCACCCATAATAAACACCATAACTAGCATTTTTTCCTTCTCTATTGAAACCAACTTTGAAACGGCGCGTTAATGGAATTTTTAAAGTAAATGTAACATGTAAAAACAGTCAAATTTTAGGAGATTTGGTACAAATTTGTAACACTGGGTACCACGCGCAAATCGGCAAAACACGAGGTTACCACGTGAATTAACCCTAGTTTTTATCACCTTTCATATTATTTTTCATCTAGTTTTCATTATAGAGAGAGAAACTGAAGGAGAATTAATATTTTCGTTATGATTTTCATCTCAAATGCTGTTGTAATAATTAGTATGGGAGGCTAATCCCCCTCCTAGACTCTTGGTATAATAAATACTTCATCCTATATTCCTATGTATTAGGAAGCATTTTGCTCTCTATTTTGCCTTTAATTTCATTATAATTAATTTCTTTTTCTTTAATGCATGATTTATCCTTGTTTTATCTAATTGGTTGATTGGATTGAATTGAATATTTCAATACTTGGTGGATAATTGGTGGTCATTGATTATTAGTTTAAAAGGAAGCAACCTTCACATGTTTAGTGTATGGTTATGACTAACTTGTGATTGGGGAATTAATTAGGCAACTAATAGATTAGATTTCATTAGCGTCGCGGTTGCGGCTAATTCGATACTAATTTGGGTTGTTCTCAATCTTTTATTAGTCCTTGCTCTTAATGCCTTTGGTTGTGATTTGTTTGAGTGGTCACTAGACAAATTAGGACTAAAAGGAAGGGAAGATGGTAGCGGTTGCTCAAATTCCCCAAAAAGAGGATTAATTGGTTAAAACCGAGATTGTTAATGAATTGGTAATATTAGAGAGAGGTAAAACTTACTATATTAGGGTGTTGGAAGAGATTATCACCGAGAGTCTCTTTAAATCAACTTGATATTTCGTTTATTTCGCTTTAATCTAACTTTCAAACCAAAAACCCCCCTTTATTGTTTTTATTTCTTTTATTTTTAGTTTTTTACACTACAATCGCATATTAGGACTTCCCTCTTCCTTGTAGATACAATACCCACTTACCCTGTCTAATTTAGTAGGAATAATGGTAATTTGACTAATAATAACGACTTATTAGCTTGTCAAATTTTGGCGCCGCTGTCGGGGAAGAGGCGTTTTTAGTATTTTTGTGTAGTTTTTGTACTTATTTGTTTTTGTTTTTGTAATTTTTGTATGTTTGTGAGCCGTTATAGTCTATGTTTGTATAGACCATCATCTATGGTCTAGTCCCATGTGATTTTTTTTTGTTCTTGTGTTTTTGTAAATATTTTTATTTTATTTTCTTTTTCTTTTCTTTTTATTTATTTATTTGTGATTTATGGATAATTACTATTTTCCTCAATTGAATGATGAACCTTTTCATATTTATCTTTCTCGACTTGAGGAACTGGTTAAAACTTCTAATGTTTTCTGCAAGTTGGATTTAAATTGGATTATTTTGAATGGTATAAATTTTGAAAGCCGAGATTTGGCCGATTATATGAGTAATGGAAAACTTTATGACATGGATTCTTGTGAGATTTTGGATTTTTGGCACTTCATGGCTTATCAATGTTCACAAGTTGCGGATTTAGAAATCCAAGAGCATGTACAAAGTTCTTTACATGATACCCAAGATTTCAATTGGTCTCAATTTAATGATGAACCCTTTCATGAGTATTTTTCGAGATTAGAAAATTTTCTTGATTATCTTGGTTGTCGTGGTCAATTTTATTCTGATTTTGAACTATGTGATATTGTCAAAAATGGTATGTATCATGAAACTTGGAATTTGGCATTGTATATGAGTAATGAAAGACTTTCACAAATGCCAATTGATGAGTGTTTTGATTTCTTTAAATTCATGGCCTTTCAATGTTCTGAGGTGGATGTAAATGCCCCACCACCCTCTTATTGATGAGCAATAATGAGTTTAAGGAGGCGGAGGAAAATATTTTTGTCAATTTCGAGTCTAAAGGAGTTTTTGACCCGCACATTCCTTCTTTTAAGAGTGAGCATGATGCTATTCAATTGAGAGAGGAGCTTGTCTTTTGTGAAGATGATGATAATTATGTCGATTCAATGAGTCTTCTTCTTCTTTGATTGTACCGACTTTGTCCATTGATCTTGAAATTGTACCATTGGAAAATTTTGATGATCTCACATTGACTCATGATTTAAATGTTGATATATCTTTTAATATTTCTTTGAACAACACATTAGAGGAGTCGGAGAGTCTTGTACTTTTAAAGAAGAATGGGAGTAGAGAGATAATGATCAAATCCATATCCTTAAACCCCAAACCTCCTTGGATTAATTACCATCATTCTTCTTTACCTCATGTTCCAAACTTGTATAATCATAAGCCTAAAGATGATGACTTAGAAGACAATTATGAGCATAGAGGTCCGAAAAATCCTTGTCTTCATGATTTTGCCTTTATTGTTTATGCATCGTTGTTTGCTATTGTTTTCTATTGTCACTCTTTTGAGATGTATTCCATATCATTCGACAAGCTTCTAAGAGCATTGAATTGTTCCGCTCTTAATTTTTGGTGTGGGTAATTCTAGGGTGATTCGCTAGCATGAGTCGAGCCAACGACATTAAACAAAGGCGCTACTTGGGAGGCAACCCAAGCTTATTATTTTATTTGGTTTTCTTTGTTTTTGGTGTGTTTGTTTTCTTCATTTTCTTAGCTTGTGACACTTGTCATCCATGATGAATGCCAAGGTATGAATACCACTCTTCCTTACACTTTCTTCTCCTCTCATCTCTAGCCGAGTCACTCCATCACCTTGTTTTATCCCATGTTTTGTATCATCCCTCTTCATATTGACCCTCCCATTTGTTCCACATGTTTGTTTG
The DNA here is from genome assembly GCA_963680865.1 of Spergularia marina. Classification (NCBI taxonomy): domain Eukaryota; kingdom Viridiplantae; phylum Streptophyta; class Magnoliopsida; order Caryophyllales; family Caryophyllaceae; genus Spergularia; species Spergularia marina. The sequence goes on from OY804561.1 coordinate 8,807,318, forward strand.
TCTATAAACCATTGACATTTGGCCCTAAACTCACAAAATATTCACAAAATGGCCTTCTACCGGTTTTTGGACAACTTTTGGTGTAGGGTCATAATGCTCCAACAAACACATGAGGGTGATGGGAGTTTGTGAGGTGATAGGAGGCGACGTATTTTGAGGAAGATGGGGTTGTGAGGTGAGAGAGTGGCTTTTATACCGGTCTTTTGACCATGAGCCACTTGCGTTGACGGTAATTGAGGGAAATGGAGCTCACACGAGGTATGTCTTTCTTTCCCTTCTACTTTTCTCTCTCACGATTCTAACCACTACTCCCTACCAGTTTCACTAGCTTGTTTCTATGCCATCTCTCTTTGTGCCCCTCCACATTTGCTCCCCCCGTTATTCTTGTTCCACCCACCCCATTTTATCCCTGAAACCAATAAAATAGCTTTGTTGTTTTATGTTGGTGGGTTGTTTTTGGATGGTTGGTTGCTTTTGGAGGATTACACGTTAATGTTAATGTTCATGAGGGAGATGGAGTAGTGAGACGAGGGTGGACACTCATTTTCGAGGAAGAATAGGGGAGTGAGATGGAGCGGGTGTCTCTTGGCCCGAGAGCCCGTCATTTCCTTTTGGGAAGAGATGAGACGGTTTGTCCTTTGTTCATAATTGTTTGGGATAGTTAGTGGTTGATTTGATGATACTCCCCTTCATAACTCGTTGTTGCCAATCTTTTGGTTGGTGTTGGTTGTCATTGTGGGCAATGACGAGGTTCTAGCATGGGGGAGACGCTTGGCATGATATTGTACTTTGATTTTGGCATTTGTCACTTAGGTTGTAATATATGTGTGCTTTTATTTTCCGTTAATAAAAAATGAGGTAATCAATGGCGGGCGACATAAGAAGAGGAGTTGGGGCGTAACGGGTTAGGATCACTACGGGAGTTATAAGGAGGTTCGGTTATAGGAATTGGTGGTCCTAGGATTTTAAGTCCTCTTGCATTATGATGATAGGGGTGCCGGTGGATTGATAAGATGTGAGTTGTGCTCGATAGCTTCATTTCAAGCATGACATTGAGGAAGTCGTTCGGCCAAGCATGGGGGAAACGTGGTGTGTGTTAGTTTCCCCTAACTTAGAGTGTGTGAGAAGGGAGGATAAGATGGTTAGAGTTGGGGTGTTGAGCATTTCATCCACTCCAATTCTAACTAACACCTTTTGAGTGTTTTGATGCTTGCGATTCTTTGTTGAGGAGTTTGAAGGTTGTGACTCACCCCGTGCTATAAGAGAGACCTAGGTGATAAGCATGGAGAATTAGATAACTCGAGGACGAGTAATGGTCAAAGCATGGGGGAGTTTGATGTGGCGTAAATGTGGTGTGTTAATTCGGATGATTTAGGCGCCTTAGTCGTAGACCACACCACTCGAAGTATTTTTGGAGATTATTCGTTGGTTTTACAAGTTTTTGGTGGCCTTAGACCCTTTTGGTGAATCTCGGACAATACTAGGGGATCAAGCTATAAATTGGAGCAAGATTCGAGGAGAAGATAGCTTGATCACACTCCGAAAACCACACACCATCACCTCCAACTTCACTGGATCATAACTCTCTAACCACAAGACATTTTGCATAAATTTCAAGTGGAGTGGAAATTCCATCGTCTTACCTTTCCAACGATATATTATGAGCTCAAAATGAAATTCGGAGGTAAGAGTTATATCCGTTCGAAAATTGCGCTGCGCGCAGTCCCTTGACTCAGGGATTCATGTCCTCGACTCGAGGACACCCTTCCCGACTCAAGACAGAAGTGTCTCGACTCGAGGGAAGTCCTCTCTCGGTCCGAGACGACTCCTCGTTGGTCCGAGAAAGGCGATTTCCACAAAGCTTCCGGATGCTTTTGTCTTGAATTCTTTTGCTTTTGTTTTGTAATATCTTTTGTATTTATCTTGAATAAAGGGGCATGAACCCCTCCATAGTTTTTATCACCTTTGATATTGTTTTTCATCTAGTTTTCATTTTAGAGAGAGAAATTGAAGGAGAATTAATATTTTCGTTATGATTTTCATCTCAAATCTTATTGTAATAATTAGTATGGGAGGCTAATCCCCCTACTAGACTCTTGGTGTAATCAATTCTTCATCCTATGTATTAGTAAGTATTTTTCTCTCTATTTTGCCTTTAATTTCATTATAATTAATTCATTGTGCTTTAATGCATGATTTATCCTTGTTTTATCTAATTGGTTGATGGGATTGAATTGAATATTTCATATCCTTGGTTGATAATTGGTGGTTATTGATTATTAGCCTAAAAGGAAGCAACTTTCACATGTTTAGTGTATGGTTATGACTAACTTGTGATTGGGGAATTAACTAGGCAACTAATAGATTAGATTTGATTAGCGTCGCGGTTGCGGCTAATTAAATACTAATTTGGGTTTTCTCAATGTTTTATTAGTCCTTGCTCTTCATGCCTTTGGTTGTGATTTGTTTGAGTGGTCACTAGACAAATTAGGACTAAAAAGAGGGAAATTTGGTAGTTGTTGCTCAAATTCCCCATAAAAGAGGATTAATTGGTTAAAACCGAGATTGTTAATGAATTGGTAATATTAGAGAGAGGTAAAACTTACTATATTAGGGTGTTGAAGAGATTATCACCGAGAGTCACTTTAAAGCAACTTGTTTTTTCGTTTATTTCGCTTTAATCCAATTTTCAAACCAAAAACCCCCCATTTATTGTTTTTATTTCTTTTATTTTTATTTGTCTACACTAGAATCGCATATTAGGACTTACCTCTTCCTTGTAGATACGATACCCACTTACCCTTACTAATTTAGTAGGAATAGTGGTAATTTGACTAATAATAACGACTTATTAGCTTGTCACCCCCCGCCTTTTTATTTCTTCTATGTTTGGCTTGTTCCTGCTATAAGTTAGTAAAACTTATTTGTTTAGCTGTGCAACTACACGAAAATTCTAAATACTTACTTAAAAATACTGCTATGTCATGTACTTTTGAATAACTAAAAAAAATCTACTTTTGAAAATTTAAACCTAATTATTTACAAATATATATTTAAATTCACGGAGATAATAATAACACCGATTAGAATTCAAAACAACACTAAATACAATACATCCTCTGATTTTCTTTAAACTCTCATACTCAAAATATTCCTATGTTAAGGAGGGAGTACAGAATAACTAGTTAATCAATGTTTCAAAAACATTACACAGCGAGTTAGATAGGAATCTTAGCAAATTTTCCATGCAATTTTTTTGGAACTTAGATTAATCGATTAGTGTGTATACCCTCCTCAATTAAGTTAAGTTGTGTATTGCATATGTGGTGTTTCAAAAAAGATAGAGGGAGTATTCGGTTTGTGTAATTTTGGTAGACCCTTCCACTCGTATTCCGACCCGCTTTTTTTGGTCAAGGACCATTTTTTATGACTCGAATCTGTTTGTTACCCATATTTGTTGGACAAACCCGAATGGACTCATTGACTCGCATTTAAAACAAAATCAGGACAAAATTTAGTCTTATGGTTTATTCTATAAATCCAAGCGTGGCCCGAACTTGTATTTGATTCAAACTACCAGTAATACTTAACCTCTTTCTCACTCGACATTTTGAAACCCGACTTTCTCATTTCTTTTTGGCTCCCCCCGCCCAACCAGGTTTGTATATAAATATAATGCTTATTATTTATATATTTCACATCCTTGTCATACCTTCTTTCACCCATTTATTCAAACTTTCCTTTAGAGCTAAACTTATTGTTTCCTCTATTCTATTATTGTAAATGCTTTATTATGTTTTTCTTATTCTTTTGAAAAATATCGTATCAACAACGTTTTGAACATTGAATGTTATCACTATCATCCTGACTTTGGTCTTAAAAACATTATTCCAAAGTGATTATCCTGGGACATCTAATAACCATGTTTTAAAGTTAAAGACGTCTGATTAAATTATAAAGCGAGTCTTGGATTTCAAAACTGGCCTTTTTCTCGTTTTTTTATCAAAACATTTCGAAAGGAGAGTTATGATGAAGAATATATATAATATTTACCACATTTGGGTTTGTTGAAGTTTTAAAAAGTTTTGAGAAAAACGTTAAATCTTAAGATTGCTAGCTGCATGACCTACGTCCTAAAAACAAAAATATTGTTTTGGTTAAGCAACAAATTTTTAAACTAATAGCCAAATGTTTTGTTGGTGTATGTGCAGGTCTCAGGCCACGATGGCGATGTTTCGGCCCCTATGTAGCTTTGTGCTACCTTTAGATCCTTACTGATTGTTGTTTGTTTGTCATGTCGTATGTTTGTTTTTCCATAAATTCAAGAATTTTATTATAAGTCCAAGAAAAAATTTCTCGTTGTAATAACAATGTCTTAATAAACAGTTTTAGATTTGTGTGACATGTACATGCTTGCTATATTTATGATACGCATTTTAGTTTGCATAATGAGATTGAATTGTTTATAGGGCGTGTTTTAAACACGTGGCTAGCCATGTGCTGCACGAGTTGAAGTTAGACTTGAGTTGATTAACCATAATTCGAATAACTTGGGAATCAAGTCATGTCCTATAATTGCGAAGATTGTATAATGACAACTGACTGCGTCGAGTTGTTCGCACACGTCGTGTAACGGAAACGAATGAAAACACAATTGCATTATAACTCACGGATGGAAAAGTCATAAGAATAATTTAACCAAAACCTCATTTAATATGGGTACCCTATATATAAACCACCCACTAGGTTTCCCTTATTAAGGGACAACATCCAATAGAGTTAGCTAATATTTCAGATTGAACTCTATTTTTCCACCACCCAAATTCATGTAATGATGGCATACGCACTCTAAGCGAGGCCTTGTCATATTCATTTGTCCAAGGAAAAAGAATAAAAAGCAAATCCTCTCAAAGTCCTTCTGTTAATTAGCTAATACACAAAATCAGACAGTTAATATGAAATTAAGCCCAAGTTGTAGTTTCAAACACGGTTTTAATTTATATTATAATATTTTATTTTATATGATGTCTATATATGTAAAAATTAAGGTAAGTATTCAAACAATGAAAATATAACATTAATATTGGCCTATGGAACCCTTTGTTAACTTTTTTTTCTGTTTAAAACAAATTTATTAAGCGTAATGCGTCTTTTTTAAAAAAAAATGAGTGAAAAATGAACTGTGTGCCTGTTTAATTAGGAAAAAAACTTCCCCGCCTTTCTATTTCTTCTATGTTCAGCTTGTTCCCGCTATTAGTTAGTAAAATACATCGTAGAAAGAGTTCCAAAGTTATTCTGAGTTCAATTGACTTTCGTTTACACTATTTAGGAAAGATTTAGTTCGATTAATTTGCCAGAATGTTTCTAAACGTCGCCGAATTTCAGGATTTATACACATTTTTCCGTTATTTTAAATGTCAACGAAAATTTTGACGGATTTTTAAACATTATCGTTTAAACCTGTGCCGTTTCTAACTAACTATGAGGTGCCATCTACTAGAAACATAGTGGCGTGACAACATGTCAAATAGCTTATTATAAAAGCTCGGTTAAGCACTTCATGGTTATACAATTTTATAGTCACATGAATTGTGTTTACTTGGGTGAGAATCAAATCCTACTCTTAATTTATGCCGAAAAAGGGTAGATATAATCACATGATAAATCATTTATTCTCCTTTAATTAAATTCATAGAGAGCTAGTTATCCCCAAGGCTCATGCTTTCCATGATCATCACAAATTGATCACCTATCTGCCCCATGTCCTTAATCTTCCCCACAAAGTCTCATAAATGATGGTCTCTCAATATATTATTGAGAAACCATTATACTGTGTTACAAAGTGACTCTTTTTACATTAATTGTAATCATGATAATATTTTAGTGATCGTATTAATTTACTATAAAAAAACACATTATCAATGATTTTGGAAGATCAAATCATATAAAATTAGCCAGAATTTATAAAGTAACCCCTTTGCAAATCTTGGATGTAGTGTCAAAAATCTTTAATTAAAACATTTGTCAAAAGGAGTATAACAGTCACTAATTATACTAACGGGATCAAGATGTAAATAACATAATTGATCTCTCAATAAATTATTGAAAAACAGTCTCGCACAACACCTACTGATGCTTTCCTCACTCACACTACTTATAGGCAAATAGAGTCACAAAAGATAATGTTCAAGGAAATCATGATGGGTGAAGATGAAAGGCTGGCTATGAAGTGATTTTTCATGTGAATGCTTTCCTCGCTCACACTACTTATAGGCAAATAGAGTCACAAGAGATAATGTTCTAGGAAATCATGATGGGTGAAGATGAAAGGCTGACTATGAAGTGATTTTTCATGTGAATCAATCTTCCTTATTTTCATCATTAATTACAAAAGGGTTTGTTTCACACTCATGTAAGAACAATTCACATGACCACAAAAGGTTATAATCATTTTTTTTTTGGTAAAAATAATCATTATTACACAGGAGAATCTGTCTTTTCTCTTTTCATCATTAATTATAGTAGCATTTATTTCATACCCATCTAAGCACAATTCATATGATCACAAAAATTGATAATCATTATTACACATGTGAATTTGTCTTCCCTCTTTTCATCATTAATTATAGTAGCATTTATTTCATACTAATGTAACCACAACTCATATGACCACAAAAACTAATAATCATTATTACACATTGAACCTATCCTTTAAAGCTTGACGATTTATTGGGTATATTATTAACCATACTTATTATTGATACATCACTTGTCATATTAAGTTTAATTTATAATTTTTTTATCAATTATTACGTCGATAAAAAACATAGACACACTAACAATTCAAGAGCACCAAACAAAAACTAGGAGACACAATTCAATGTTTTGCTTATAGTCTTATTGATCCAAAAAATTCTATAATTTTTATTTTGAAAATGGATGCCTCTTTCTCACTCGACATTTTGAAGCCCGCTTGTCTTCAATTTTTCCTCCCCCCGCCCAACCAGGTTTGTATAAAAATAAAATGCTTATTATTTATATATTTTACATCCTTTTCATACCCTCTTTCACCCATTTATTCGAACTTTCTTTAGAGCAAAAATTATTGTTTCCTCAATTCTATTATTGTAAATGATTTATTATGTTTTCCGTATTCTTTTTTAAAATATCGTATCTACAAAGTTTGGAACAATGATTGTTATCACTGTCATCCTGACTTTGGTCTTGAAACGATAATTCCAAAATGATTATCCTCGGACATCTAATAACATTGTTTTAAAGTTAAAGATGTCTAATTCAATTATAAAGTGAGTCTTGAATTTCAAAGCTGACCTTTTTTCCTTTTTTTTGTTATAATATTTCGAAACGAGGGTTATGATGAAAAATATATATAATGTCTACCACATTTTGGGTCGTTAAAGTTTTACAAAGTTTTGAGAAAAACGTTAAATATTAATATTGGTAGCTGCATGACCTACGTCCTAAGAACTAGAATAGTATTTTGGTTAAGCAATAAATTTTTAAACTAATACTGAAACGTTTTGCTGGTGTACGTGCAGGTCTCCGGCCACGATGGCGATGTTTCGGCCCCTATGTAGCTTTGTGCTACCTTTAGATCCTTATCGGTTGTTGTTTGTTTCTCATGTCGTATGTTTGTATTTCCATAAAGTCAAGAAGATTTTATAACTCCAAGAAAAACCTTCGCATTGTAATAACAATATCTGAATAAAAATTTTTTGAATTATGTGCCATGTGTCGAACTTTGTGTTACGTGCTTGGTATATTTATGATACACATTTTTGTTTGCGTATTGAGATTGAATTGTTTATATGGCGTGTTTTAAACACGTGGCTAGTCATGTGCTCCACGAGGTGAAGTCAGACTTAAATTGATTAGTTAGAAATCGAATAACTTGGGAATCAAGTCATATCCCATAATTACGAAAAATTTATAACGACAAGTGACAGAGTCGAGTTGTTCGCACACGTCGTGTAACGGAAACGAATGAAAACACAAATGCATCATAGCTGAAGGATGGAAAAGTCATAAGGATAATTTAACAAAAACCTCATTTGATATGGGTAGCATAAATATAAAACACCCACTAGTTTTCTCTTATCAAGGGGCCAAAATCCAATAGAGTTAGCTAAATTTTCAAATCGAGGTCTCTTTTTCCACCACCCAAATTCATATAATGATGGTAATTATTGCAGTCTAAGCGAGGCCTTTTCATATACATTTGAACAAGAAAAAAAGAATCAAAAGCAAATCCTCTCAAATTCCCTTTGCTAATTAGCTAATACGCAAAACCCGACAGTTAATATTAAACTATTCTCAAGTTGTAGTTTCAATCACGACTTGAATTTATATTATAATATTTTATTTTATATGATCTATAATATCTATATAGATAAAAATAAGGTAAGTATTTAAATAATGAAAATATAACATTAATATTGCCTTATGGTACCTTCTGTTAACTTTTTTTCGTTTAAAACAAATTTATTAAGCGTAATGCGTTTTCTTCAAAAACAAAAAGAAAACGAGTGAAAAATGAATTGTGTGCCTGTTTAATACGGAAAAAAATCCCACGCCTTTCTATTTATTCTATGTTCAGCTTGTTTTTCCTATTAGTAAGTAAAATACATCGTAGAAAGAGTTCCAACGTTATTTTGAGTTCAATTGGCTTTCTTATACACTATTTTAGAAAGGTTTAGTTCCGATTATTTTTCCGAATGTTTCTAAACGACGCTGAATATTAAAATTTACATGCATTTTTCCGTTATTTAAATGTTAACAAAAATTTTGGCGGATTTTTTACCGTCGTTTTTGAAAACTTTACCGTTTAATACCTGTAGTGTTCTTAACTAAGTCTGATGGTGCCATTTACTAGAAACGTAGTGGGGTGACAACATGTCAAAGAGGGTATGAAAAATTTATAACGACAAGTGACAGAGTCGAGTTGTTCGCACACGTCGTGTAACGGAAACGAATGAAAACACTAATGCATCGTAGCTGAAGGATGGAAAAGTCATAAGAATAATTTAACCAAAACCTCATTTAAATATGGGTAGCCTATATATAAACCACCCACTAGTTTTCTCTTATCAAGGCGGCCAAAATCCAATAGAGTAAGCTAAACTTTAGATCGAGTTCTCTTTTTCCACCACCCAAATTCATATAATGATGGCAATTGTACTCTTAGCAAGGCCTTGACTTATTAATTTGTCCGAGGAAAAAGAATCAACAGCAAACCCTTTCACATTTCCTTTGCTAATTAGGTAATACGCAAAATCCGACAATTAATATTTGTCACGCTTCAAAACCATTATTGGAACATGACAGAAGGCAACCTACGAAAAGTAGGCTATCAATTCCCGTTCGCAACCCATGACCAATATGAGCTCGAAGCTTCCTTCGTAACTCCCAAACTTCTTCGTCATGGCTCCCTTCATGCCGTTTTTATTCCTCAAATGTGGAAGGTAAAAAACATATATTACACAATATTATACATACGAATACTATTGTACAAACGATCACTAAGGCCATTTATTTATGTTACAAGTCAACTTAGGTAGCTCACTCAAATTCCCACATCCAACTAGCACTGATTTCCTAAAAAGAATTTATTATTGAAAGGGTGAGGTTAACAGCCAAGTAAAAGACAGTTTCCGACTTAACGGAATCAAGTAGTTGCTAAAATAGTAAAACGATAATAATTCGTATAAGCATAATAATATCCAGAAGTGGGTGGTATATTTTTGGATAGTTCAGAAGTTCTTAGTCAGGGCCATTTTACTCCCTTGGCAGGGCCAGACGGATATCCTCGTTTCAAAGTTCGTCAAGACACATATCTAACCCATAAAATCACAGTGGTTCAAAAAATAATCATAGTTTGCAGTACTCGATTCTCTTTAAAAAATAAGCATTTATAGTGTATATAAAAATAATACTATAAGCTAAATGAGAAAGAATCACTTACCTGAATTCCAAATCACCGCGATACTACTCTATGCGTTCTCTCGTTCTAAGTAAATAAAGTCGCGTGAGTCATTTATTTAAGATCATTTTGGTAATGTAATTATATTGTCGTTAATTTGATAATTAACTGTCTAAGGGTCCAACGACGTCCAAAGTCTAAGAGTGTTAATTATTTACTCAAATTATTAATTCATTATATTATCATCCTTCAGCGTAATTATTCACTAAGATTATTTCACCACTGGGGTAATTTCGTCGGGTTACTTTTAATCATGGAGTTAGTATTTACCACTAACATTATAACATTCAATCTTAGGCTATCTATTACAACGGTGACATTCACAAACTAGGGTATATCCGCCGAGGTACTTGTACCGTAATAACTATTTGCCACAAGATTAATTAATTAAAAGTCATAGTACGCGTATGGTCTTTAATGTCATTAACAAAATCCATTAGCTTAAAATAATCTAAGTAACATGTCGATAGTCGATTTATGCAACAATAGCTTTCACAACAGAACCTTGCTACTAATAGATTACTTCTCGCGCTCGAAACGGTTACTTATTTCGTAAGATATGTTTACAAAAAGTTACAACTCTCATAACTCACTCTAGTTGTGGTGTGCTTATGGTCTGAAACACTTCTATTTTATTTCACTTAGTACATCACTTGTGTGCTGATTTTTGCGTCGAACAACTAAGTGAGAATGAAGCTATCTATTTATAGGCATGCGAATGTCAGTTTTCCCCGGGGGAAAAACAATTCGATTAAAGTAAATTGCCGTACTTTCCCCTTGAATCAGGAGATGGGGATGACTTTTTTCAACCCAAGGACAAGGCATTGAATGCGTTTGAATGTCCTAAGTCGAAATCTCATGTAAACACTTATGTTGTCTTTTTTTCACTCTTATTATTACTGTTGTTGTTAATGAAAAAGGGGGTCATTACATCCACCCCTCTTAATAAAAAGTTTCGTCCCGAAACTTAGCAAGATTAAGATTCAAATAGGTACGGATGATTTTCTCTCATATCCGCCTCTTTTTCCCAAGTGGCCTCTCTTTCATCGTGATCATTGTTCTAATGCACCTTGACGAACGAAATCGTTTTGTTTTTTAACACCTTGATTTCTTGGTCCAAAATTTTTAATAGTCGTTCTTCGTAACTCAAATCGGGCTGAAGATGAATAGGTTTAAGTTCCATGATTTGCTCATCCGGTTGAACAAACCTTTTAAGCATCGAAACATGGAACACATTATGGACTCCCGACAGTATTGACGGTAAGACCAACCTATACGATACCTTCCCAACTTTTTCGAGAATTTCATATGGAACAATAAATCCCGGGCTGAGTTTTCCACGAACTCCAAATCCATACACTCCTCTGGTTGGTGAAACTTTGAGATAGACTTTCTCTCCTTCCTTCAAATCCATGTCTCGTCTTTTCTTGTCGGTATAGCTCTTTTGTGGACTCTGAGCAGCTCTCATACGCCCCCTTATTACATGTATCTCTTTGACTGTGTTGTACTAGCTCGGGACCCAAAAGTTGTCTTTCGCCCACATCAACCCAACATAATGGTGACCTGCACTTTCTTCCATACAAGGCCTCGAAAGGTGTAACACCAATACTGGAATGGTAACTGTTCTTATACGCAAACTCCACAAGATGTAACTATTCCTCGCATGAACTTCCGAAATCTAGGACACATGCCATGAGCATGTCTTCTAATGTCTGAATGGTCCTTTCTGTCTGTCCATTAGTTTGAGGATGATAAGCGGTGTTGAAGTTTAATTTTGTTCCCATCGCATCATATAAACTCTGCCAAAATCGTGCAACATACTTTGAGTCTCTGTCTGACACAATAGACACAGGAACACCATGAAGTCTCACGATTTCTTTCATATACAGTTCAACTAGTGATTCTGCAGTGTAACCGGCCCTTAGTGGTAGAAATGAGCTGATTTTGTTAATCGATCTACAATAACCCAAATAGATTCATACCCACTTTGAGTTCTTGGCAGACCACCCACAAAATCCATTGAGATTTCTTCCCACTTCCAAGTCGGTATTGGTAGAGATTGTAATTTCCCTACAGACGTTTGATGATCCGCATTGATCTGTTGACATGTTAGGCACTTTGAGACATATTCAGCAATGTCTCTAAAAATGCTCCTTCAAATCCCTGTACATCTTTGTACCACCTGGATATTCCGTATAACCAGTGTTGTGTGCTTCTCTCAAAATTTCCCTTTTTAGCTCTTTATTATCTGGAACACAGATTCTGTTCTGGAATCGCATAGAGCCGTCTTGGTGTATATGGATATGCCAGTACAATGAATCTTCCTTGAATGACCTACTCATCATATGTTCCTTAATCTTAACCAAGAATTCATCTTGCACCTGAGCTTCTTTGAGTCTCTCAATCAATGATGATTTTACCGCTATTGCAGCCATAATGCCTGGTGAATTACGACCCTGTCTGTTTCTCACCCAAAGATTCATTCTTCTCATTTCCTCCATTAAGGGTTTCTGCTTGGTGATGAGTGCGGCTAAATTATCGTATTTCTTCTGACTTAATGCATCGGCCACAGCAATAGCCTTTCCAACATGATACATGATTGTCAGATCATAACTTTGTCTCATATTCAAATCTCTTTGGGTGAAAATCTATTTCAAGCTCTTATGATCAGAGTACAACACACATATTTTACCATAAAGATAGTGTCTCCAAATGTTTAGTGAAAAGATTACTGCGGCAAGTTCCAGATCATGGGTGGGATAATTTTGATCATAAGCTTTCAATTGTCTTGATACATAAGCCACAACCTTCTCATTTTGCATTAGTACAGCTCCTAATTCCAATTTGGAGGCATCAGAGTATAAGGTATACCCTCCACTCCCAGAGATAAGAGTTAGCACAGGAGTAGACGTCAGTCTCTTCTTAAGCTCTTGGAAGCTCTCTTCGCACCCACTAGTCCATACAAACTTGGCACCGTTGTGTGCCCATTTTGTAAGTGGTACAACAATCTTAGAGAAGTCCTTAAAATTTATTTTTGTAATATGCAGCAAGACCCAAGAAACTCATAACTTCTGTCACGGTTTTGGGTGTGCTCCACTCAACTATTGCCATAATCTTTTCAGGGTCTACAGAAACTCCTTTTGGTGAAACTATATGCCCAAAGAATGCAACTTCATCCAGGCAGAATTCACATTTCTTAAATTTCGCATATAATTTTTGTTCCCTTAATGTTTGTAAGACAATCGGCAAATGTTGCTCATGCTCCTCTATGTTTTTAGAGTACACCAAAATGTTATCAATGAATACAATGACAAATTTATCCAAGAAAGGTCTAAACACCCTATTCATCAAATCCATAAATGTCGCTGGTCCATGGGTTAACCCAATAGCATCACCAAAAACTCATAATGACCATAACGGGTTCTAGATGCAGTCTTTGCAACATCCTCAGGTTTAATCTTCAACTAGGTGTATCCCGATCGGAGATCTACTTTGGAAAACACACTAGCCCCTTGTAATTGGTCAAACAATTCATCAATACGAGCAGAGGATTTTATTACGTATATTTACTTTGTTTAATTCCCTGTAATCAATACAAAACCTCATACTACCGTCTTTCTTCTTTACAAATAACACGGGAGCACCCCAAGGAGAGACACTATTCCTAATGAACCCCAAGGTTTCCAACTCTTGTAATTATTTCCTCAATTTTGCTATCCATTTCTGAGGACTCTCTGGGATGAGTTTGAGTCTACACCGAGAAGAAAGCTCCTTGGACTTCCCTATCCGTATGGCCTTGGTGCCATTCGATACGGGGGTTTTAGAAATAGGGGCAGTTCCAGATATAAATCATGGTGAACTCAATTTCTCTATCCGGGGGTAACCCAACCAAATTTTCGGGAAAGACATCTACAAACTCCTTGACAATCCTTATACCATCTAGCTTTAAATCACTCTTCCCACAATCGACAACCATGTTAGCTAATACTCCTTCTCGTTCTTTCCTAAACACAAATGTTGGTTGCCCTGGGTCTAGAAGTTAACAACCTTACGGTGACAGTCAATACTTGCAAAATGAGAGGAGAACCAATCCATCCCTAATATTACATCAAAGCCGGACATGTCTAAAAGGAGAAGGTTTGCAAGTAATTGTCTTTCCCCTATTCTAACAATGCAATTTCTAGACACCAAAGAAGCCACACACACATGTCTAGAGGGAGTACTCACTTCTAATTGCGTATTCAAAGGCTCAAATTGAAAGTTACACATTTTGGCAAATTCATGTGAAATAAAGGAACGTGGGTTCCAGAACCAAACAGGACATATCCAAGAGTATTTGAAATGGGAATAATACCTATGACCACATCGCTAGAGGACGGAGCATCTTCTTCCATGATGGCAAATACTTTTCTAGAAACACTTGCCTTTTGTCCACTCCTACGGTGGTCACTTGATTGCTTCCCTGCTGATTCATGTGGCCTCTGGGGCTGGTGGTTGGAGGGTTCTTAGCTCGTCTCTGGTTTCGGGCAGTTAGCAATCATGTGTCCTTTTTCGCTACACCTGAAACAAGTTCTCGTGCACCACCTGCACTCGCTTCCTTTCATCACTCTAGAACATTTTTGACACGTCCTCACTGGTACCTGGTCACCTCTATTCCTCGGAAAAGCTACACTTGCCATAGATGGTTGGATTCTAAATACGTGTTTACTGACTTGAGGAAAGGAAGAAATTGATCTTGGTTAAAATGCTTGTGTGTTTTATCTCTTTAAACTAACCCCTAAAGCTTGGATAATACCGGAATCCCTCTTCTTACTATTTTCCTTCTTTACCTCCCTAAGACTCAATTCTACTATTCTTTCCTTCTCAACAACTGCAACACACTGCAACACACTCCTATAACTCAAAAAGTCTCCCTCCTTGCTAGATTTTTGGTTCTAGCCCATAAACGAACCTATAAGTCTTGTCCGCCTCTGTTGACGCAAATTGAGGAGCGAACTTGCACAACCCCTCAAACCTATCCTAATAATCACCTACTCACATATTCTCTTTGGGTGCTGATTTTGCCAAGGCAACAATTACACTTGCCAAGGCAAAATTAGGTAACTCCCTATTTTACCCTTATATTAATAAATTAAAATTATCAGGAATTAACAAAAATCTTTGCATACTGTCTTTTATCAACCCAAAGAATCTACGACCACTCTTTCCCCTCGCATGTCCCCCCTCCCCCGGCTTTCTCTCCTTCTTGACTCTTCTACCGCCCGTCGCCGGCAATTACCACCCGTTTTGCATTCCCCGAAGCTGCTCGCGCCCTCTCTGCCTCGATTTTACTGAACTCAAATTGAATGGCGCCACTCCTCTGCGGCGGCGGCGACCCAAAGCCAAAGTTGCTCGGCCGTTGATCTTATTTGAAGAATCAATTAATTCCTCTATATGACTATTGCGCTGAACAAATTTGAAAAAACAATTTATATCGATTGATTGGTTTAACCCTAGAATTTGGGAATTTCAAAATTTTATCAATTGTTTTCCGAGTTCACCGACAATCGGGGTTAAGGACAACTGCCGACGTCGGCCTTGGTGGTGGTGTGTTAGTGGAAGTTAGGGCAGAGGTGTGGCGGGGATGGGCATGGCAGGTGTTGGGTTGCTTCGGGGAGGGGATGAGATTATAGAGAAAATACAGTTTTTTTTAAATGTTAATACAGTGATTGAAGTCACTGTAAAAAAAAGTTGCAAATTTAATTTTATGGGAGGGCAAAGTAGGAAGTCACATAATTTTGCCTTGACAACTGTAATTGTTGCCTTGGCAAAATCAGTACCCTTCTCTTTTTGTCTTAATTCCAAGAAATCTTCTATGGCTTTATCTTTAAGACTCTTAGCAAAATATTTCTTGTTAAAGGTATCCTTGAACACTTTCCAAGTGATGACTTTAGCATGTTGACCCCGATTGGTTACTTCCCCGGCTTTCAATAGATTTTCCTCTGACAACCACCAATCATAAGCTTTGCCCTCTAGGTGATACACTGCATAGTTTACCTTTTCTTCCTCCGAGCACTTGAATACTCTAAACACTTTCTCCATTGCTAGGAGCCATCCTTCGGCTTCTACGAGGATTAAGCCCCTTAAAATCCCTCATTGGATTTCTTGCCTCAGTCATTTCGCCTGGCTTTCTAAGCAAGCAATACACCAGCTTCTGACTGAGCCTCTGTAAATCTTGTTGTTCCTTCAATCTTTGAAGAAAATCTTGATAGAAGTCATCGGGACCATGGGTAATTCCCTCAAAGTTACCAGCATCACTACTTTCTTCATTATCATTATGATGTTCCTCACCAACTTCTTCCACGTTTTCTTCTACTATGTTTACAGCTTATTCCTCAGCAGCCATCAAATCCTTAAGTAAAATAATCATAAAAAGTTAACACATATGTCTAATACTTGTAGTTTTCAAAGGTAATAGATTACGTGAACCAAACTTAATCTACCCATACTCTCTAGTCTGTATTGTGTTCCTAGGGTCGAACTATTGCTCAGATACCACTTAATCTGTCACACCCCAAAATCATTATTGGAACATGATAGACGGCAACCTATGAAAACTAGGCTAAGCCGTTCTTATTCCTCAAATGTCGAAGGTACAAAACACTTATTACACAATATTATACATACGAATAGTATTGTACAAATGATCACTAAGGCCATTTATTTATGTTATAAGTCGATTTGGGCAGCTCACTCAAATTCTCACCTCCAGTTAGCACTGGTTTCCTGAAAAGAATTCATTATTGAAAGGGTGAGCTCAATAGCCCAGTAAAAGACAATTTTCGACTTAACCGGATCAAGCAGACTTAGACCTGTCAAAACTAACCCATACCGGAACATCCGACCCGAATTACTTGACCCGAACATCCAAACTTGACCCGAATTTCTAATCTGAATTCAACCCAAAACCCGAATTGACCCGACCCGAACCCGAAAATGACCAGAATTCTATTTGACCCGATATTGACCTGACCCGAATCGAAATGACCTAGACCCGAATAACCAGACGTTTTAATGATTCGGTCGAGGAAAAATGACTCAGATTCAATATATCATATCCTTAATCACTCAAATTACCAGTAAAACTTCAAATTAAGATTTGAACAATTTGAAATGACCTGATCCGAATTTGACCCGTAGTTGACACATCCGAATTAGACCCGACCCAAACCGAACCCGGCCTGATCCAAAATAGACCCGAAATACATGAACCGAAAGATGACCTTACCAGAACATATCCGACCCGGATCCGACCCGAATGACCCGTTTGCCAGGTCTACAAGCCGTTGCTAAAATAGTAAAACGATAATAATTCGTATAAGCATAATAATTTCCAGAAGTGGGTAGTATAGTTCTGGTTAGTTCAGAAGTTCAGTCAGTGTCAGTTTACTCCCTTGGCATGGCCAGACTGATATCCTCGTTTCAAATTAGCGAGGACACATCCAATCCACAAAATCAAAGTAGTTCAGCAAATAATCAGAGTTTGCAGTACTCGATCCTCTTTAAAAAATAAGCATTTATAGTGTATACAAAAATTATACTATAAGCTAAATCAGAAAGAATCCCTTACCTGAATTCCAAATCACTGCGATACTACTCCGTGCGTTCGCACGTTCAAAGTAAATGAAGTCGCGTGAGTGTTTATTTAAGAACATTTTAGTAATGTAATTATATTGTCGTTTATTTGACAATTAACTGTCTAAGGGTCCAACGACGTCCGAAGTCTAAGAGTGATAATTATTTACTCAAATTATTAAATCATTATATTATCGTCCTTCAGCGTAATTATTAACTCTAAGATTATTTCACCGCCGGGGTAATTCCGTCGGGTTAGATTTAATCACAGAGTTAGTATTTACCACTAACATTATAACATTCAATCTTGGGTTATTTGTTAGTAACGATGACGTTCACAAACTAGGGTAATCCGCCGAGTTACTTGTAACGTAATAACTAAAAGTCATAGTACGCGTACGGTCGTTCATGTCATTAACAAAATACATTAGCTTAAAATAATCTAAATAACATACTGGTAGTCGATTTATGCGACGATAGCTTTCATAACAGAACCTTGCTTCTAATAGCTTACTTCTCGCGATCGAAACGGTTACTTATTTCGTAAGATATGTTTACAAAAAGTTACAACACTCATAACTCACTCTAGTTGTGGTGTGCTTATGGTATGAAACACTTCAATTTTAATTCACTCAGTACAATACTTGTGTGTTAATTATTGCGTCGAACAGCTAAGTGAGAATGAAGTTATTTATACGCATGCGAATGTTAGTTTTCCTCGAAGGAAAAACAATTCACTTAGAGTAAATTGTCTTACTCCCCCTGATGTGGTGTAGTGGTAGTGTGTTAATCCGCATGTTTTAGGCGTCTTGGGGTGTATTGGAGCATGGTTTTATCGTGATTCCTGGACCTCATCATTCGGAGTAGTTTTGGAGCATATACGTAGGTTTTACGAGGATTCTATGGCTCAAGACCCTTTTTGGTGAGCGTCGGATGATTTTAGAGAACCACACACCATCCCCTCCAACTTCATTTGATTATAAATTTTTATCCAGATAATATTTTGTAGAAATTCTAATTGGGGAAGAAAGTTCGTGATCTTAGCTTTCCGATGATATATTATGAGCTCAAAATGAAGTTCGGAGGTGAGAGTTATGCCCGTTCGAAAACTGCCCTGCGCACAGTTTCTCGACTCGAGAATCACTATTCTCGACTCGAGAAAGACAATCGCGACGCGAGGATTTTCTCCCTCGAGTCGAGGAGAATTAACAGGACGGGTATTGGGAAGGACAAGATCCTCGACTCAAGGAGGGTGTCCCTCGAGTCGGGGATTTATTCGCTCGACTAGAGGACCCCTATCCTCGAGTCGAGAAAGGGAGCTTCCGGGAAGCTTCTTTGAGACTTTTGACAGTTTATTTGTGCCTAAATATCTATTTTGTCTTCAAGTGTTTTTGTACTTATCTTTAATAAAAGGGGCATGTAACCCCTCCCTAGAAATTATCACCTTATCACTTTCATTATTCTTGATCTAGTTTTCATTTTAGGGAGAGAAACTCAAGGAGAATTAGTATTTTCATTATGAATTTCTTCTCAAATATTATTGTAATAATTAGTGTGGGAGGCTAATCCCCCTCCTAGACTCTTGGTGTAATCAATTCTTCATCCTATGTATTAGTAAGTATTTTTGTCTCTATTTTACCTTTATTTTCATTATAATTAATTCCTTGTTCTTTAATGCATGATTTATCCTTGTTTTATCTAATTGGTTGATTGGATTGAATTGGGTACTTCATATGCTTGGTTGATAATTGATGGTCATTGATTATTAGCCAAAAAGGAAGCAACTTTCACATGTTTAGTGTATGGTTATGACTAACTTGTGATTGGGGAATTAATTAGGCAACTAATAGATTAGATTTGATTAGTGTCGCGGTTCCGGCTAATTAGATACAAATTTGGGTTGTTCTCAATCTTTTATTAGTCCTTGCTCTTCATGCCTTTGGTTGTGATTTGTTTGAGTGGTCACTAGACAAATTAGGACTAAAAGGAGGGGAATTTGGTAGCGGTTGCTCAAATTCCCCATAAAATAGGATTAATTGGTTAAAACCGGGATTGTTAATGAATTCGTAATATTAGAGAGAGGTAAAACTTACTATATTAGGGTGTTAGAAGAGATTGTCACCGAGAGTCGCTTTAATTATCTTTGTTATCTCGTTTATTTCGTTTTAATCCAACTTTCAAGCCAAAAATCCCCCATTTATTGTTCTTATTTCTTTTATTTCTTATTTTTCCGCACTAGAATCGCATATTAGGACTTCCCCTCTTCCTCGTGGATACGATACCCACTTACCCTTGCTAGTTAGCTTGATTTAGTGGTAATTTGACTAGGAATAACGACTTCTTAGCTTGTCGAATTTGGCGCCGTTGCCGGGGAAGAGGCGTTTTTAGTCTTTTTGTTAGTTTTGTGTGGTTTTTACTTTTTAGTATTTTACTTTTCCTTCTTGTTTTTCATTTACTCTACATGTGTTTGAGGCTTGTTTTTGTGTCCCCCTTGCGGTGTTTGGGCCACTAGCCTATGGTCCAAACCCGTGCTACTAATCCCGATTTGAGTTATTGTGAGATAGATTGGGAGCTTGAAAGAACTTTGAGGCAAAGGAAGAAGGGCTCACTGGAGCAAGCTAATCAAGTAGTTGTTGAGGAGGAAAGGAACGTGTTTGGCGGGTTTGATTTGTTTATAGAAGACGGGTCTTACACCTCCGCGACCTCCGACTTCATTGACATTGGCACCATGAGTATTAGAGAGTTGACGGCCCCGGATTTGACTCAACAACCATCTTGTATAGTCTTCCCGGATGATGAGGCCACGGCTAGAATTGAAATTAAAGGTGCTCTATTACACCATTTACACACCTTCTACGGACTTAGCACCGAGGATGCTAACAAGCATATCATGGGAGTACATTTGGTGTGTAGCAACATGAAGCCGGCCGGGGTTGACTTAGACACTTTCTTTCTCAAGGTATTCCCATTTTCCTTGAAAGATCGTGCTTTGAATTGGCTTTATACACTCCCCCACAATAGCATCACATCTTGGGAGTCGTTGAAAAGAGCATTCATCCACAAATACTTCCCAAATACCAAGGCCTCCGCTTTAAAGAAGGAAATATCGACAATCGAGCAAAGGGGAGAGTCATTGGCATCATATTGGGATCGGTTTCGTGAGTTGATTGCTAGTTGCCCCTACCACGGCTACAAAGAACAAGACTTGATATTGTTCTTCTACCACGGGCTCGATGATCAAGATTATAGGCATGTGGTAGCGGCTAGCCAAGGAGGTTTGGATAAGATGACCCCGAGTGAGGCTTGGGATTTGCTTGAGGAGCTAGCAACTAATTCAAGAGATCGAGAATCTAAGAGATGTGTGCGGAAGGTGAATATGGTAGAGACCCCCTCTAATGATTCGCAAGTTGGCGAGTTGACAAAGATGATGAAGGAGATCTTGAGGAATCAAGGTAGAAACTCGCCGCCCAAAGAATATGAGGAAGTTGATGCAATCAACGGTTTCCAAGGCAATCAAAGAAGGTTTGACGGTTTCCAAGACGGGAATAGAGGGTATAACCAAGGTGGTCAAGGCAACCGATTTGAGGGGAACCGGTTTCAAACTCAAGGGAACTCTAATGCTAGTGGGAGTCAAGGAAATCGAGGATATGGGGGTCATGGAGGAAGCAACAACTCTCAAGGACGCATGTATCAAATGAAGCCTCACTCTAATGACCACAATCAAGCTCAAGTAGGCAATTACTCTCCATTGCAACTAGAGAACATGTTGAAATCTCTAACTCAAAATGTAACGACAATGGCTCAAAACATGACAAGTATGCAAGCCACCATGGTGCAAAATCAACAAGAGACAAAGGCTAGCATACAAAATCTTGAGAATCAAGTGAGTCAGTTGTCGGTGGCGGTGAATCGTCTAGAATCAAGAGGGTCCGGCAAGTTCCCATCTCAAACGGAGGTCAATCCTACCAAAAACGTGAGTTTCATTGGGCTAAGGAGTGGTTGGAGGCCACACGTTGAAAATGAAGATGGAAATCGAGAAATGGAGATGCTTGGAGAAGAGTATGAACATTGGGAAGAGTATGGAGATTCTTTGCAACAAGCCCCTCGCAAAGAAAGCGGATTTCGACTCGAGAAGAGAGCAAACCGAGTCGAGAATCATGATCCTCGAGTCGAGGAGGAGACCCCTCGAGTCGAGGATTTGCCCTATGAAAACAACTATTCTGATCTCCAGCCTCGACTCGAGGGTGACTCATCTCGAGTCGAGAAGAACAGTTCTCGAGTCGAGGCCCCTGCTTCTCGACTCGAGAACTCTGTTTTTCCTCCCCGTTTGGTCGTTGATTCTTCTATAGTTCAAGATGGGGATCATGAGGTTGATGTTCCATTTCCCGAGGCACTTAAGGACACTCGAAAGTACGCCTACAGCTCCGACATGTACGCTCTTTTTCAAGAGTGCAAAGTGAATATACCATTCTTTGACTTCATGAAGAGTGTTCCGAAGGCGGCAAAGTTCGTCAAAGACATATGCACGGTTAAAAGGAAGCCGAAATCTAAGGATAAGAAGAAAGTGGTGATGAGCGAGCAAGTTTCGGCCGTTTTTCAACAACGGCTACCTATAAAGTGCGGTGATCCCGGTATGTTTACCGTTCCGGCAACCATAGGTAGCACCACTTTCCCTAAATCCATGCTAGATTTAGGTGCAGCTATCAATGTTTTGCCATCATCATGTTATGATTCCATGAAATTCAGATCGATGCATGAAACCGATGTTGTGATTGAGCTAGCGGATCGTTCGAGAGTTTATCCTAGAGGAGTTGTGAAAGACGTGCATGTTAAAATAGAAAATCTTGTGTTTCCCGCGGATTTCTATGTTCTTGATATGAATCATCATAAGCATGACCCCCCTCTTCTTTTAGGACGTCCATTCATGAAAACCGCTAGAGTCAATATTGATATGCATAACAGTATCATTGCATTAGAGGCTAATGGTCGTAGGATAGAGCGACATGTCTATGAGTCCAATCATGATGTTGATGATGATAATTCGGTCCAATTTATTGCTACATGTGTTGTGAAAATCCCCAATCATGATCCCCCCGACCCTAAAATTGAAAATGTGAAGTGTATCTCCTTGAAATGCGTGAAAAATGTGAAGTCTCATGTGAAAGGGATGCATTCTACACTAACCAAGTCACCCCTAGTGTTTGGAAAGTCTTTGTTGTCGGTTTTGCAGGAATCGAGACCCAACAAAACTATTCCGATTGTTTCAAAGAAGAAAAAGGGAAAATTTGGAAAATATGGGGTTAAAGGCGTTGCTAGATGGAGGGTCAAGGGTGAAGCGTCATGTTGTGGGTTGGATGAATTGAGATTTGGCTATGGTTGATCGGTTAGAGTTTTGATAAGTCGAGCCAACGACGTTAAACAAAGGCGCTACTCGGGAGGCAACCCGAGCCATTTGTATATATGTGTGATATGGTGTGCTTTGGTACTTGGGAATCGGTTTTATTTTGAATGTCAAGCAAGAAAAGGTGAAAAAGAAGTTGGGTAAAGAAGATCTCTAGTCGAGATAAGAGGGTCTCGAGTAGAGACCGTAGCAATGAATTTCCAGAAAATCGACTATCTCGACTCGAGAGGGGTTACCTCGAGTCGAGAACAATGATCTCGAGTCGAGACATACCTATCTCGACTCGAGAAGGTCATTTTTTTTTCCAGTTTTCCCCGTATAAGCCCGACTCCTCCCTCCTTCGTCCTCATTGCTTTTCTTTCATTCCTCACACTCACTCTTCACCATTTTCGACCCACTCACACAAAATCTTCATTTCTCCACCAAATCACACAAAATCATTCCCAAACTTCCAATTTTTTCACAAAAATCACTCCACAAACAACAAATCAACCCCAAAAACACTTATTTCATCAATTTCCACTCAAAAATTCCAATTTTTCTCAAGAACCCTTGAAATTGGGGGTTTTGTTTCTTGGAGCTTTTGGGTCGATTTCAAGGGTGGAAAAGCACCTAGGGGCAATGGTAAGGCTATCACTAGCAATTTGGAGGATCATCTTTGCTCAAATTTTTCTTTTTGATCCCATTTCGGTAAGAAAACTTCCCAAATTCGAAATTTACCATTGTTGGTGTTTTGGTTGTTCCTTGTTGGCTTTGTAGGAGTGTTTTGGTTTATTTGAGCATTATGAAGAATTGTTGTGCCTAGAAACAAGTTGGGTAGTGTTGAATTTGGATTTTGTAGTGTGCATTTGGTGATTGTGAGCCATATTTTGGTTTGTGGTGAATTGGGGATTGTTGAGCATTGTTCTAGTGTTGTTGGTGATTGAATTTCTGATTGTTAACTCTTGTTAATGGGGAGGAACGACAAAGAGGCCGGGTCTTCAAAGAAAAAGTTGAAAAAGACCCCCGACCCTAAACATTATGATAAGCTCAACGTAGAGGGTTTAAGTAAGGAAGAGAAAGTGTTGTTTTAACTCTCTAGTTGAGCGTGGTAAATTGTTTCCCACCAAATTATTTGATATCCCTACTTTAGAGAGTCTCGGGATTGCGGACTCGGTACGTTACCTTATGCCCAAGGGGGGCATGTTGGGGTTTCTTCCCAAGTGGGCCCCCACCTATGAGAGGTGGACGTACGAGTTTCTCGCTACTTTCACTCATGATGCCGAGAATGAGAGAGTTGCCTTCCGTTTGGGCAACGCTCCATGGGTATGGACGTATAGGGATTTTGAGGCATGTTTTGGTTGTTGGGAGAGACAGACGGAGGAGTCCGGGGTGTATGTCTCTTTTGGAGGAGACGAGGTGGTTCCGCTTTGGAGGAAGCTCACTCGGGATTTGGTTTATCCGAGTTGCCCTAGGATTACTATGCTCCCTCACCCTGCCTTGCGACTTATCTATAGGGTGATAGGGATGTGCGTGTTCGGGCATGGTGAGCCCAACCACGTGCAGCAGTTGGAGATGGGCGCTTTAGCTTCTTTCATCCCGGGTGAAAATGGGTTTCCCCCTTGGGCTCTACTATTTGTTGATGCGTGTGTAGCCATCCGCGACACTCTTAACCGCTCCATAGGGTTGGGCGGTATGATTACTTTGATGGCTAGAAGTTGTGAGATTCCGGGGGTCGATGAGGAGGATGCATTGGATGACCTGCCCTTGTTTAACACCGCCTTTCTCCGCAGGATCCGTTGGATCAACCCTATCAGGAACATGAGGGAATATGCCGGGCGGTATCACTGGACGTTGGGGACGGATCACCAGAACTACTTGTTGCTCCCCAACCCAGACCGCCTGAGGATAGTGGATGGTCAAGGTGCTGAGGATTTATACGTAGAGGGGCAGGTTGTGCGCATTATACAGGATGCCGGAGGGGTTCGACGAGCGGAGATTGAGGAGTTGGAGGCCCGCCCGAGAGTTGAGTTTGGTGGCCCTGGCTTCGTTCCCCATGTGGCATTTCCCCCGGAGTTTGACGCTTGGAGAGGGGGCGTTGACCAGACTCTTGGTGGTTTTGGCCAGCAGATAGAGACGTACGGTCAGAGGTTAGACACCTACGGCCAGCAGATGGGCCAGCAGTTCGAGAGTTTTGGCCAGAGATCGAGTTGATCAGCAGATGACGAGTTACGGGCAGCAGATGCAGGAATTTGGTCGGAGGCTTGATGGGTTGGATCATAGGATGACCGTTCATGATGCTCGATTTGAGAGAGTTATGATGTACTTAGAGGCCTCCCACCAGTACCACGTGACTGCTCACGCTCCTGGATATGTAACTCCTGATTTTACTGAGATTGATGAGCGTCTGCGCCAGCTTCACCTCCACGGTCAGCAGTTCCCTCCTCAGGAGCCCCCATATTGAGGTATACACCCCCCTCCCTCTTTATGCTTTTCGTTTTTCACTCATATGCATGTATTAAGCATGGGGGAGGGGTGTTGTTCTTGCTTGTATATTTGTATCATATTGTCTAACCGATTTCCTAGTATTATCTGTTTTGTTTTTTTTTTTGTGTTTTTTTTTGTTTCAATCGTGACATCTGCCATTCATTCGGAGAAGCCAAGGTATGAATATATCCCTCCCTACTCCTTCTCATCTCATTTCTGGTCGTGTTACTCCATCACCCTGTTTTGTCCCGTGTTTCATACCATCTCTCTTCATACTGACCCTTCCAGTTTGTTCCACATGCTTGCTTGTCCATAAAGCTTTGCATTTGGCCGAAGACTCACGAAATATTCACAAAATGGCCTTCTTCCGATTTTTGGACAACTTTTGGTGTGGGGTCATTATGCTCCAACAAACACACGAGGGAGATGGGAGTTTGTAAGGTGATAGGAGGCGACGTATTTTGAGGAAGACGGGAGTTGTGAGGTGAGAGAGTGGCTCTTCTACATGTCTTTTGACCATGGGCCACTTGCTTTGACGGTTATTGAGGGAATGGAGCTATCACGAGGTATGTTTTCTTTTCCCTTAACTTTTCTCTCTCTTTCTCAATTCTAGCCTCTACTCCCCCACCCGTTTCACTAACTGTTTCTATACCATCTCTCTTTGTGCCCCATCGCGTTTGTACCCCCCGTTATTCTTGTTCCACCCATCCCATTTTACCCATTAAACCAATAAAATAGCCTTGTTTGGTTCATTTTGGTTGGGTTGTTTTTGGATGGTTGGTTGTTATTGGAGGTTGACGCATACTTGGTATTCATGAGGGAGATGGAGTAGTGAGATGAGGGATGGACTCTTTTTCGAGGAAGATAGGGGAGTGAGGTAGAGAGGGTGTCTCGTGGCCCGAGAGCCCGTTATTTCTTCACTTGATGAGTTGAGACGGTTTCTATTGCACTAGTTGTATGGGATGGTTGCGGATGTTTTGTTGGCTCTCCCCCTCCCTAACTCGTAGTTGCCCAATCTTTCGGTTGGTTGTTGATGTCATTGTGGGCAATGACGAGGTCCAAGCATGGGGGAGACGCTTGGCATAATTATGTGATTTTGTTTGGCAATCTGTCACTTTGTAATATAAGTGTGATTTTATTTCCGTTTGCAAAAAAAAAAAAAAAAAAAAAAAAATTGAGGTAATCCATGGCGGGCGACATAAGATGAGGAGTTTGGGGCGTAAAGGGTTAGGATCACTATGGGAGTTATAAGGAGGTTCGGTGTTAGGAATTGGTGGTCCTAGGTTAGAATCCTCTTGCGTTTTGATGATAGGGGCGCCGGTGGATTGATAAGAGGTGAGTCGTGCTCAAGTCATTGTGAGCACGGCTTTGAGGGAGCCGTTGAGCCAAGTTGGGGGAAGTGTGATTTGTGAGTTCCCCTAACTTAGAGTGTGTGAGAAGGGAGGATAAGATGGTTGGAGTTGGGGTGTCGAGCATTTCATCCACTCCAACTCTACCTACCACCGGTTGAGTGTTTTGTTGGCTTGCGGACTTTGGTTTTGGAAGAGTATTGATTGTTGGAACTCACCCCGTGCTTTGAAAGAGACCAAGGTGACAAGTGTGGAGGATTGGATAACTCGAGGACGAGTAATGGTCTAAGCATGGGGGAGTTTGATGTGGCGTAGTGGTAGTGTGTTAATCCGCATGTTTTAGGCGTCTTGGGGTGTATTGGAGCATGGTTTTATCGTGATTCGTGGACCACATCATTCGGAGTAGTTCTGGAGCTTATATGTGGGTTTTACGAGGATTCTGTGGCTCAAGACCCTTTTTGGTGAGCGTCGGATGATTTTAGAGAACCACACACCATCGCCTCCAACTTCATTTGATTATAACTTTTTATCCAGATAATATTTTGTAGAAATTCCAATTGGGGAAGAAAGTTCGTGATCTTAGCTTTCCGATGATATATTATGAGCTCAAAATGAAGTTCGGAGGTGAGAGTTATGCCCGTTCGAAAACTGCCCTGCGCACAGTTTCTCGACTCGAGAATCACTATTCTCGACTCGAGAACGGCAATCTCGACTCGAGGATTTTATCCCTCGAGTCGAGGAGAATTAACAGGAGGGGTATTGGGAAGGACAAGATCCTCGACTCGAGGAGGGTGTCCCTCGAGTCGAGGATTTCTTCGCTCGACTCGAGGACCCCTATCCTCGAGTCGAGAAAGGGAGCTTCCGGGAAGCTTCTTTGAGACTTTTGACGGTTTATTTGTGCATAAATATCTATTTTGTCTTCTAGTGTTTTTGTACTTATCTTTAATAAAAGGGGCATGTAACCCCTCCCTAGAAAGTATCACCTTATCACTTTCATTATTCTTGATCTAGTTTTCATTTTCGGGAGAATTAGTATTTTCATTATGAATTTCTTCTCGAATATTATTGTAATAATTAGTATGGGAGGCTAATCCCCCTCCTAGACTCTTGGTGTAATCAATTCTTCATCCTATGTATTAGTAAGTATTATTCTCTCTATTTTACCTTTATTTTCATTATAATTAATTCCTTTTTCTTTAATGCATGATTTATCCTTGTTTTATCTAATTGGTTGATTCGATTGAATTGGGTACTTCATATGCTTGGTTGATAATTGATGGTCATTGATTATTAGCCAAAAAGGAAGCAACATTCACATGTTCAGTGTATGGTTATGACTAACTTGTGATTGGGGAATTAATTAGGCAACTAATAGATTAGATTTGATTAGTGTCGCGGTTCCGGCTAATTAGGTACTAATTTGGGTTGTTCTCAATCTTTTATTAGTCCTTGCTCTTCATGCCTTTGGTTGTGATTTGTTTGAGTGGTCACTAGACAAATTAGGACTAAAAGGAGGGGAATTTGGTAGCGGTTGCTCAAATTCCCCATAAAATAGGATTAATTGGTTAAAACCGGGATTGTTAATGAATTGGTAATATTAGAGAGAGGTAAAACTTACTATATTAGGGTGTTAGAAGAGATTGTCACCGAGAGTCGCTTTAATTATCTTTGTTATCTCGTTTATTTCGTTTTAATCCAACTTTCAAGCCAAAAATCCCCCATTTATTGTTCTTATTTCTTTTATTTCTTATTTTTCCGCACTAGAATCGCATATTAGGACTTCCCCTCTTCCTCGTGGATACGATACCCACTTACCCTTGCTAGTTAGCTTGATTTAGTGGTAATTTGACTAGGAATAACGACTTCTTAGCTTGTCACCCCCCTTGAATCAGGAGATGGGGATGACTTTTTCAACCCAAGGACAAGGCATTGAATGCCTTTGAATGTCCTAAGTCCAAATCTCACGTAAACACTTATGTTGTCCTTTTTTTTTTACTCTTATAATTATTATTATTGTTGTTAATGAAAAAGGGGGTTATTACAATATTAAATTATTCTCAAGTTGTAGTTTCAAACACGGTTTGAATTTATGTTATAAAATTAAAATTTTGTGAAAATGGATGCCTTTTTCTCACTCGACATCTTGAAGCCCTGCTTTCTAACTTCTTTTTGCCTCCCCCCGCCCAACCAGGTTTGTATATAATAAAATGCTAATCCTTGTCATACCTTCTTTCACCCATTTATTTGAACTTTCCTTTAGATCGAGCACAAATTATTGTTTTCTCTATTCTATTATTTTAAATGCTTTATTACTTTTTTCTTATTCTTTTAAAAAGTATCGTATTTACAACGTTTTTCACATTGAATGTTATCACTGCCATCGTGACTTTGGTCTTGAAACGATAATTGCAAAGTGATTATCCTCGGACATCTAATAACCTTGTTTTAAAGTTAAAGGCGTCTGATTAAATTATAAGAGTCTTGGATTTCAAAACTGACCTTTTGCCCCTTTTTTATTAAAAAGTTTCCAAGGAGGGTTATGATGAAGAACATATGTATAATGTCTACCACATTCTAATTCGCTGAAATTTTACAAAGTTTTGAGAAAAACGTTAAATCTTAAGATTGTTAGCTACATGACCTACATCCTAAAAACTAGAATAGCGTTTTGTTTAAGCAACAAATTTTAAAACTAATAGTCAAATTTTTTATTGGTGTATGTGCAGGTCTCAGGTAACGATGACGATGTTTCGACCCCTATGTAGCTTTGTGCTACCTTTAGATCCTTACCGATTGTTGTTTGTTTCTCATGCCATATGTTTGTATTTCCATAAATACAAGAAGTTTATTATGAATCTCGAACGGCACAGTTGTTGTTGGTACCATTTTGGTATTGGCCCATCGCCCTTAGGTTAGTGTACCTTAATAAAGGCCCATGTGATGCAATAAAGTCAAAAGGATATCAACCATCAGATTAAGGCATAATGGAGGGTCAAGATTGGTAGGGGTACCCTTGGATTATTCCTAGGACCTCTACCAGCACTATATATACCATCTTCATTCCACTAGAAAAAGAGGGAGAAAAAGGTTCCAATCTCTCTCTATATACTATTTTCTCTCTCTATGCTTCAACTTCTGACTTGGGCGTTGGAGGCTCCGCCCCGGGCTGCGGCTCAGGGCTCGTAGTTTTCCCCTTGCAGGTATAAAGACGAGATGGTTGAGGACCCCCTCCTGGAGGCGACATAGTTCGGTTCCAACATTGGCGCCGTCTGTGGGGACGTGTGGTGGTACCCATTGAATACCACAAAAAACCACCTCCCCTCGATTTTATCGATTAACGAGCCGTGGGAGGCGATTGTAGCGCCACGAGCCGTGGGAGGCGATTGGAGCGCCACTAGTAGTGGGGGCCGATGGGAGCACCACGAGCCATGGGAGGCGATTTGAGCACCGCGAGCCGTGGGAGGCGATTAGAGCACCATGAGCCGTGAGAGGCGATTGGAGCACCGCGAGCCATGGAAGGCGATTGGAGCACCACGAGTCGTGGGTGCCGATGGAAGCACCACGAGTCGTGGGAGCCGATTGGAGCACCTCGAGCCATTGCGGGCGATGGGAGCACCACGAGCCGTGGGAGGCGATTGGAGCGCCACGAGTCATGGGAGCCGATGGGAGCACCACGAGACGTACGAGTCATTGCTCAGTAAGCTTGAGCCGGCCCTCGGTCTCGAATGGTTGCTCGGCATAATAAAGCTGACCCTTGATCTTGAGTAACAGTTCGACTCAGTTCGTAGAAATTTACTTAAGTTTGAAGAATTCTTAATTTTTACAAAAATTAATGTTGGGTTCATGATCTAATTATTGAGCCGAGAGATTTAATATAATGATCTTTGAACCAAAGGAATTTTGTTTATACGCCTCGAGTCTCGACAACATTAATGCCACTTTCTAAGTTTATGATTACCAACGGTGACAGCATATTTTATTGATCAAAATCGTAGCGTGCAAGGTACTAATAATTTTTGGCGGAGTTCCTGATGCTCGGCCTCGAAATCGACCACTACTGGCCGCGACCTCGGTGAGCACCCCGGAAACGAGAGCTTCACCGCGGCAGGGGCTCGCCGTTTAAGCTGATCGGATGACATTAGATGCCAGGAGGATGCCAATTATTGCAACATGGCTGCAACTATTTCAGTACCAATTTTAGAAGCGTTGGTCGAAGAACGCCTCAACGTTGGTTGGAGAACGCCTCACCGTTGGTTGCAGCGCGTCACCTACAGCGGGTGCACCTGCCGGTGTCAGGTCTTGAGCGAGAGCTCGACCCCTCAAGCGGTCGCCTTTCCCTTTGAAGAATTCAGTTTGAAGAGAGACCTCGCGCACAAGTTGCTGAATTAAATGGTGAGCGCCAAGTGTTTGTAGAAATGTAATTTAGTACTCGTAAGATGCCATGAGCACGTTATTGTCTAATGTGGTCACCCACTGATTAGATGCCAATCGAATGTTACTTATGGCAAGATGGGTATCTTTATTGTGATCACCGCCCGTTTGTTGATTCAACACTCGAGGGGCGGCTCGACCACCCAGAGCTTGACATCAGTCTCGAATGGTTCGGCTCAGTATAGCTAGGCCGACCTCAGTCGAATGTCAAGGCTCAGTATGGTATAGCTGAGCCGACCTCAAGCGAATGTCATGACTCGATATGGTGTAGCTCGCCTCGGCCTCGACGGATTCGACCAGTTGGGCTCGGCCTCGACTGGTCGCGTGACATTCGAGACCTGACACTCGACCAGGCGGCCTAGAGTTGTCGGTGGGGACGCGAGAGCCTGGATGTACTGATGAGCTTGGTTCGAAAACGAAGTACACGCCAGGTGTTCGAAGAAATGCTACTCGCGGTGAGAGCTTGACCATGGCGTCGTTTGTTGCTGAATAATCAGTCGGTCGATCGAAATCGACTATCATTCGAATTAGTAGCACGGACTCGACCGCTGTTTGAAAAAGATGACTCGAACTCCACTCGAAGTAGTGGCTCGAATTCGGCCCGCTTTCGAAGTGGTGGATTGGCTAACGTGCGACTGGTGGCTCGAACCACACCTCAATATTACTTTAGCAAAAAAAAAAATTGAAGTTTATTTATGGCGGAATGCTTAAGAAGTCGAGGGTATGTACTTCTAGTTTTCCTAGATAAGAAATCCCGTATTGCTTGCCCGTCTATGTGATTCTCAATAAAAGCTAGAAATAAAAATGCTTGGAAAGTTGAAATAGTCACATGCTTGAGCTGCAAACCCCGACAACATGCATGAAAAGTGATGAATAAGTTCTTAGAAAAATATTATTAAAGCATGTATGTATATCACCAATTACCATGTTTCCTTATGGTATAATACCTGCTAGTTGACAACTTTGATTTGCTAGTCGAAATGCTAGACTTATCCGTAGCATGACCTTGCCCACAATTTATTCCTTTTCTCCGATCCATGTATGGATCATAGAACAAAGTGGCGGCATGCATTTCTAAAGCACATTCTATCATGTTGGGGGATTAATTTTCATGAAAATTATTGCATAAACACAGGAGTACGTTTCCGGAGCATGGACGTTTTAAAATGTAAATGCATACTTTAATGCATATTGGGTGTTGATTACGTAATAAACCATGTTAATCACAAAGGTGGGGCTAAAGGCCTCGAACAAATGTGGCACGCCCAAGAAAAGGTCGCATGAAATTGTGATACAAATGCATGAAATTGACAAGTTTTAGCATGTCACAAACAAAGTGTTAGCATGTCAAAAAAAATTGTAGTCTTACTCTCGACTCAACTCGAGAGTGGCGGTAAGATGAATTGATGCATGATTATTTATGTGTGATAAATGCTTACACGACTATGTGTTAAAAATGCTATATTTTGCAACCTATCTATTTGTGACGGTTAATCGCGGCAGCTCGTTTCATAGTCTCGATCGGAAGAGCTTGATTACTAGCCTCCGCCTTGAGAAACTCGATTCTTGAAGCATAGCTCGGCTTGAGGGACCCGATTAATCGACCTCATCTTTGAGCGTAGCTCGGATCGAGGAACTCGATTATCGACCTCGCCTTCGAGCATACCTCGGCTTGAGGGACTCGATTTATCGACCTCGCCTTCAAGTGTACCTCTGCTTGAGGGACTCGATTTATCGACCTCGCCTTTGAGAGTAGCCCGGCTCGAAGGACTCGATTTATCGACCTCGCCTTTGAGCGTACCTCGGCTTGAAGGACTCGATTTATCGACCTCGCCTTTGAGAGTAGCTCGACTCGAAGGACTCGATTTATCGACCTCGCCTTTGAGTATAGCTCGGCTTGAGGAGCTCGATTATCAACCTCGCCTATGAGCACGACTCGGCTTGAGGAGCTCGACCAGAGCATGATAGTTGGCCTCAACCTATACGTTCGATTCGAGCATATTATGAGCAATTGACGAACCAAGTGAGAACATCGCGGAGGCGAAACTAAGCTTCGATTTTCTCCTTAGAGAGGAGCCGATTGCAACCACCTATATGGAGAGCCACTCGAGGCGTACAAAGGTACACATTATCCCTCCTTAGTGGTGAGCCGAGTGCAATCACCCAGATGGGGAGCCCCTCGAGCAATTTTGGCAGACAAGAGTCCTTAAATTGCCCTACTAAGGTCGAAGGTATTGTTATACAAAATAACTACCTGGAGCGGGTTAGAAGTTGCCCCACCTTAGTAGCGACACGTGTTCCCAACTAGGGCTCACGTCGAATAAAAAGTTCAGCCGAGAACGAATTCTTCTACGAAGGATAAAATCCCGTAGCTCCCTAAACTTCGACTTGGAAAAAGGGAGGCCGATGGGAGGTCTCCCCTCGAATTGCATCCGCCAAGAGGCGGGCTTCGACCAAGCATAAAAGAAAGTTTGCTAAATCAAACTATTAGTACCCCTCGCAAGTATACCACCACCCATGGTAGAACCGAGGCACCCCCAAGCATAGTTACTCGATAGATTGTCGACTAATGACTGGGGCTAGTGAGTCGCACTCCCATTCGAGGGAATGCGGAACCCCATCTAACCCTTAAGGGTGAAATTTTCGATCCAATAATGGGTTCGAGCCATCACTTCCCCCGCCTAAGGGGTGAAATTTTCAAGCTCTCCCAGGCGAGGGATTGAGGACTCGAAAGGGGTGAAATTTTCGAACCATTATTGGGTTCGAGTCATCACTTCCCCCGCCTAAAGGGTGAAATTTTTAAGCTCTCCCAAGCGAGAGATTGAGGACTCGAAAGGGGTGAAATTTTGGATCGTTATTCGGTTCGAGCCATCACTCCCCCGCCTAAGGGGTGAAATGTTCGAGCTCTCCCAGGTGAGGTGACAAGCTAATAAGTCGTTATTATTAGTTAAATTACCACTATTCCTAATAAACTAGCAAGGGTAAGTGGGTATCGTTATCCACAAGGAAGAGGGAAAGTCTAAAATGCGAATTCTATGCGGAAAAACTAAAACGAAATAAATAAAGCAATCAAATGGGGGTTTTTGGTTTGAAAGTTGGATTAAAGCGAATCAAACGAGATATCAAGTTGATTTAAAGCGACTCTCGGTGATAATCTCTTCTAACACCCTAATATAGTAAGTTTTACCTCTCTCTAATATTAACAATTCATTAGCAATCCCGGTTTTAACCAATTAATCCTCTTTTATGGGGAATTTGAGCAACCGCTACCAAATTTCCCTCCTTTTAGTCCTAATTTGTCTAGTGACCACTCAAACAAATCACAACCAAAGGCATGAAGAGCAAGGACTAATAAAAGATTGAGAACAACCCAAATTAGTATCTAATTAGCCACAACCGCACACTAATCAAATCTAATCTATTAGTTGCCTAATTAATTCCCCAATCACAAGTTAGTCATAACCATACACTAAACATGTGAAAGTTGCTTCCTTTTAGGTTAATAATCAATGACCACCAATTATCAACCAAGCATATGAAATACCCAATTCAATCCAGTCAACCGATGAGAGAAAATAAGAATAAATCATGCATTAAAGAACAAGGAATTAATTATAATGAAAATAAAGGTAAAATAGAGAGAAAAATACTTACTAATATATAAGATGAAGAATTGATTACACCAAGAGTCTAGGAAGGGGATTAGCCTCCCATACTAATTATTACAATAATATTTGAGATTGAAATCATAATAAAAATATTATTTCTCCTTGAGTTTCTCTCTCTAAAATGAAAACTAGATGAAAAATAATATGAAAAGGTGATGGTAACTCGGGAGGGGTTACATGCCCCTTTTATTAAAGATAAGTACAAAAACACTAGAAAACAAAATAGATATTTCTTAGGCAAAAAGAAACTGTGGAGACCCCATGGGAAACTTCCCGGAAGCTAGCTTCCTCAACTCGAGAAAATAAATCCTTGGGTCGAGCGAGGAAATTCTCGACTCGAGGTTAATCACTCTGACCTCTACCACCACTATATATACCCCCTTCATTCCACTAGGAAAAGAGGGAGAAAAAGGTTCCAATCTCTCTCTATATACTATTTTCTCTCTCTATGCCTCAACTTCTGACTTGGGCGTCAGAGGCTCCACCCCGGGCTGCGGCTCAGGGCTCGGAGTTTTCCCCTTGCAGGTATAAAGACGAGACGGTTGAGGACCCCCTCCTAGAGACGACATAGTTCGGTTCCAACAGTTGTCGCTCGAAACGAATATAAGTCTTCAAAAACTTGCAATCATAATGAAGTCATTGCAAACTAGACCAAAAACTTCTTTCTCAGTCATATGGAAACGCGGCATCTCGAATGGTCGTAGTAGTCGCTCGAAATGGATATAAATCTTCAAAAGATCGCAGTTATAACGCAATTATCGCAAATATATAGAAGAATATATACTTTAGCCAAATGAATGCGCAAGATCTCGAACGGGCGTAGAATTCGCTCGAAATGAATGTAAGTCTATGGATGTCTTGAATGGGCGCAATAGTCATGCAATGCATGTGCTCACGTGTTGATATATTGTCGCAGATTCTGGATGAGCACAGTTGTCATCCGGAATTAATCGTTACGCTGGATTATTACCTTGAATGGGCAAAGTAGCCATTCAAGACAGGCTTTACCAAATTTTGGATAAATGATCAAAGGTTATCGTACCCATTGGTTTGCAGATTTGAAATCTTGAAATATAGTTTGTTGGACACCACAGTTGATCGAATTTTGATTATAATCTTAACACGGGCTATAAGCGACGCTTCCCTCATATTTATCGTTGAACAATTGGAAAGCGACCATACTCCTATTCCGCTAGTGCTAGGCGAAACACTGATGGGATTAGACAAGAAGAAGGATGACCCTACAACACGCTTTGGCGGGAGTCCTTTATTACTTCAGATTTGTCATGACTCTCTTTCCCTTATAGTGTATATGGAGTCGACATACAAAGATGCCATCTTGTTGTCGAATATATGGAATTCAAACTACGCATTCATCGTGTGGAGCTGGGCGTCTAACGAGTTGGTCCTTTCATTTGTCTTGTTATTGTTACTTTTTTTTACGCCACCCAATCATGATCATGTCTCACTGCAGATTTGGCTTCATGTACACCTGCATCTCATTTCTCCACCTAGAGATGTTGTCAACTACAAAGTCAGAAGTTACTGTTGAAAAATATAGGTTGGTTATCGTATGGGGCGGAATTAATAAAAGAGAATAGGAATTGTAATCGTGTGTCATGATCAATGATCATTGAATGAGAAACAAAATTCGCCCCGACCATGGCACAATCGCATGGACGTCGTTCTCAAGGCCACACAGCACTCCCCTAAGTTGTGTGCTCAATCATGGGGAGTTGGAACTCTCAAGGGCATACTCAGAATAATGGAGAAACATTGGAGAGGGATATGAGATGTATTCAGAATGTTTCTCCCACACCCATATATATAGCCATAACAAATAGGGGGTTATGAGATAAAACTTCCCCTACTAAAGGCTAAATAATGGTGTTAATGGGGTGATATAATGGCATATTAATAGGATTTATGGGGGAATCCTAAGAGGTATAAGTGACCTCTTATTATCACTCATAACCCCCACTAACCTTTAACATACCCTACTAATCAACCACCCATTAACTTAGCATTATTTCCAACAATCCCCCACTAATGCTAAGTTAGCAACCAATTCTGAGCATGTAGGAAAGGCTTGACACTTAAGTGTGGGTATCTTTCGATTTGAACCCCCACGTAGTGACACGGAATGATTCTTTCATCTAGTGAGTGAACTAACTCTTGAACTCCTAAAATCCAAGGTAAATTCCGGACACATGTCTTACCTTAAATCCCTTTTGAGTTCCGCGAAAATCTTTCATCCACAAAGACCTATAGCTATAAAGCAAATTTGGCAAATGGTGACCTTCTCATGAGTGCTTCTAGAAAGACCGCCCAAGTCTTTCATAGAAGGATGCCAACCCTTCTCACTCACGTGGGTGATTCCGACAAGTCTATCTCCACATAGTCCATCCACAATAGGACTACAAAATCATTAAGAGCAAAAGCTCAACCTCACAAAAATAAAGCTTGTGAGTCCAAGTCCATCTCAATATAGGACCATCCAACATA
The DNA here is from genome assembly GCA_963680865.1 of Spergularia marina. Lineage (NCBI taxonomy): Eukaryota > Viridiplantae > Streptophyta > Magnoliopsida > Caryophyllales > Caryophyllaceae > Spergularia > Spergularia marina. The sequence continues at coordinate 8,844,752 of OY804561.1, forward strand.
TGGATGTAAACTCATTAAAAGATAAATCTCAACCTCAACGTACGGTGATCTTATCAAGTCTTTCTCACTAGGACCACCCAAATCCGGGATATAAGATCATTAAGAACACAAACAACGTGTTCAACCTCAATCACATTCGGTGAATCCATCAAGTCCATCTCAATAGGACCACCCGAAGGCTATGGAATCATTAAGAGCTAAGCGCTCAACCTATTAAAGTACACATGTCATAGGAATGAGAGGTGTGTACTATGTGAGTCTTTTCATGGCTTCGTTTGACCACCCTTGCGAAAGCAAGTTCGGGTATCAACCATGAATTCCTCACCCCATGGGCGTTAGCCCATTCCCTTCGACAACACAAGAACAAGCCTCTAGCTAACTTGAAAGGATCAACAAATTCCTCTCAACGTTCTTAACAAAACACATGAGTGTCCATACATTCTCAATCAACAAACTCAATTAACTATGCATAATGCATCAGCCCATTATTCCCACATGAATAATGAATTGAGAAAATCATGGTAATAGAGACATAGGTAAAAGCTGGTTGGTATTTACCCCCACAATAGTGTACAATCTAGTAAACCTCTCAACATTCTCTCAACCATTCTAATGATTCTATAAATGCCAACCAAATTTTGAGTGAAACATCGAAATAGCGAACCCCCACAACACAAGACTTTAACAAAAAAATTACCCTAAGGTAACTCATCAAATCAACGTACAAGAGCGTCTCAAAAGCTCAATTTAAAGTCTACACCACACAAGATAAGGGTTCCAGGCAAACCATTTAGTTTCACTCATAATTAGGCAGAGTATAGAAGAAGTATATGATTGAATTACCATAATTCTCACACAATATTATAAAATATTTCTCTACAAAATATGATTGAGAAATTTCGAAATCACAAATATTCGAACCACTCAAGTGTACAAAAAATTTCTCGCAAACACAAAATAATGTATATGACAAACCACTAGCTATCTCATCTACCTCAAGTAGAATAGCATTCCAAAACATAGTAAGGCTCATATACACAATAGGGCTTATCGATCACTAGACAAAACTTCTTACACCACCACTAGAGTTCTAGCCATTTAGACTTACAACGAACACATCTAGTTCACAGCGTTTGTCTATATTAAATTTAACTATATCTTAGTCAACTCATATGAGATTAGTACATAGACACGTAAAAGCCCATACGAGAAACACACAAAACTCGCAAAAATAAACAACGTCAAATGAGCTCTTGTGACACTACCCCATCACTTGAAAAGAAAGACACAATAGTGTAACACTTTCCCCCACATTTTCAAGTGATCTAATAACTAAGTGATAATCAACTAAAAGTCAAGCCTCTTGGTCAAAGAGTAATAAACTTCGTCTGTATAAGAGCCCAAAAAATATGTCAACACAACATCCACTTTTGCACAGCCCAAAACAGGAAATGAGAGTCCTTGATCATATGGTACTAATCGTTTGTAGTGATAAATGACTGATCAAAGTGATCTCTACATGGAAAAATACCGCGGACAAACCGAGGAAGACAACGTCTAATTGTCTATACTCATCATAAAAGGCTTCCCAATAAAGTGCGACAAGGAAATACGTACAATCAAGATCATCTCTGACATTTTCAATCATACGAGGATCACATCAAGTAAACCAAGTTACTAGAATTATCACCCTTATAGATAATACTTTTCCCACAAATGATCATGGATAAAATTTAATAAGGAAACCCAACAGTATAGCACATTATTCTAACTCATCACGTAATATCGCATGTACACCCAAGAACATGAGGCGATCTCAATTACATTCTCGAAACAAGTAATTGAATAATCACTACACATACGCTAATATGCTAACAAATAGATTTTAATCGATAATAGAGTCCCACAAAATAATACGAACTCTAAAATGTTAGCACATCACACAAGCTGATATATATATTGCCTCATAACATGCCTATTTTTCAAACATAAAGTTAACATAGACAAATTTGGGTAACGTACCTCGAATCGCGATATATAATATACTAAATAATGCACAGTCAGATAATGTATAAAAACAATATAACCTTTGCTCCTCAAGTTGGCACCTCAAAAATCGGTGACTCCGCAATCGCGATATCATAATCCCTCGATTGAGAACTGGCTTGAGTCGCAATGCATAATACCTCAATAGAGAAATGTAATACTCCAGTACATAACATACGTGTGACTTCATTGCTGCAATAGTGCAATATATATACGCCTTTGCTGAAATATATGAGGTATACGCCCAACTTACCCCTTTTAGGATAATCAAATCCTAATGGCATGCGTAATCAGCATAATGCCCAATTTGTAGGCTTCTCACAATCTGACACATGACACATGCGATGCGACATCTCTCACTTAGAACAATACACCAAATGCATATTCTGATGCGCGAAGTTAATCAAGATCACATTGAGCCGATCAACAAATACAATAACCGAATTTCGTTTCTCAATTGTTGAAAAATATAGGTTGGTTATCGTATGGGGCGGAATTAATAAAAGAGAATAGGAATTGTAATCGCTGTGTCATGATCAATGATCATTGAATGAGAAACAAAATTCGCCCCGACCACGGCACAATCGCATGGACGTCGTTCTCAAGGCCACACAGCACTCCCCTAAGTTGTGTGCTCAATCATGGGGAGTTGGAACTCTCAAGGGCATACTCAGAATAATGGAGAAACATTGGAGAGGGATATGAGATGTATTCAGAATGTTTCTCCTACACCCATATATATAGCCATAACAAATAGGGGGTTATGAGATAAAACTTCCCCTACTAAAGGCTAAATAATGGTGTTAATGGGGTGATATAATGGCATATTAATAGGATTTATGGGGGAATTCTAAGAGGTATAAGTGACCTCTTATTATCACTCATAACCCCCACTAACCTTTAACATACCCTACTAATCAACCACCCATTAACTTAGCATTATTTCCAGCAGTTACTATAATAGAGCGAAGCATCCTCCACAGACATCGAACTAGACATAGTATTTTTCATCCGCTCGATCATACCATGGTGGCAAATCATGAGTGTGACTACTGCTCCCAGCCAGTATTCCTATGGGAGGTTGATTACTCTTATGCACACTACCTACATTTTCCCTCGCCGGCTCATGAGACAAATTGGTCGCAAGAAGCTGATTCCTAATGAGGATACGGAGGCTCCAAAACCTGAAAGGCTCTCTCCGCATGTCCTGAGTGCGTGGGCATGACGCTACATCAATCTTCCGTCCACTACTTGCCTCAGTACGCTAGAAAGCTCCTTCGTCTCTACAGCGTACAAACAACGGATGAGGGCCACCAAAAGACATACTTGGGCCTATGCGCGTGAGATGGAGGGAAATCAACTAGTCCAGCTAGCCAATGCAGATAAAGGTGTTGTAGCTAGAGGCTCTAAAAGGAAAAATGACCCTCAGCCCTCGTATGAGCGAGCAGCCCTACGCCAAAGAACAACCAGCGTACCCAGAATCTCTATTAGAGAAGGTGGACAACCCCGACACCTGAATCATACCCTTGTGGATGGCAAGGACAAGAGAAAAGTCTCTGTGGCGCCTAAGCAAAAGAGGTACCCATATCAGAATATGGCATGGCAACATAACGATCGAGGTAATGATACAAATCTGGGTGAGAGTTCCACTGCAGAATAGGTCGCTGCTGAAGCCGAGGTCCCCAAAGTTGCTAAGAATGAAGAGGTAGTGCCTCTCAAAGTTGCTTCGGAGGACTTTCTGGATATCATGCTTTGGAGGCAAGTATGTCCCCATGTGGTGTAGGTGTCAACAATCAAGCTCGTTCGTCTAAGGAGACGGTTGCAAAAGAGCCTTCTCTAACGGAAAACTCCTTTGAAGATGTTGATATGTCATCTTATTGCTCAGGTTCAATAGACCTGAATGACATATTTGTGCGTGACACAGCCATGTCCGAGAGTGGAGTGATCGATCGCCTACCATAGACCGTGAGTGCACTGTTGTTGAGACCACGAAGGACCCGTAAGGCCAGAAGCCATACTAGTCTAATTCTATTGCAATGAAATAATTTTTTTTTTTATTATTAGGACATTTGTTGAATTTGTTTTGCAACTCCAATTTATCAGGATTACTTTTCATTGTAGGACATTATTATCAACCATATTAGGCAGTATTAATGAAACGTTGGTTTTCTTTGTTGCTGAGGACTAAATTGGTTGTCTGATTTGCTTCTTCTTTATTATGTTCTAAGCTTTGCCTCCCCGGGTGTGATCATGGGAAACGTAAAATAAGATGCCAATGCTAAACATGGCATATGATGCCATTGATCTCGGAATAACGTGATACCCCACTGAATCAGATGGTTCTTTCCCCGTTCTTCATCTTTTGCAATCATGCGTAATACCTTTTCAACTGATCCATATTGGTGAACTTGCTAAATTCGATGCCATCGAGATCCATCAAGCGAAGAACACCTCCCAAAAGGATTTCCTTAACAATATACGGACCAATCCATTTGGGTGCAAATTTCCCTCGAGGGTCGGGAATAGGTGCTTGTATTTCTTTCAAGATTTAATCGACTTCTTTGATATTCCGGGGTTTAACATGTTTGTTGAATGCCCATGCCATACGTTTTTGGTAAACCTGCACATGGTGTAACGCACGTGATAGGAGTGAGAATGCGTGTGGAAGCTAGTTGCAGTACAGAATAGGAATCTGTACTTTGGTCAGGACGAACAGAGCTGAACTCTGGTCTGTACGTTAAAAAAAAGAACAAGAATCTGCTCTCTGAAAACTCGTGGGTACAGAACTGACTGCTGGTCTGTGCTGTTTCGAGTTTAGAGAACGAAAAGTAAAGATAAGAACGAATGAATCTCAGCCCTTAGAGATCCAATCAAGCTAAGCTAATCCCTAAACAGTACGGTTATGTAGTTTTAGCCTTTGACCTCTAGAACCTCTAGCCGATCAACGATAGAACGAGTGCCTTCCGTTCCCTGTCTTGAGTTCAATTACCTTTAGAACTTAAAACGAATGCAAAGGGGTGAGAAAACCTTTCTCAGACTCTTTTTATTGCTTTTCTTAATTTCAACGATACACTGGACACCTAAAAGAAACGTGCTAGACTTTGTTTAAATAGTAAACATAAGCTCTAGAATCTACCTTAAACTAACCTAATACAATATGGAAAATAAGACTCCTAAGGAAATAAGAATACTACTTATCCCTTAATTTTATTCTAACAATAATAAGGTAAATAATACTACCTAATAATATGGAAAATAATCTCGCATCACTAAGGTCCGAATATTCAAAGTACTCCAACGCCTAGGTTGAAACGAGTATCAGCGTACGGACTAGACATTTGTTCTGTGTCAGTGCGATACAGACTAGCCGTATGTTCTGTGCGAGTGTCAACAACGTGATCAAGCGTGCTTGCATCTTCCTCCCCTCCTGAAAAGATTCAATCTCGAATCCATTAGGATGAAGTCAGCCCAACATTGAACACACTAACTCTCTTGCCACCCAACCATCCTCCGATCCTTCCTTTAGGTTTTGATTCAAACCTCCTCCTTATCTTCATATTAGCCTTGTCCACACCTTTTGAAGAAAAATCTTTCATGATATGTCTTAGACTCTCATGCTTCCCAATAAGCATAGTTAAACCTTTGCTCTTCTTTGGCTTGTCCTTTTCGCGAACATTGATGCACAAATTCTGAACTTTCAATATGATTGCCTTCTATGGTAGACTCAAAAGACTCCACCTTGTCAGCCTCTTCACTCTGAGTCAAAGTTTCTTCCCTGCAAGTCAAAGATTCAACCTTTGGATACTCCTTTAATTTTTAACCTCTTGAGACAAACAAGACACTAACTTCTCTAATGAGTTCTTAACTACACGCTGTAATTCTGATTTCATTCGATCGCAAAAAGACTTGACCCAATCCTTGAAGCTATTACGAAGAACAAGTTTCTTCTTACCCCTCGTACCAACATAGGCATCTTTTGCTACATCATAATAAGCATCACGTTCACACGCCCACTGTCCTCCTAGTAGCAAGTGTATGTCTTTCATGGGGACAACATCACAAACTACGCAATCGGTATTGGACTTGCCGTAGGAAAAAGAAACTAACAGTTTTTTCGTTACCTCGAACAAATCACCAGTCCGAGAGATTGCAGAAAGTACGGATAGGGGTGCAGAAAGTTGAAGCTAGATTTGAAAAACCCGGATCAATAGCATACTCAACAAACTTGTTTTCGCCTAGCAAACACTTAGATTAAAATTTGTAGTCGATCTCCATGGTTGTAGCGTCAATGTACTCTTCCAAGAACGTGCATGATTGAGGAAATCAAGAGCCAAAGCTCTGATAGTACTAATGATATGAGTGTGAATGCGTGCGGCAGCTAGTTGCAGTACAGAATAGGAATCTATTAGAGCTGATCAAATGGCCCAGACCCGAAACCCCGACCCGGCCCGGCCCGACTTTTTCCCGGGTTTGGGCCGACCAAGTAGGCCTGAAAGCCCGATTCGGCCCGGCCCGAAAAATCCCGCAATAATATGGGCCGAGCTCGTGGCCCGAAAAATGGCCCGGCCCGCTTTTAAAAATAAACGCAATTTTTTTTTAGTTTTATAAACCTAAGTTATGTAAAATAGTGTAAATGATGTCGTATTATGATGAATTTGGTAATTAAATTACTCAATGTTGCAAAATTAGGTTAAATGTAGTGATTAAAGCATATTAAAATAATAAAAATATTACTATTAATAAAATAACATATTATAAATTATGAAAATAACATCAAAAAACTCTTTAAAATTAAAATGTATAATAATTCGTTATCAAACTAAATATGCAAGTAGTAGATAATATTAATGAGTAAAGTGATCAAAAACGTATAAATTAGGTAATACGCGACTTTTTTTTAAAAAGCCTGAAAGCCCGCTTTGGGCCGAATGGGCCGGGCTTGGGCCGACCGATTAGGCCCGAAAGAAAAGCCCGGCCCGACCCGTACATTGGGCCTACTTTTTACCCTAAACCCAGCCCGGCCCATTATCACCTATAGAATCTATACTCTGGTCAGGACGAACAAAGGTGAACTCTGGTCTGTACGTTAGAACAGAACATGAATCCGATCTCTGAAAACTCGTGGGTACAGAATTGGCTGCTGGTCAGTGCTGTTTCGAGTTTAGAGAACAAAAGGTAAAGATATGAACGAATGAATCTCAGCCCTTAGAAATCCAATCAAGCTAAGCTAATCCTTAAACAGTACGGTTGTCTAGTTTTAGCCTTTGACCTCTAGAACCTGTAGCCGATCAACAATAGAACGAGTGCCTTTCGTTCCCTGTCTTGAGTTCAATTACCTTTAGAACTTAAAACGAATGTAAAGGGCTGAGAAAACCTTTCTCAGACTCTTTTTATTGCTTTTCTTAATTTCAACAATACACTGGACACCTAAAAGAAACGTCCTAGACTTTGTTTAAATAGTAAACATAAGCTCTAGAATCTAACTTAAACTAACCTAATACAATATGGAAAATAAGACTTCTAAGGAAATAAGAATACTACTTATCCCTTAATTTTATTCTAACAATAATAAGGTAAATAATACTATCTAATAATATGGAAAATAATCTCGCATCACTAAGGTCCGAATATGCAAAGTACTCCAACGCCTAGGTTGAAACGAGTATCTGCGTACAGACTAGACATATATTCTGTGTCAGTGCGATACAGACCAGCCGTCTGTTCTGTGCGAGTGTCAACAACGTGATCAAGCGTACTTGCATTAGTACGCAACCGTTTTTCATCTGGAGAGACCAACTCATCGTATCTTGCTCGTACCCAATCTACTTCGGGAATTTCACTTTCAAGGGCAATTCTTAAGGAAAATATTTCAAGTTCAATGGGTTGTACTGCTTCCATACCATATACTAGTGAATATGGAGCTACCCCCGTAGATGTACGAATAGAAGTGCGGTAACCCCAAAGAGCGAATGAGAGTTTATTCGGCCAATCTTGATAACTATCAGCCATTTTTTGAATAATTGTCTTAACGTTTTTATTCGCAGCCTCTACCTCTCTATTCGTCTGGGGTCGATATGGAGAGGAGTTGTGATGTTTTATATTTATTTCTTCAAGAGCTCTTCACAATCCCCTCGGAAATGCGACCCGTTGTCACTTATTATCTCCTGAGGAACCTCGTATTGACATACAACATTTTCATTTATGAATTTCGCGAGGTGTTTGGCGTTCAGTGTTGTGTAAGACGCAGCCTCTACACAGTACACTTTGTAAAATAGTCGATGGCAAGATGGATGAACGTGTGTCAACTAACCATATCCGGGCGGTGTGATTTTTCCGATGATATCGATACCTCACGTCGAAAAAGGCCATGGCGAGGTAAAGGTATATAGGTCTGATGGGGGCACGTGTTGAAGGTTTGCGAAAGTCTGGCATTTGTTGCACCGTTTTACAAACTCGCAACAGTCGGGTTCCATGGTTGACCAATAATACCTTTGTCGGGTTATCTTTCTGGATAACATTCTGCCATTCAGATGTGAGCCGCATAAGCCCTCGTGACGTCAGTCATTACCCTGCATGCCTTTCATTGTGTTGATCCAAACAAATGAGATGATCGCCATCGGGAGCTCTCTTATAAAGTTGACCTTGATACTCCAAGTACTGAGATGCCAACTTTCATAATGCATGTTGGGCTCTTGGAAGAGCTCCTCGGGGGTATTCATTCTTAAACTTGTGGTTGAGAATGTCAGTGTAACATGGTGTCTCGCCCTCGACTTGCTCGATATTATTGATGGTGTAATGATGAGCGGGCTCTTCGCGTCTGGTGATACATAACGGCATAATGAGCATACCGTCAGGCATATTGATCATGGACGTTAATTTGGCTAAGGCATCGGCAAACTGATTATGCTCTCGAGGGAGATAAATGTATTGTCCCTCATCAAAATATGTGACCAACTCCTCTTAATGGGCTTGGTAGAGAGCTAAATTGTCATTTTGGATCTTCCATTGTTCGGTGATTTGGTTAATTATTAGAGATGAATCGCTCCGAACAACGAGTTGCTTTATCTCTAACTATTTCGCCGCCTCTGGCGCAATTATACAAGCCTCATATTCTGCTGCATTGTTTGTTGCTGCAAAGCCCAATTTAACTAAAAATGAACATGGGCGCCATCTGGAGAAACCAGCAACACCTCAACACCGCATCCGTTGGGCACATCTTCGGCAACCTAAGCCACCATCTTCTCCTCGTACTCCTTCCGGATTTCGAGCCGGTTTTTTTCACACCAGATCAGGTCAAGTTGATTCAGGAAAGGCTCAAGGCTGCACAGGACAGACAAAAGAGCTATGATCATAAGACACGCAGTCACATTGAGTTTAACATAGGCGATATGGTTCTCTTGCGAGTGTCACCCACCAGAGGTGTAATGAGGTTCAGGAAGAAAGGGAAACTGAGTCCCGAATTCCTTGGACCCTCTAAGGTGACTAAATGAGTTGGGGAAGTAGCTTATGAGTTAGACTTGCTTGCAAATCTGGATAAGGTCCACAATGTGTTTCACGTGTCACAACTCAGACGATATGTCAGTGACCCGTCCCATGTATCGAATCCAAAGACCATTGAGTTGGATGAAACTATGACATATGAAGAGGCACCATTGAAAATCCTAGACACCAAGGTGCGCAAAACTAGGCGTACTGAGACTAACATGGTCAAAGTTCTGTGGTGCAATAACAACGTTGAGGAAGCAACATGGGAAGTGGAATCAGTTATGCATGAGAAGTACCCTCATATTTTCAACTAAGGTACTCTCAGTTTGGGACGAACCTTTGTTTAAAGGGGGACGAGAGCCCCGCGCGCCTCGCTCTCCCTCTTCCTGACGCAATGTGTTGTGTTATTACTTGTTATTTGAGCTTGATTTGTGTTGAATGTGTTATGTGTTTGTTATTCTCCGTTTCAACTTTCACTCAAACACCATTTATCTCGTGATACTTACTGTACCTTTTGATCAAAGTTGCTAGTTGAGGGTGAAAACTTGAGGAGTAGGTTTAAAGATTTGGGACGAATCTTTGTTTTATAGGACTGTAACACCTTATATTTATAGGACTTCTAAATTATTAAAGTCGTCGGAAGATATTCATTTTAGAGTTATGAATTTCTATTTTTAGGTAGTTTAGAGTCACTTTTCTTTTTGGGTCGCTTTCCTAATTGGGAAACTAGCTTATAAAATTACCTATTTGCCTTTACTAACCCTCCCTAACCACTATTTAAAAAAACACACATCACTCTCACCTCACGCACTCGGAAACTGAGAAAGGAAAAGAGGGAAGAAAAGAAAAGAGAAAGAAGAAGAGAAGAACAGAGGAAACGAAGAGAAGAGAAGGAGATCGTGCCGCGAGTTCTGCCGCGCGCCACCAGCCCGCCACCGCACAGCCGCCCTCCTCTGTCCGCCTACCTTCCTGTCTTCTCTCTCTTTATTTCAATCAAGAGTAGTAAGTCCCTCGTACTTTTTTATAATTGAATGAAGTGAGTTTTCGAATTTGGGTCAAATTGATGATTAGAACACGATTGGGTTAATTTGTTTTAAGGTTATAATCGTGATTGTGGTGATTATTATTTATGAGTTATGATTTCGAATTTTGGGGTTTTGTTAGTTTGGGTTCTTGCTAATTGGGGTTAATTTTGCTATGGAATTACTTGAAATTTGGTGGAGGGGTTTGTTATGAGTTGAGAATAGGGGTGTAAACGAGCCGAACCAAGCCCGAGCATCGAATGTTTGGGCTTGGCTCGGTACTGATAATTTGGAGCTCGGGCTCGGCTCGGAGCTCGCCAAAACTGAGCTCGGGTCTGGGCTCGGCGAAACTCGGGCTCGGTTGTGCAAAAGTTTGATGGTAATTATTAAAAATTGAAACATGGCAGCATATGACAAAGTAATCAGCGACAATCATCATCTAGATTAAATCATGGATCATAAAAGGAGCAAACATGATAGAATCATACTTTCAATTCACCAAACTAGAGTTTGTTTACCTGTTTGACTGAGGTTCGTGAGAATAAACGTTCGAGAATTGAGGTTGTTTGAGTCGAGAATTGATACAAGAGCACAAAGAGGCCGAAAAGAAAAACCCTAAAACTGATTTTTTTTTTTGACGTGATTAAAACTGATAATTGAAAAATTGATATTACTTACACCGTACACTGTATACTGCTCAAAATAATTTAATATCAATTTTTATTTTACGATATATATTATCTATGTTTAGAAGAGAACGAGCTTTCGAGCTTTAGCGAGCCGAGCACTATAAGGTGCTCGGGCTCGGCTCGTTTGAGTCTTAGCTCGGCTCGGGCTCGGTCTATCCGAGTACGAGCCGAGCTTTGACCGAACCGAACCCGAGGGCTTGGAGTAAAAGCTCGGTTCGTTTACAGCCCTAGTTGGGAATATTGTGGTATTGTTTTGGGAGCATTTGATGATGAATTAAGTGAAGATTGTACCTACTGCCCGGTTCTGATTTTTATGTAATTTAGGTGTTATTGTTGTTGTTTTGGTGTTTAATTGATGGGATTATATAGCTAGTATGGTTAGGTAGGTGCGGTGCGAATTTGGTGTAATTACGAGTACATTTGGATGTCGAAAACTTGAGTTGATGTGGCTTTGTTGATGTTGGTTGGTTGATCGTATGTTGAGGTCAAGATGATGATTAATTAGTGATTCAATCTTATTATTTTGTGATTAGGGTGTGTGTTTGAGGAGGTTCTTTTCTAGTCTTGGAGTCGTTTAGTGTTTCGTTCAGAGTAAGGTAGAACGTTGATCAAGCCTTTGAGCCTCGCAAATATCATGTTCTATTTCAATGATTGAATTCCTAACCTTAAACCTCTCTGTCTTGCATTCACTGTTCACTTGTTTATGTGATTGGAATCGTTTCACATGTTGTATCTAATCCGTCTTATGCGCCATCAAAGCCCTTCGGCTTCCTTCATAACCGGCCTCTCGGCCCGACCTCATTTGACCTCTTGGCCACTTGGCTTCTCGATCGAGTGGTCTGTCGCTGTTGTTGATTAACTCGCTTGTGTTCTTGATTGATGAGAATTGAATTCCGGCCTCGGCCGTTTATAAATTTTATATCAAATATCGTACCATCGAATTATAAATTTTGTATCTAGTAACGTACCATCGAATAATGTACCTTAAACTGTTGAAAGAAAAATATGAATTATGCGTACCACCTAGAGTGTTGTGATGCGGCTCTGACCGATCACTGTGTATACCTCTGATCAAGGTAATGTTTTGGTCGGAGTAGCTACCGACTTCTTAATAGGCTTTCCTCCTAGAGGCTTCGCATCCTACTGGCCCTCTAGAGAGGGGTGTGCACACTTCAAGTCCTTAGGATCTGTTCAATTGTACTCTAGCTCGCGTCGGAACGAGATTGTGGTGGATGCGGGGTAGGAGCCCAGCCGTGTATGATTGACGGGACCGTTTGTCTCGACAGCGATATGTGACTATCGCACTGCCTTGTCCAATGGTACTCTGAATTCGTTGTTATATCTAAAGTTTGTTATTTGTTAACTATGCGTCTCAAGGCGCGTATCTTTGTTTATTTGCCTTATGTTTCTTACTCAGACTGTGCTGACGTTCTATTTTCTGGTTCGTTCCCTACCATGTTCTGGGGCTATGTCATTCTTCAATGGCATAGTTGACAGGCATAGTTAACAGGTTGTGATGATTTGGATGCTTGCTAGGGAGAACCACTTGCATGCTGGGGACTTTTATTAAAACAATCTTTAGACATGAATTTTATTTGGTTATGTAATTTCAGTTTTGAGAACTGTAGATCGACATTCTAAGTCTTCCGTTGTCGTCTTTTCATTGGTTTGGATTTAATAAGTTGTATTGAATTTTAAGCCTAGCGGTTGACTCGGTAGTCAACAGTGGTGTAACAATTCTATAGTATTTCGTTATTTGTTATTGCGAAAATTTAGGGTTGTTACAGTTGGTATCAGAGCAACCCTATGACCGCGTGTTGATCCTGTGGTCAGGAGAGCCCAGGCCATCACCCTAGCGGGGGAAAGATTCTGGAGCTAGACTATGGTTGGATGTCAATCGCAACGAGGACGTTGCTTTCTTAAGAGGAGGTGAATGTAATACCCCAAACTTTAGAGGAGATCCCTGAGAGATTAAGGGCTCATATGAGTTGTTTAAACGGATTGATAGTGCTACTCATACCAACGAAGTCGACTTTCCTTTTAGGAAACCCATGTGATAAGAACTCCACAGTTCATCGTGCTTGATTAGGAGTAATTTCAGGATGGGTGACCTCGTGGGAAGTTTCCCAGGGTGCGCATGAGTGAGGTCAAAATGCGCCAAAAGGACCCGTGGTCTGTGAGGTCAGCCCACAACCTGGCAAGCTGTCATAGGTGACTCCTTCCGGTTCAGGCGATGAGCCCAGGTTTTACAAGCCTACCCCTTTTTAGTCGTCACCATCGTTAATCACCACTCAATCTACCCAACAGATCTTGTCGTCGTCACAGACGACACTACTTGTTGGATTATTTTTTATCCAAGTTGGGGACAACGAGACCCGAGGTAGATGATGGTGGTGATAGATCCGATTGTAACCTGCAAAAAGACAAAGACCAAAACCGTGTCCCCAAGCAAAGGCCCTCCGACGATCAAGTCAGGGGTGGTGCAATCCCAAGTGATTAGGAGGCTTAAAATACACTATTCCCAATATGTTTAGAAGATTTAGAGAGGGTTTAGAAGTAGTCTGGCACTAACAACAAAGGTCAAGTGTAAGGAGCGATGGTGAGTGTAATAAAAATGATGTGTAATGAATCCATGTTGTTATTCCCTGTTTACTTCGTTTATGTTACCTCCTCGGGTAGGGTTACTGAGATGTGAACTGGCCCTTTCCACGTGTAGGGTCCTCTTTCCTGCCTAGGGGAAGGAGACATCCCCCTCGAGATTCATCTTCTTTTCGCCTTTGGGTGATTTCCTTTCTTGTGCGCTTTTCTATATTTGGCCATTTGACTGGGTTCTCGTCTCTCTCTCACGTTGGGCCTTGCTCGATAAATTTTGTACCAACATATGTCACCGCCGCACCGTCCTCGATTTATCTCTCCTCTTTCTTACTAAGTTACTTTCATCATCCTCACGCTTTTGACTCTCTTACTTCTCTCATTCGAAAGGATGATTTAGATTGGTCCTATGGCTCACCCTAAGTTTTCTTACCTCTTAAAAAGAAAAAATCGTCCTCCCGCTTTGAGGTTCGAGATCCTCATATCCGAGCTCTATAGCGTAAGTTACATTCATTTTTTATTTTTTTCTCCACCTACATTTCTGGTATTGTTTTCTTATTTTTATTTCTGAGTTCTTGCAATGTCTTGATCTGTATATCTTTACCCAGTCTGAAATCAAACCTCCGTTTTTATTTCCTTTGCTCCCGAATTTAAGGATATGTTATATGTAGCCGTTGTAAATTGTAGGGTTTATGCAGTGTGCTAGATTTTAAGAAATGGAGGGATCTTTCAGTCCAATTTTAAGGAAAATTGCTGCAGAAGTTGTCTCTAAACCCAAGCGAACCTTTATTTTCCCTACTGAGGTTTGTAACCTTTGAATTCCTTCCTAATTTCATTTCACAGTCTCATTTTTCCGATTAATTTCATCAAAGCAGACCCCTTTTTTCTGTTTTTTTTATCTGTAAATGCCTACTGTTGACGTTTGTTTGGTAATGCTGTTGGGATTTCTAGGTGTGTCTTGAAGAGTGGTGGCTTTCGAAACCGGCTACCGGAGGCGGTCTGGCTGTAAGCGGTCGTCCCTTTGAGATTAGGAAGTAATTAACATTTCCTCTATTTTTGCTACTTTTTCTCTTGATTTTAGTTTTAATATATGTTAAGAGTGTGAACCATGGTGGATGATTTTATCATGTATGTGATTTTTTGTTAGGTAGCTCCTTCTTGAGAATATTACATTAAAATGTTTGGGACGAGTGTCTGAATTGTTTGATATTTGTGTTCATAACTGAAATTCATATTGGGTGTGTGTTAATTATTGTTTGCACGACCTGCTCACTGTATGCGTTGCCAATTTCCGATGTTTTTGGGGTGTTTAGATTTCAGGGGACTAAAAATGTGTGACGCAATTTGTGTAGTCGTTAATTTTCTATTAAGGCGTCCTGTCCTAAATCAGATGCCGAGGATTTATTACTCACTTGTGAGGGAATATTGGTTTAGTGGAACATCTTTATTAACAGAATTATGGTTTCTAGTTAGAAGAAGTGAGTGGTATCATGATTTGGTTAATTGGGAGCACCTCTCATTCGGCTTCCTTGAGTTTTCTTTGCGTCACCTTTCCTGATTGTCTGTGTTTCATGTTTTTAATTGGTTGCCTAGCTTTTTAAGATTAAAATAGCTGAGATGGTTGATGGGAGCCTATGAGTAAGTTGGTGTGTAGGATGTATGAGATACTTTGTTAAGTTTATCTTCTTTTTTTGTGTTCCCTTTAGATGCGATGATGCGCGTAAAAAATTTAGTTTTGCTTCACCTACCCGGAGATATGCATCGAGAGAATTTCACTCCGTGAACATTGTAAAAAGACATGGTGGTACAATGCTTGAGACTTCTGATGGCTTGCTTGTATCCTTGTGTGGTTTTATAAACAAGCCTCGCACGCAACAAAATGGCTTCTCTTCAGAGGTAAGTATGGATAACATGATCTTATCATCGTGGTTTTAGCTTTATTGTTTGCATCATCAATGTCCTTAGCTGCTAGCCATCACCATAAAAGGCCACCATAAAGGCTATAATAGCCTCATCTGTAGCGTCGAGTATAGTACCAAATTCATAGGAATCTTTTCTGTTCTTGTGTTCCTGGTGTTTTTTCCTGTTCTTGTGGCTAAAAGTTCTTCTGTTATCTTGTATCCAAACCCATTTTCTATGTTATAACTTAAAAATAGAACTTTGTCAACCAAGTGTGCTATTTGGCATGCTCTCTATACAAGGTTCTTTTGAAAAAATTCACTTTTTAGGAAGATTTTCTTATTCTTTAATTTCGAATATTTGATTCATTTTGAGATTACCAACACATGAGCTCATATATTAAGTTGATACTGCTTGGAGATCAACTGATAGAGATATTGCATAGTCTGTATCAAGCTCAAATACGTATGAGAAACAGTCATATCGTTTGACCATAAAGTTATGGTTGAATCTGTTATAATTGAAGAATAGTTCAAGTCTTAAGAAGAAAGGGTGAGTTTTCCAAATGTTATGATTGCGGAAAAAAAAGAACCTTAAAACATATGTTTGTACAAGTTTAGGGACTTTGTACATACCATTATTTTAAAACACATAGATTCTTAACTATATAGTTAAACATAGTTTACCTACCCTCTCTCTAGTGGATTATTGGATTTATTTTAGTATTTGTGTCAGCTATGGACTTTGTAGAACTATCTTCATGAATAAGTTAGGATATTTGAGTTGGCAGCCTAGTGCTATCAGAAATTCCAGCTTGTACCCTCACCCTGAAAAGGTTTCCGAACTTGTGCTATTCATTTATTGAGCTAATAGACTCTGTCACCGGAAATTGTTATTGTACAATGTTGCGTTTGAATACTTCCTTTTCAGTATAATAAATTTTATCTCCCATTTTTGCCCACCCACACGAGCAAGCAATTAATTTGCCTTGATATGTCCATTACCTTGTCTTCTTAGTAGCCACTTATAGCATCACCCAATCACCCATGTAGCATTAACCCTGTCCATGCATCCATCTCACTCAAATGTCACTTATGACCATCAGAAAAGTTGCACAAAGTTTGTATGTCCATCTACGTTTTACATTGCGTTTAAGTTACAACTAGCCAACTATGACTCAAGGTTCCTACAACCACGAGTAAAAGTCTTTATGGTCTCATATAGTCATGCCCCTCCCCCTCCCCCAACTATACACCACAGTGGCATGTACATGTGGTACACCATTAATTTTTTTTTCTTTTAGGATTAACTTCTATTGGTCATTACTCAGTATGAGTAATCTATCAGAAGTTGAAACAACCAAAGTTGCTTTAAGCACTAAACTTATGAATTATAGTAGTATGGCTTTGTAGAATGGTAATTCACCTAAGTAATGGCCTGAGGGGCACAAGCTGGAAGACTTAGCTGTTATCTGTAGAAACTGGAGTTTTTGAGAATCCACAGGGGTACCAACTGAAAATTCCCAGTAATGTTTTAGTGAGATTTTTTTAGAAACTGCTTTGCTCTTTGTTCATGCAGTACACCATGAACAGCATCCGACTTGCCCGTAGTTGTTAGACATTGTTGTAAATTGAATGGTTAGATGAAAGTCTTCAAAATAAACACATCATCCACTATATTTTTGGTGCTTTAAAGGGGTTTGCAGGGAAAGCAACGAATCGCCTCAAATTACTCTTGGCCCAACCCTTTACTCTCTAAGATCCTAATCGAATCTGCTTGCATATTGAGTCTATGAGTCCATCTCTCTCTATGAGAATGATAACAGTACATTCTGAGGTGTGAAACTGTGAAGTACGAGAGAAGGAGTCATCAATCTTCTGATATGGTATGGTGACAGGAGGAAAGGTGTAGGGCTGATTTCTTTCTTCTTTGCACTATCATAATCGTTTCTTATGCATATTTATCAGAATATATCAAGAACTTACACACAAATGTCCCAAATGATGTCTAGTATACTTAACCTCCAGAGTAATTTCAGTAGTTAGGTAGTTTTTAAACTCACTATAGCAATTTTTGATCTCGAACGGCACAACCACAAGCCTAGTATAATTCTGCCACTTCCTGGGTTAAAGTATCTTGCATTGGGATTATGACGGGACTATCTCCAAAACCATACACCATTTCACTGATACTAGGCATAATGTCCTTAATTTGGGGTCGATAGGGTTGGAGTCGAGTTGTATTTCTCTTATAGCAATTATTCTTTTAACAGCTTCCTTCTTTCATCTGCTTAGACTAGAAATGTTCTATCAGCATGCACCACCATCACTAATTGATCTTACCATCACTAATTGATGATGATAATGGAATTTTGTTCAGCCCTTGAACAGTTAGGCTTACAGTTTATATCCTAACTTCATATTTAGAGCTTGCCTCGGCTGTTTTCACATTCATTGACACTCAGATATACACTGTAAATGACCTTTGCCTAAGGATTCGTCATTGATGGTGTATTACAGTGAGCCCTTAAGGTGCAAGCACGTTAACTGAATGAAATTTTCTTCTGCATGTTTATAGTCCACAACTGCGAGACGGCTGATTTAGTTTTCCAAAGTTGAACGTGGCTCTCTTCGCGCTCATTTGATCTCATTACAGTGAGCCCTTAAGGTCCAAGCACGTTCACCAAAGCCTGGTTTACTTTAACTGGATGAAATTTTCTTCTGCATGTTTATAGTCCTCAACTGAGAGACGGCTGATTTAGTTTTCCAAAGTTGAACGTGGCTCTCTTCGCAGTCATTTGATCACATTATGTTCGTGTATAGACTTTACAACATAGCATCTCTGTTATATAAATGTGGTTAGCCTTACCACAAGTATTGTTGTTTGGAGTTAAGGTGTTGTTTTGTGATCGGTAGGGCACGAGTTCAAGTCCTGGGAGCAGTCTCTTGTCTAAAAATATGTCAAGGGAAGGCTTGCCCCGTCTACACTCTTGTGGTAGGACCCTTCCCCAGACCCTCGCCTTGCGGGGACGCCAATGTGCACAGGGCTGCCCTTTTAGAAGTGTTAAATTAAAAGTTAGACTTTTGCCTCTAGGCATCACTATTTTTTTTTTTTTTTTTTTTTTTTGGTTGGTCAACATCAATATGTCGGTCTAATGTAGAAAAGGGTTATGCTTTTCGGCAGGTTTGCAGGGATTTCATTAATGGATTTCCTTTTAACTGGGATGACTATACTGCTCAATCTGCCAAGGATGGATGGAAAAGCGATGAGTGTTCGATAGACGGCTATACACCTGCTGCCTTGGATTGTTTAAATGGTGCAGAGTTGCATGATCTCATGTTGTCTCTGACCCACACAGATAGAGACCTTTTCATTGAAAGAATCAATAACTTAATGCTTAATGCTCAAGAAGAGCATGGAGTGGATATTCAACTCCTAAAATCTAGCCCCGCAGTTGTATGCAGTGCAGATGGTCTAACCTCTGGTAATAACACTATAAAGGCTAGCATGAAGCAGCTCACGAATATAGAGCGTTGCTCAACACCTGCTCAGTCATCTCTGTTTGGTGCGGATGTGTCAACCCCTGAGAATAGAATTACAAGTGCTAGTAAGAAACGTAAACAAAAGGCTTCAATATGTGCTTCCTGTGACCAATCCCCAAAATCTGACCAAAGCGTTTCCAAGGCTCGTAAGAAGCAACAGCAGAAAACTTCACTGAATGTTTCTCTTAAGCAGGTAGTTCCGCATTTTTTATACTTTACCCCTCATCTAGGCTATTTTGAATTTTCTGGAACGGTCTCCTTGTGGGCTCTGTGTGATATTGAGGTCAATGATGATAAAAAATATTCACCAAGTCTACATTTCTTCATGCAGTACTCAAGAAGACGTTCCATGCGCCTACGGTAGTAATGATGAGGGTAGCATATAATGTAAGAGAAGTAGACTTGGAGATGAAATCCAATCTTAATCAGAAACGCTGGAACAGAGTTTGTTGACCACATCTATGTAATTCGTCAGTACAAGGGGAATCTGACTATCTGTACATCCTCCTGACCACATTATTGTTTTGAGTGAAGGAGGCTCTGTATTGAAATGTAGATGTTGTGCATGATTTTGCGCCAGCTTTTCTTGTGTCCTGTAAATATTTTGATGTCTCCCATCGTGTCTGTTTGCGGTTTTCATTGGCATAGGGTGATGATGATAAACACGAGGTCTTAAACTGCAGCTAATGTGCTGTTCAGAGCCTCGGTCAACCGGGGATAGCGGCTACCTGAGTTGAACTTTGTCACGGATTAGTGATCACTCATTCGTGTTTGTGTTGGGCAATGTTTGCGGTGCTATGCTTTTCGTGGACAATGATTGATTTCAAGCGAGCTAAACTCACGCGGTTCGAAACTGCGTCATGTCGAGGCGATCCGCGATCAATGCCGCTTTCTTTCATTTCTTTACGTTTTTATTTTGGTAAATGGCGCAGATTTCACCATTACATTCTTTTGTTAACCACATGATTATTGGGACACGTACAACTAGAGCTGGCAACCTTGACCCGACCCGACTCACCCGAAAACCCGACCCTATTGGACCCGAAATTGTGATCACCCGAACCTGATAACGACTTATGACCCGATAATGTCCAACCTGACAATGACCCGACCCAACCCGTAGTGATCCGTTACCTGACAATGGCCCGACCCGTTTGATGACCCGATAATTATTAAGCTTAATAATTTCAGTGTTTTTCGAGAAAGCTTGGCGGTGTAGTTCAGTGTTTTTCGAGAAAGCTTGGCGGTTTATGTCCGGGTTTTTTGAGGACCATGACTAAAGTTAACTTCTTCTTGTTGGCTAGATTGAATTAATAGGGAGAAATTAAGTTGATTAGTAGTTGGTTGAAATTAGATGATAACAATCTCACAAATTTTCATTTTAGATCATTTGTGCACAGCCTTTCTTTGTTTCAATAGGGGTAAGGGTTGCGTACATCTGACCCCGCCTTATAACGGGAGCCTTTAAGATATTGGCGTTAAAAATATTGTTGTTATAGTTTATGTAATGTGGTATTTTTAATGTCTTATCATCAAAATTCAAAATTACTCTCAAATTGAACAAGCATAAAGAAATTTGAGTACATCAATTAAGAAGAAAAGTACGCCTTCAATTTTACATACACGATTACATGTACATAATGTGATTCCATACTCACCCGTGATTAAAAAAAGGGTTAATTTACGTGGTACCCTCGTGTTTTGCCGATTTGCACGTGATACCCAATGTTTTGCAAATTTGTACAAAATACCCTTGACATTTGACTGTTTGCACACGGTACCCAAAACTTAACCCTTTCATTAACACCGTCAACTTTTTTTTTTTTTTTAAAAATGGTTAATTCACGTGGTACCCTCGTGTTTTGCCGATTTGCACGTGGTACCCAATGTTTTGCAAATTTGTACCAAATACCGTCAAAATTTGACTATTTTTACATAGTACCTTTACCTTTAAAATTCCGTTAACGCCATCAATTGGGAAAAAAACCCTTTGATTTTCTCCTTCATCACCATCTTTATCTTTCCCCCAGTACTTTCATCATCACCATATTCATTCTTCTCCACCACCGTCATCAACATCTTCATCATTTTCCACCACCACCATCATTTCCATCCATAATAAACACCATAATCACCATTTTTTCATTCTCCATTGAAATCAACTTTTAAACGGCGTTAACAGAATTTTGAAGGTAACGGTACCATGTAAAAAGAATCAAATCTTGGGGATATTTGATACAAATTTGTAACACTACTGGGTACCACGTGCAAATCGGCAAAACACGAGGGTACCACGAGTGAAATAACCATCTTTTAAAAATAAAAAGTTAACGGTGTTTATAGGAGGGTTAAGTTTAGGGTACCATGTGCAAACAGTCAAATCTCGAGGGTATTTTGTACAAATTTGCAAAACACTGGATACCACGTACAAATTGGCAAAACACGGAGGTAACACGTGAATTAACCCTTAAAAAAATACAAAAAATTTCATGAGTAGATGCTATTACTTAATAATATGTACAGTATTTAGTTTCCTTGCATTTGTATGTTAAAAAAAAAAAAAAATAGGAAAGATCAGGTCAAAAGCGTGCTGGAGAAGATTCACTCCGAAAAGTCCAAACCCAAGAAAAATCACATTTGAAACCAAAATTCGAAAAAAAAAGAAAGAAACACGAGCGCTGAAATTTTTAAAAACCCTCGTGATTTGAAAATTCCCCTCCAAAAAACCCGCAAAAATTTAAAGGTCCTCTTTTCCCTCCAAACGCAAACGTTCGAAAATCAAAAACGCCCCCCAAAGAAGACAAATTCATAAAGCTTCCTCGACACACCTCTCCGTCTCTCTCAAACACGAAACCCTTATTCCGATTTATATATACCTAAGACCTCATCCCACAAATTCCTACACTAAAAAAAAAAATCAAATCTTGTTCCTCATTTTCTCTCTCCTCCCACGTCTTTTTAACTCTTGTTTCCCCACCAATGTCTACCTTCAAATCACCCGCCACTCTTACCCCCACCGTCGTCAACGGCGGCAGAACCGGTGGTGTTCCCGGTGAGATCCATGTCATTGTGGGACCCATGTTTGCCGGTAAGACCACTGCACTTCTTCGCCGTGTTGAATCCGAAAGCACCAACGGAAGGTAATTCCATCGTTCCCTTTATTCTTTTTACCCTGTTAGTAATTTTTTTTTTTACTGTGCATTCTCTTTTGAGTTAGATCTGAGGATAGAATTTTGATATGATAAAAAAAAAAAGATTAATGCTAAAGTGTATGCTTGAAGCATGGTGTATTTTTTTCACTGTGTTAGTAAATTGTTTTTACTGGGTAGACCGTTTGGGGATTGAACATTTGATGTCATGATGTGGGTAAAAGGGTAAATATTTCATTATATGCCTTGTAGCATGGTTTAATATTAGTAATTTTGGTTAAATTAATTTGTGAAATTTGGAATGATTAGAAATGGAAAGGATTCTGATTATAGTGAATTTGATTTTTCCTGTGATTAATGAAGGAATGTAGCAATGATAAAATCAAGCATAGATAACCGATACGCGATCGATTCAGTTGTGACACATGATGGGGCCAGATTCCCCTGCTGGGCTTTGCCAAATCTCTCTTGTTTCAAAGAGAAATTCGGGCTTGAGGCTTATGACAAGGTAATTTTTGTCGAATTCCGACAATTTTCGTGTTTTAGTACTAATCAGATAATGATCTGAATTAAACTGATCAGTTAGGCTTATGTGTGTGCTTACTGATTGATTGTAAATGACAGCTTGATGTGATTGGAATCGATGAGGCGCAGTTCTTTGGAGACCTGTATGAATTCTGCTGCACTGCTGCTGAGGGTGACGGCAAGACAGTTGTCATTGCAGGCCTGGATGGTGATTACTTGAGGTCTGAAATTGCGGCAATGAGACATCTGGTCTTGGTAGTTGTTTTGCGGCCACTGTGTAAAATACAGTACTGATTTATTTGTTTGATGATGCAGGAGGAGTTTCGGGTCTGTTCTGGATGTAATACCGCTTGCTGATACTGTAACAAAACTGACAGCAAGGTGTGAGATATGTCGCAAGAAGGCCTTCTTCACCCTGAGGAAGACGGAGGAAACTAAGACCGAGTTGATTGGTGGAATTGAGTCATACATGCCTGTTTGCCGCCTTCATTATGTGAATCGGCAGGAAGTGGCTGGTGTTGCCAGGGCTGTGATTGAAACTACTGTTAAAGTTCACCAGGAAATTCCAGTGCTGCAGGAAACTTGTGTTAGTTCATGAACAGATGGACTTGATTGTGTCTCTATAATGCTATAAATAGAGGGTTATCTTGCTATAAATAACCTTCACTGTAGATAGAATAGTGTGTGGTTTTAACTTTTAAGTAGATTTTGCCAAGTTAATCAGTGCGTTTATTCGAGTTTTTGAGGGCTGTTGGATGTGACTAGCTGAATTTTCGACATAGGCTCATTCAAGCCCTTGTGCTTGCTTAATGTAGCAGGCAAATTATCAATGTTAAAGCTCCAAAAACTAGTCTTATTGCTCTCAGATTTACTTCTTGTTTCCTTCCCTCCCAAATTAAGGTCACAATTACATGTTCACAATATGTGTGCAGTCCTGAGTAATTCTACAGTGAGCCATGCAAAGTATCTGCTGTGCCAATACTGGTGAAAGTTGCGAAATAATTGTTTCAATGAAGATTGCATGAGTGTGCCAATTAGCTGTAGATGCAAAGATAGAGAAGTACAAATTAGTGAATTACTTTGTGACGGGTGATAATATGTAAAACAAATCGTAGATTTGCAGCTTTGTACCAGGCTACTAACCAGACATTAATCTGTTGATGGCTTCTAGGCATTTGGATGCACTGTGTGCTTGAAAATTCAGAAGGAAATTGAAGTTGTGCAGGCAACAATTGTCCAGGCTCCACAGTAATCAACTGGTTGACGCTGTTTGAATGTTAATAATCCTGATGATCAATAAACTTGAAGTCCTCCGAGGAAAACGAAAAATATGCAGGCATTGTACCAGTCAGAGATCACTTATTTGGTTGGCCTCTGAGGGAACTGTGATTGAAACCAGTACAGTTCAATCAGAAGGGACATTCAGTTCTGCAGGCAAGAAGTATCCATGTACCGAACTGGTGGACTTGGTTCGAATGTCCATCGTCTTGACAATTACAGTGGTATGGTATGCAATACTATATGTTCAGCCAACTGTTCTTTGTCTGACAACAGAAAGGAGTCAATTTGAATGATATTCAGGATTTTCAGAGAACTTTTCTGCCTGTTAACCGTACTAGACGTTAGGAAATACTGTGCAAATCCATGCATTGATCTGAAGAGAATAATGTCATGTACAAACTCAGATGTCAAAATGCAGATGGCCTCGGAGGAAACTGTGCTCGAAACCAATACAGTTCAGAAGGAACTTTCAGTGCTGAAGAGTATTTCACAGTATGTCATTGGGAGTTCTGTATCAACTGAAACGTACTTCATATATTTCATTTGATAATGTACAGAATCAGGGCAGCTTTACAACAACAAAAAAAAAAAAGCCCCCAATCATGTCGAAAGCATCATTGGACTGCACAGCGTACCTTCTAGGAAGGGCAACTGCACAGGCACCAAATCCTATGCCAGAAAACAATCTAAACAACATACATCAAGAAACATCAATCCTCTTCATCAACAACAACTTGATCGAAAAAGGGGTCCTGGAGTAATTCAGCAGCAGAAGGCCGTGCCCTCGGCTTTCCAATACACTTCAGTATGAACGCCTTCACCTCTGGATCTTTCACCTTCTCAAGGGAATTAGGCATCATCCCAGCAGTCACTTTCTTGTAAATCTGGGGGATGGAATCACACTCAGAGTAAGGGATCTCCATTGTGACCAACTCGAGTAGACACAAACCAAACGAGTATATGTCAACCATCTCCGTGTAGTTTTCATCATACATCTCTGGCGCGATGTACTCTGGCGTCCCCAGTAAAGAGCGCGCGACATGGGTCTTGTCCGTTACTGCAGCCAATCCAAAATCGCCAATTTTAACCTGAATCAGAAGACATACACTGGTTAGCAGAATTCAAGAAAATAACCAGACCTGACAGAAAGTTACAGGAACAGAAATTTACAAGCATCAGCAATTCAGCATCAGGGAAAAGGACATTCTAGAGGATCGCCGAGATTGCCGTTAATGAAGACATTGCTGCAGTTGAGATCCCTATGAATAATGCAAGGCTCGTGAGTATGAATATAGTCCAATCCCTTGAGCATCTGCTTACACCACTTCTTCAAGGCTTTGATCGAAACACGACGATGTTTCTTCCTGTACTCCCTCAAGTTTCCTGATGTGCAGACCTCAGTGATGAAGTTCAAGGTGTTGCGTTCCTTGTCCTCCCAAAAATGAAACAGTCTGATGGTGTTCTTGTTCTTGAGTTTCCTCAGTAACTCCACTTCTGAGTCAAGACGATCCTTTCCACCAGGATCATCACTGAAACAGCTCAACTTGACCTGATTCCAAGCAACCTCAATCCCTTCTTCCTGATCGAATGCTCTGTACACTTTCTTCACTGCCCCGGTGCCGAGCAGGATGTCGTAGCGGCCGTATCGGCCACTTGGGTCGAGCTCTTCGAAGGGTTCTTGATCACCCGTTGGTCCGTCAAAGATTTTGTTTGGTGCCATCTTTTTACAAACAAAAAGAGAACCTTGTGTTTCAATATCAATTTCTCACTGCAGGAAAAAGATTGACAGATTAATTAGTCCACTAGAAATTCTGATCGACTTTTGTGTATTATAATAACATTCTTGAAAGCTGTCTATGACGCTACTTCTTATGATTCAATAATTTAAGACTGCAATTTAGGGCATGCGTAATAATTGAAAATCAATTTCGCATGTATAACTAGGGCTTGAATGATAAAAGAATATCGAATTCAGAAATCATACTAGTTAGGGCATGCAAAATATATAATCGAAAATCGAATTCATAAAATTTACCAGGGCATGCATAATAATCGAAAATCGAATTCATAAAATTTACTAGGACATGCATAATAATCGATTCGCTAATTTCTAAAATTTACTAGGGCATGCATAATAATCGAAAATCGAATTTATAAAACTTACTAGGGCATGAATGATAATTAATGAATGAATGACAATTTAGCAGGCAGTGTTACAAATGGAAAGGGAGTAAAAGAG
This sequence comes from Spergularia marina, assembly GCA_963680865.1. Classification (NCBI taxonomy): domain Eukaryota; kingdom Viridiplantae; phylum Streptophyta; class Magnoliopsida; order Caryophyllales; family Caryophyllaceae; genus Spergularia; species Spergularia marina. Next base: position 8,871,221 of record OY804561.1, read on the forward strand.
AGAAGAGATACTTACAAGAAAGTCGACGCAGAAGTTGTTGTAGCTTCAGGGTTTTTTTTCCGCTGTAGCAACAGAAACCAAAAAAAGAAGGTAAAGGAGATTAGAAGACTATTTATTTATAGTTTTTATTTACCCACTCCTTAAATCCTAGTCTGCTTCGCAAAGCGTCAATACTCAGCAATTTTCAAGTGGGCGGAATGCATTAGGAAAGGAGTTTAAACCCCGTGAGTTATTATACCAAAAAGAAATACGATGTTTCGTCGAAAGATTCTACTACCTACGTAACTCCGGTTTATACCTTGCTATAGACGACTAGGGTATTTAATAGACGCCGTGAACGTATTATTTAGATTTGGTCAATAGCATAGGCACAATTTTGGGTCTTTAGGGTTTAATTCAAGTAATCGCTAACTGGATACATTTCCAATTCCTAGCTTAGTCAGGAGTTTTGCACTAAAAAGGAATTAAGGAGTATTATTCTAGATTGACTCCGATAAGGAATTGGGTCTATGTCGACTTGGGCCAATTTGGGCCAATTTAGGCCAATTTATTAGCATGGGCTTGAACACCAACAAGTATTTCTAACAACTTGAGTTAAGCCGATTATAAGTAACACTTGAATGAAACTACACTTACGTGCATCTAGACTTAAAATGCACTTTTATCTTAAGACTGCTTAAACAAGGTGAAAGGCAATCGTTTTGGCATTGTTTGATCAAAATTTTCTCAAGAGGGTTGGGGAGAGCCACTAAGGAGGAATACTGACTCATGTATATAAATCCAGTGAAGTTTCATCGTAAAACCAAATAGCAATATGAGGATAACTCACGACTTTATAAAAGGTTTTCCATCCACTTCAATTTTTCGATGTGGGACAACCACTCACTCATAAATTCCCAACAATCCCTCCCCCCTTATATGTGAGCTCGCCCATTCCCCCTTAAACCAAACAAGGGGCATGTCAAACCAACATGAACCTTGACACCGCCTTAAACGATACACCATGCCACCGAGCCACGTGTAAGTGCCGTCACACGTTTCCGTTCGGCATCCGCATGTAACCCCCAGAAGGGTCTTTAAATACACTTGCACCCACTCCATAGGAATCCACATCTTTTTCCGGGAGTACCTTGTGCTAACCAGTAACCAGTGTACCCAAGTTTACGTTCGTATTCCATTGTGCCTTCCTTACCACCAATGGGGCTTGGCCCAATCCTTGGTACAAACAATGCCCAAGCCCAGGACGAAACATGGGCTCTGATACCATTGGCGAGCAAGAGAAGTACGGGCCCATGTTCATAAATTCACTGAAGTTCCAATCCAATTAGCGATAGGAAGAGTAATTTACGACCTTATAAACAATCAAACATGTTCCGCCCACTTTAATTTTCTGATGTGGGACAACCACTCCCACGTAAATAAATCCCCAACAAAGAGTTCGGAAGATACTACATCCATTTTCTAGAATTGTTAACCAAATCATCCTCAAAGTATGATTCAAAAATATAGTTGCACATTTTGAGGATTGTTTTTATTAAAATAATTTGACATAAGGGTAACTTATGATAAATAAGCGTAGTGCAAGTGAGAGTTTATTGAAATAGGCTATGAATTACCAAAATTACTCCTCTTTGTCTCTTTAGATTAACACCAAAACATTTTTTAAACTACAAGTCTAGAAGTACTAGACGATGAATTCTGCAAGAATGTTAGTTAAAAGAAAAGAAACACAAAGAACATACACTAGAACATCCTTGCCACAAGTCTTATAAATAATGTCAACACAAATTACAAGAGCTATAAGCTTATAACTAGTTGCTAATATGTATAAACAGGAACGACAGAATACCCTGGTCTCTTAAATACAATTAATTAGGACACTTGAAATGATATACTACAAGCTTCATGAACAAGTTGATCAACCAAGAAAGGTCCTCGTTCAAGAAGAGTTGTTAATATTACCAACATCTTCATCATCAACTACTTCAGCAAAAAATGGGTCTTTGAGGAGTTCAGCAGCAGCCGGCCTAGCCCTGGGCTTTGCAATGCACTTGTTAATGAAGGCTTTCACCGCCGGATCTTTCACCTTGTGGAGCGAGTTAGGCGTAATCCCTGATGTTACCTTCTTGTATATCTTGCCAATGCTGTCGCACTCGCTGTAAGGTATCTCCATTGTCACCATCTCGAGCAAACACATTCCAAACGAGTATATGTCCACCATCTCTGTGTAGTCTTCTTCATACAACTCTGGCGCCATGTACTCTGGTGTCCCCAAAATTGAGTGTGCTACATGACTCTTCCCTGTTATTGCTGCCAACCCAAAGTCTCCAATTTTAACCTGTACGATAAATAAACAGTACACCCCCACAAAGGGATCAGAATTCTGAAACCCTCGAGTTTGTTTTATCCTTAGAGTTGACAGAGTTTACTATACACACGGAAACTGGTTAGCGAAATCTAAGCAAACAACGAAAGACAACACACCTCGCCAACATTGCCATTAATGAAGACGTTGCTGCAATTGAGATCCCGGTGAATAATACAAGGTTCATGAGTATGAAGATAATCCAAACCCTTGAGCAGCTGTTTAGACCATTTCTTCAAGGCTTTGAGTGATACTTGACGGTGTTTTTTCCTGTACTCTCTCAAATTCCCTGATGTACAGATCTCAGTAATGAAGTTCAACGTGTTACGTTCCCCGTCCCTCCAAACATGGTACAGACCAATGATGTTCTTGTTCCTGAGCCTGCTGAGTAACTTCACTTCTGAGAAAAGTCGGTCGATTGCTGCGTGATCATTGCAGAAGTTCCTGAGCTTAACCTGATTCCAGGCAACCTCTATTCCTTCCTCCTGATCAAATGCCCTGTACACTTTCTTCATGGCTCCTGCGCCAAGCAGGTCATCGTACCTGCCAAATCGACCTGTAGGATCTACCTCTTCAAATGATTCTTTATCTCCCACAGGTGGATATGCAGTCTGGCATGGCATTTTATTTGTTTATAAATGCTGACAAATTAACAAATTCTGCCCCTGCTGTCAGAACAAACATGCATACAAGTTTCCTTGTTCAGAATTATGGTATTGCAGCCATATATTATGCATGATAACATGGTAGAATACAGGACAGTATTACAATTTACAGTAAGTCAATAAAAAATGTTAGGAATTGTTGTTAATTTGCTACGTATTGGAAAGAAAAAAAAATAGTACCTCTAGTTGAGATACAACAGGCCAGATGAGCAGCCGCTCGTATTGGAGGAACAAATGAAAGATTGATGAGTAATGAGTGATAGCGTGAGAACTGAAAAGTGTGAACTAGTGCATTTGTGCTATTTATAGGCTCCGCAGGTCTTGGGATTTTTCCAGATTGACTTTTCACGCCTTTAATTTTTTTCTCGTTCGATCTTTTGGCTCGTTAATGTTCTGTTTGACGCAAACATTAATATTCGCTTTGAATATATGAGGCAAATTTAAACTAAATCAACGTCTTGATAAATAAAGTATTTTCCTTCCAAATACCCCACACTTAGTATAATACAATGAGGTATTATTACCAATTTACCATTCAAGATCAAGAATTTTACTATTTTAGAGGAAAAAAATTTCGAATAAATTTTAAGGTAAACATATACTTAGTCAAAGAGTTGGTTTAGAACGAGTACGAGTAAGTCAGATGTTCATTGTTACTCATGATAAATGTATGTAAAACGTTAGAAATCTACAGGTTGTCATGGCATTAAACTAGTAGACCTATTTTTTAATCATATTTAAGGATTTTGAAAATGGTTATTTTAGCTATTACTCTCGAGTATTCTCTCCGTTCCTTAGTAGTCAACATTTTATGAATTTCCACTTCCTATCTGTTCAACTAAACGCTAATATCCACATTGGACAGAAACTGTAGTGCAGACGTACGTTGTACTTTCCCTACAGCTTACAAGTTACACGTTGGCTCAACAACGGAAACATATCTTATGGAAGTACCAATTGCCGACTGTTTAGGCCCTGAAAAAGAAAATTATTTGCCGACTGTTTTAGAGTGGCGTATCTAACAAGCTGGTGTTATGATGCCTTTTCTTTTTGTTGTGAACAAGTCAGTGTTCAAGTTGCTAGAAAGCATGACGTACAAAGAAAGACATCCAAAATCACCATTATTACAGAGTCCAGTATCATGCCATTGCCGTGAACTTGTATTTAAAGCAGACAAGCAAGAAACAGCTCAGTATACATTGGCTTAGGTCTTCTCTTGCACTAGCATGCAATAACCAAGACAGTTGTGGAATTTACTCGTCTTTCATGCATGTGACTTGATCCGTCTCTGTTATTTACCAGGAAGTCTATAGATTATAACCGAAACATTTTCCAAATAAAAATCACACGCGACTTAGAAAGGCAACCCGATTGGTGTAATTATTCTTGGGAGTCATAACGCCCAATATGAACGAAGAGGAAGCGGGGGAGGTGAAGGGAGGATCAAAACATTCGGAAGGATGGGAGAACTATTGCTCTTGTTTATTCAGGGTAAAAGCTTCCTTTCATCACCTTCTATCCACCACCACGTCCATCAATACCTCCTTTGTCATTTGCACTAGCAATAATCACCCCAATTCCGAGCAAACCGACAAAGGCGTAGGATCAAATAACTGCGGAACTGTTTTGGAGGCTTTAAAGCTACCAACGAAGCAAAGAGCATAAACCATCCTAATCCCAACTAGTAAGTAATTAAAAGGAGAGAGAATCTCGGACATGAAAAGGCTTTTAAAATCTACAAAGGTGGCATGTGCATAAAAATCATATGAGCAGACCAAAAAATCTACGCAATCCCCTTTAAACTTAGTCCTCTCCTTTACGAGACACCCAAACTCCAGGCTTATTACTCAGGCCATGCTTCTAAGTCATACAGTAGATTTTAACAAACATCAGCTCAAAAGAGCCTGCTTTGCTTGTAGTTCAAGATGAATTATTAGACTATGCGCAACAAAGCAAGTGAATACATGTGAAACACTTTGCTGCAACTATAAGCATGATTCAGGACAGCCGCAATTGGATATAATCAGATCAGTACAATAAACATTGATTCATTCGGGAAAATTTCACTCAGGATGACTGGTTATATATGAAGCCATATATAAACTAGACACAGGGAGTGAATAAGAGTTTCAGGTTGGGAAAACGGCAAAGAAACCTCATGCAGGCAACAGTCAGTACACCGAGTTTTGACAACCATACATGAGACAAACACTTGAATTTATAGATCAACAGTAGTGTAAAATAGCTCCCAGAGTAGTCACCAAAAGACAGGCTCAAGTTTCAGAATTTCCAGTAGGTCTATCACCAAATACATTCACAGCTTATAAGCAAAAACAAAAGTTGTTTAAAGTTACAGCGTAGATAGTCATACACGCTAACCGGACCCCCGCCTCCGCAGAGTTAGCTGCCCCTACGCACAATCACACAAAAAAGAAAAAAGAAAGAAAAAAAAGAAGGCTCACAGATTGAACTAGGTTGGAGCTTGAGGCATTAGGCTTACGAACCAGATAGGCACGCAACAACAGTAGAAAAAATAATAAGGCAAAAGCAGTCTTGACCAAGAAGGCAAACAGGCAAGAAAGCAGTCTACGCTATCACAAGTCACACATGACCAAAATCTCCACTAGGATTGAGATATTTCCAGACTCAAAGAGGTCAGATGACTGGATAACTATCACCAAGTATCTAGTCAGTACGAAGTTGATGACTTGATGTCACATGAAGTTAAAGCTGAAAAGCAACACACTTAAGAAGACAAAAAACCGAGAGAGCGTATATGGTGGGTTTAGTCATTAGATATATAAATGAAGACTGAAGCTTTTTAAAAAAACATATGATCAGATCACTCAACAATGAATAAGACCCATCAAATCTAAGTTGTATGATGAACTTCTGAATCATCTACAGCTAGTGTATCGACCCCTTCAGAGCCTATGCAGCCATAACTTGCCAAGAGAAGTAAGTCCATTAATAATAACAGTTCACTCATAAATACCATGTTTGGTAATCCTTCAACAACCATAGATCTAAACTGATACTCTCAAGCTTCATGCTGATGTAGCAGAAAGAATGGCCAAAAATGAAATTCATGACAGTAGTAAAAAACGCAAATGAAAACCCAACAAGCTAAGGTGCCATGGTTTATAAACCTCAAGTAAACCTAAAAGCCAATACATATTCACTCCCATTTAAACTGGACTGGTTAATATTTCTTACAGCAGCTGAAGCCCCAATTGAATCGTCAAGCCTCAATCGTGGTATTGGCGTCTGCAAACTCTACAAGGATTGGTGTTTCAGTATCGCCTCGGATATTTACAGTCATACCCAAACTTCAGTAACCCGTCAGCACCAGGACTCCAGGAGCCCATTTGTCCAATACTACAAATGTTCTATGGTTTCATGTAAGAGGTAGAGATGAAAAAATCCTGTTTATATACTAGTTTGTGTTGGCTGCCCTTTTAAGCTTAATATGCACGGGAAACTCCCCAATTACAAAAGGGTAATATAGAAGAAGTGTTCAAACTGTGGTTCATGATATGACTCAGCAGTAACTAACATTATCTAAGAAATGATACCTGATAATGGGACACACTTAAGCAGAGCCAGAGAATGCCTAGAATAACTCCTGTATATGGAAAGCAGACATGCATACCATGACCACTATCAGATAGTACAGAGTGAAGAGTAAGCTGACACTTCACAGATAGTGAGGAGTTAGCTGACACTTCACAGAGAGGTTCCCATTCTTCCTAATCAATAATCTGAAACACACCCAAAGGGACATCGCACACATGTGTAACTTCAAAACAACGAATAACATATGAGAGAAATCATGTTATTACCAAAAATAACACCTTTGTGATTAACCAAAAAAACACTAAGAAACCTTTTTACAAGTGGCTAGCCACAAACAGCGCTAATTAGCACGGCAAGGACATACACGATTCTACATTAAAAAAAAAAAAAAAAAAAAAAAAGATTCCCCTCCTTCAAGATGGAGCCCTACCAAGAACGCAATAACTTTGAAAGCCAGGTCAAAACGTCTCACTCAAAGACAAATAGAACTCAAACTAGCCACAAATTATAGTAATTACACCACATACAGGCATAAAAAAAGGATCAACCAAATTGTGCTGGTAACCTCAAGAACTACTTCTCTCGCAAAAAGCATACACATAGACGCATAGTTCACAGTTCAAACTAGGAATCACCAATCAAAGTTACAACCTCCAGGATGGAGATAACCACAACATGAAACTTTAACAAAATCTGGGAACTACTGAACTGTTACTCTACATATGTTTATAAACTCTTAATTCTGCAGTAGGTAAAGTCTGTGCAAACATCATTCTTATATCACCATGCACGCAAAGGTAATGATCTGTCACTCTAAAGCACTATACCAGGATTCACGTTCAAATAGTCATCTGAAGGTAAGAAATGGCAATAGGATAGAGTAATACAAATTCATGGTGTCCTGAAACAAACTCTACAATGTATTATTCGGTCCCAGCCATCTGTTTACAACAACAGTTACCATTTCACCAAAAAAAAAAAGTAGCAAAACCCTCCCTTGCTACTTTCTCTCACCACCCATGGCAGTCTCCATTCTCCAACACCCCCTTCTGTCTCTGCCTCACAAATCACCCACCGAGCTACCACTCAACAGATAAACCCTATTGCTGACTCCCGTAATCATGTTACAGCCTTAATAAACCCATAAAATCCCCCCTATTCCACTTCCTTAGCCCGACAAACCAAATTGCCATCGCAGGACTGGCAATCGCCCCTGAGGACCTGATCACCGCGTGACCGCCCTGGACCGACGTCATCACAAAAAATATGGGGGTGGTTGCAAAGGGGATGTAAACTGTTGCATGTTGGGGTGTGGGTAAACTTATTTATACTTTATAGGATGGTGAAATGAGACAAGTGTGACCCTTGATTATGATCAAAGGTCAGGATTAGCTAAAAAGTCCACAGATGCCGGACGGGTTACTCCCATAAACTTCTGTATAACAAGATTTTTGACAGGCTATATTAAACAGACACTAGAAGGGAGGTATAATGTCTTTGAAGGTTCCGCGAATAAAAAAGAGAACTTACTTTTTCCTTCCCCAGATCCCCTCAAACGCACGAAGAGATGACACTACAAACATTAGCATAGCAGAAGTCACAGAAGCTAAACACAAGTAAAGTGATCATTCAAGGCAATTCGTAAAACAAACAATACGCCAGCTTAAATAAGCAAAGGAAGATGGAACATTGTTCAAACATTGTGTGAATTAGCAAAGACGACAAAGAAGGATATAAACTTCTCTATTCATCATTCCATAAAAAAATAACGATCAAACACAAGTCAGCAGCTACAGATGCTGGAGTAGAAGAGGGTTCATACCAGTAATTAATGTACAGTGAAACTCACTACTAAAAAGCAGCAGAGCCTACAAGCCAATTACCACATCACCAAGGAGGATTAGAGCCGTCCCTCACAGAAGGTGACCTGGAATCGGTGGTTACATCTCTTCCAATCCTTGAAATGCTCCTTCCTGATTTCGGTGTACCCAGCGCAGGACTGTTGCCTCGGTAACTAGCACGAAGAGACTCATCAACAGATCCAGAGGACTTTGCCATGGCATTCCTCATAAACTTCTGCGCAGCAGGAGACAAGTTCCTTACACTAGGACTAGCACTTCCACTCCTCATAGGGGAATGCAAAGGTGGCCTCTGAAACATCCTCGACCTTTCCTTCATTTTACGGGCAGCCTCCCTCGACAAGGTGTGAGCTTTTACATCCCTTGAAGGCAGAGATGGGATCTTAAAATGAGGCCCATCACCACTGCCTCCAATATCAAGAGGCGTATCCTCAGGATCCAGCCTCAACGGAGTCCCTTCAATCTCACCCCAAGTGATAAACGGCGATTCATCAACACCAGGAGCAGGCGAAGGTGTCCTAACAAAATTATACCCATTCTCCGCCTTCTTCTCAGACTCCACATAAAACTTATTCGGCGTCTTCCTCAAATCCTCCAAATCATATCTCCTAGCCTTATCTCTCTCCCTCTCCGCCATCACCGGAGTCCCCCCAGCAACACTCGTATACAAAACCTCAAGCCCTTCATCCTCCTCCGGCCTAGAAGACTCCAACATCTTACCATGAAACCGAGTATTATACCGATCAACCTCCTTCGTCAACCCCTTCAACCTCGTCTCCCTCTCCGCCTCCGTCAATGCCACCTCACCCCTATCCGCAGGGTGGTACATCAACAAATTCTTAGCAGTATACTTCCACCCCTCCAACGTACTCGGGGGCTGATTCGACGTACCGTACCCATCCGTAATCCGATCCCTCTTGGCATCTTCAATCCCTTTAACCTCATCTTTCTTCTCCCCTTCCAACAAATACCCATATCTCTCCTTCCTCTTCCTATTCACCTTTTCTATAATCTTATTAAAACTCTCATTATCTTCACTCGTGTATCTTCTAAGAAACGCATCCAAACCCAACCCCGCATCGACCCCGCTACCATTACCACTACCACTAACATTCAAATTACTATTATTATTATTATTATCATTATTAATACGATCATTGCCCACTTCATTATTATTGGACAAATTAGCATGAAAAACAGAAGGAGTACGATCAAATTGAAAGGGGGTGATCGAATTACGGAGCAAACTAGACCCGGGTGTCGCAATTTTACCTTGAGAAGAAGAGTTCAAACCGCGGCGACGCTCGAGAATTTTCAACTGGGCATCCCGGATTAGAACCGGGTCACCCGTTTTCACAGCCTGGAGCCAATCAAAGCGGTCACGGAGCTTCGGAATGTCGGGGAAATAGTCGCGTTCGATGATCTTCTCGATCTCGGCGACGTAGGTGTCTTCATCGAGAACTGCGGGGGTTCTTCTTGAAGGTTTCGGTAATGGTGGATGGGACGCAGTGGAGGGAGAGTCGAAGGCGGTGGTGGTGGTGGAAGGGGTGGGGGAAGGGGAGGAGATGTGGCGGGGGGAGTTTCCCGGAGAGAGAAGCATGGTGGTGATCGGAAAATTGGATTAGAATTTTAGGGTTAGGGTTTTGATTTTGATTTGGGGATATTATTTTGGAGGAGAGAGAAAGGCGGTTGAATTGAATGCCGAGTGAACGACAAACGTGACGGGAACTCTGGAAGTTAGCGCGTTGGAGAGATGATCGAATTAGAGTCGGTTTGTTAGGCAAAAATGGTTTTTAGAAGAGATGTACCCCAATTGGTTTTGTGTATTTCTGCGATTTATCTGTGAACTACCCCGTAAAACATATGAAAAAGAATTGAACGAATGGATATGACCAATGTTTTAAAAACTGGACCGGCCAGTTGACCATTTTAACCGGAAACCGGCCATTAACCCGGTCCGATTAGGTCCCAAAATCGGGGGTGGTCAGAATTGGGGTTGAACCGGGTCAAACCATCGGTTTAAGTGCGAGAACCGGTGAGAATCGACCGGTTTGAACATTTTTCCACAAATATTTTTTTTTCTTTTTTTTAATCATGACGTCATCCGTTTTTTTTATCCGGTTGAACCCTCTGACCCATCGAACCCTCAAGAGTCAAGACGGCTGGTTTGATGTTCAATCTGGCATATTGCCATGTGATCAAACCTTGGTGATTCATTACTCACTAAAACATATCAATTGTGTTCAAAGTCTAAACAAGTTGAAAGAAATACTCTTCGGACTCTTTTCTTGTGAAACCCGATTCTCAAATCTCGGTGTCTAAAACTACAAACGGGGTGTGCCTTTATAATAAGACGGGTGTTTTTTTAATTTATTATAAGTTACACTCCTACCAGTGAACACAATTTAAAATAAGATTCTAATCAGGTATGAAAACATGACTTCCACTATAAAAATTATACTTTGCTGAAAAGTAAGACATCTTTATCTTAGGACTCCGTTTAATATATCGGACTTAAAAGCAGTGTATTCAGATGTATTCAGATCCGATCAGATGCATTCAGATCAGTTCAGTTGCACCGTTGTCAACTCGTCACGATATATCTTAGGACTTTTAGAGGGGGGGAGGGGGTGGAGGCTGTTATTGAACACTAGTTGTAACACTACGGAATATGGAAAGTGGATTGTGGAGTTGGTTTGTCCCACAATGGGAAACTAAGGCTCATATGATCAGTTTATAATAGATTCCTACCATCTTACTACCAACAAGGCCTTCACCTTTTAGAGCCCACGAGAGGATATTTGGGCTTAAGGGGTGACTTCTCATCCTATTGAGTTGTGTTGTGACGGACGGTGGTTCGGGCTGTTACACTAGTAGCCAGTATATCTTCACATTTTTTGTAATAACCTCCATGATTTACAACCGAAAAAACATCATATGTGGTGTCACTCTTTCAGAAAGTGCCCAAAAACGCATTTTACACTTTTAGTAGTTGTGCCATTGGTCATTGCCAAGTCATACCAAACTATTAAAAATAATAATAATAATAATAATAATAATAATAATAATAATAATAATAATAATAATAATAATAATAATAATAATAATAATAATAATAATAATAATAATAATAATAATAATAATAATAATAATAGTATCTCGGCTCCCCACCAATTTCTTGTAATTATTCTTGAATTTTCATTCAATATTATAATAATAATAGTAATAATAATAAAAATAATAATAATAGTAATAAACAACAACAACAACAACAACAACAACAACAACAACAACAACAACAATAACAACAACAACAACAACAATAATAATAATAATGCGTCAAGCTGTAACGAAGAAGCTGTGGTACCATATGAACGAAATATCAGTCCTGCGGAAGCGCGCTGTAGTATAGGACACGAATCTGTACTCTGATAAGAACCTAGGAACAGAACTAGAATCAGTTCTCTGGAATACTTGTGGGTACAGAACAAGATAATATACTATGGTATTGTTTTTGTGTTTTTCAGTTTTAAGGTGAAAAAATAAGAACAACGAAAAGCAATAAAAGGATATGGATGAACAAGTTAGACCTATAACTCGTCCAAACCATGATCAATCTCTAGACTACCTTGCCTAGTTTTGATCTTTAATTACTTGCACGCAGCTAGTAAATTAACAATAGCTAAAGTACATCTTAGCTAAAATTCACACAAGAATTGAAGGGAAACTCTCCATTCGACTCTTTTGCATTAATCAAATTTTTAAAGTCTTAAATCTGCCTAATACATTACAAATGAAATGGATGTTATAGTAATAACCCACAACATGAATGAAATCAAAGATATAGCCAAGTTAAGCAAGAATAAAAAGTATCCTAATTTATTGAGATACTGGCTGCAAATCAGTGTAGAGTCTAGCTAAAATAAGCAAGATAATATAGAATAATATGTCTAAGAATAAATCTAGATACTAGAATCAAACTAATTATTCCTAAATATCTTGATCATGAGAGAAGAAGGACTTTTCGTCAAAAACGTGTAACCCGGGTAAGTTTTGGCAGCCCAACTTTAAAACCATGTATCTTCTTCTTTACTTGCCCAAAATAAGCGCGTAAGATACCATCAGAAACTCGGACCATGAAGAATAATATCCCTTTGGTTTCACTAGAAAACCGTAATATCCTGGAAGATATTCAACTTCAAAGTTGACCCATTGTAAACCCTAAAATGAATTTGATTTAACTTGTGCGATATGCTTAGGCATCGACATAATGTTGTTCATGACACGCGGGTTGACATTTGTTATCGGTTTGGGATCTCAGCAGGAAAGGAGGTTGACATTGGCATGATTGGTGCGGATGGCAAACTTTTTCGTCCCGCAGACATGCTGCTTTACTCATGGGCTGGAGGGTGCGGCGTTTGCGTCGATTTCACTAGGTCATCGCTCTTAACTCAGACGAGATTGGCTGATTTTGAACCAGGTATAAGATGGTGAGGAAAACGGTCAATCGTTAGCGTTTTAAGTATGAGGCTAAGTGCGCTACTTTAGATTATGACTTCATTCCCTTCTCTTTCTCCTCTTAGGGGGAGTTGGAGCTAGCAGTTGTTGCTCTGCTCAGACAAATTCAACACTTCTCCAGGATGCAGAACATCGGTGCGCATGCAACAACTTTTATTTTTACTACAATTGGATTTCCCATAGCAAAAGGTGTGGGGCCTCAGATAGTATTTCGGTTCCCCACCAACTTCTTGTAAATTATTACCGATTCTTAATAATAATATTAGTGCATATTAGATTAAAAAAAAAGTCTGAGCAGTTGAACATAAGAATGTTGCATTTTACTATATACTTGCTTATGTGCCCATGAAAATCATGGGCTAGTTTAACATCCATTTTTTACCCCTTCTTCGTAATATGAAACAAAAGGATATTTATGATGACACACCATTTTCATTGTCATTCTCTATGGTAGCAAGCTTATTTTAACACAACTAATTTGAGTGTTACAAATATTTTTCATATTTACGCTTTTGAGTTCCTTGTCCTTGTCTTCTACTACGAACTTAATTAAGGAATGAAGCCGAAATTGACAACCTGAATCAAAAATGATTTGTCTTTATTCATAAATGACCCAAACAATGCTTGGGCTGATGCATGCCATGTGCGAACTTGACCCGGTCATTGCTCACCTTGCCTCAATTGTTGGATCCTTAAAAGGGTCCAATTAACTCAATAATTGAAACATCAATATAAGATATTATCATGTGACAAAATCGGAATTGTTAAAATTCATTTAAATTAATTATTTCATAAGGGAATAACGCATTGAAACACGAAATTATGATTCCATATAACAACAATATTTACCTCGTACTAAAAGAAAATGTTGGGGGAGAATATTCATGGTGAATATTTTCGACAATAAATTTAAATTCTATTATTATTAATGTGATTTTGACCTAAAAATTAAAGAGTATTCATGATCAAGATTTCCATTTAAATGTCTAATCTTTTTGAGTTCTTGTAAGAGAAAATAATAATGAGGTATATGTAAGACATCTCGTTTAGTGTTTAAACTTAAAAGAACAAAAATACTTTTGTGGAATTATTGTATAATTTTTTGTAGTCGATTGATTCTTTGTAAGACAGTCTTTTGGTGTTAAGTGTATATTTATCACTCAGACACACCAAATATAACAGATGTTACATAAAGAATTGGGTGTCAATTGATCTTGATGGGTTGTTGTATGGAGTAGTACGTCTTTTAATTTTGACAAATGCAAACCCTAAAGATCAACCTATATTGTCAATAGTTTCTTAAAAATGTATATGAACAAACATATTAACTTTCATTACAATAACCCTAGTACAATATGTAGCAAAAAGAAATCGCAGTGGAATCTAACTACTTATTACAATACCAATATAGTAACAAATGATAAATAAGAGATGAACAAGGCTGGCTGGGAAAATTCTGGGGCTGGGGCGAAACTTTAGTCGGGGCCCTAAATTTTACAAAAGTTAACTTTAGCATTCGATTAAAGTACTATAATTTTTGTGTTACATTGTCGCATTTTCTCTTTAATTGTTGGAGATAAGCAAAAAGACATTAAATGAAAAAAAAGAGGGGAAATGGAGGCCCTTCACTCACAAAAATCGAAAATAAAAAGAAAGAAAGTAGCTAAGAGCGAGGGTTAAAAAAATGTCTCAAACTTAAAGCTCACTAGGATTCGAGCACGAGTGGTAAGGATAACATTATAAGGCAACAACCATCAGGCTAAAAACAACTATATGACTATAGATACACGAAATTTTTATATATATATATATATATATATATATATATATATATATATATATATAAACCTATCAGCTATTGGGCCCCAAAATTTGGAGGCCCTGGGCGGCGGCCCAGCTCGCCCTGGGTAATAGCCGCCTCTGGAGATGAATAACACAAACTTGGGATAGCATTACTGTGAGGGATACCTAAAACTAACAGGTATCTAATACCTCTTGAAATATATATTGATAGAATTTCATTCTATCTCTATGTGATTTCCCAAGCTTAGAATATATGTGAAGTGTATATTTCTCAGTATTCTCACCACTAATCCAACGTATATATACTATCTTAAATCACCTTGTAACCGCAAACTTGGCAAACCAAGAACCAAATGTCACATTGTTTAATGTCCTTAGCAATTAAAAAACTTTTCAAGTAACCTCTCATTCAGAGTTTGAAAAAAACTCATTAGTAGGGAGATGGAATGAAAATGGTGAAATAAATTTTGGAAAATTGATTGGGTTCTATGAGTACGACACGTAAGCAAGTGAGGTGGATTTTCACTTTGACACATAGGCAAATGCTCTAAAAACTCGTCACGCAGACTGTGGTGTTACCTAATAAGTAGAAGTATATAGATAGATACTTAGCTTCCTCGTTCATTCTAAGCCAAATTAAATTTCTATCACAAAACTAAACTTTATCCTTCGTCTTTGATATATATTTAAAACTTCGTTTCACTCGAGTTTTAACCTCCTCCATGACAAGTTTAACAATCCTCCTTAGCTAAATCAAACTGCCCTCGAGCTTGCATTTGTTTCTCATCATCAACGAACTTTGATAAGCAAGACAACTGATAACACCTTCAATAGCTTGTTCTCTCAATTCGGATCCAAAATCTCTTCTTTGGTAATCCATTGAGCCACGAAGTAATCATCCAACAAGTAATTTCTCAGTTTGTAACATTCCGACCAACCATACATCACAACACAATCTAATAAGATGAGAAGTCACCTAGGGGCACATAAAGTCTCACTTGTGTTTACAATGTGAAGTTATTGTTGATAGTACGAGGGGTATTATAAACATATCACAAGCTTCTCAAAATTTCAATGTGGGACAAACCAACCAATTTCAATACAACCTTATAATGTTACAAACTTTCCAACTTAATGAACGCAACATCTTGTTTGAACATATATATAATTAACCAATCCATATCAAAAGACACCCAAGCCTCATGATCACCCTCGATAGGCGACTGGTCTGGGCCATATCCAAGCATCCATTACGCGGTCGCTAGATCATTGTGACACCATATGTAACAGTTCGATCCACCATAAGGGAAAGTCACCCTTTGACCCACAATTCCTCACTTGAGTTTATTAGTCAAATGTTTTAGCTTGTTGATGCCTTGATGGTATGTCAAGTGGAATCTATTACAAGCTCCTCAAATTTAGAATGTGGGACAAACTATTTTTCCATATACCGAACATTGGGATGTTATACGGAACGTGAAATCTTTTTAATATTGTCTGTCAACCTATAAACGATGTTTTGGGAATATAATAACATATACGTCTGATGTCATAATATATACCGCAACGTTGCTTTGAAAAAACATTTGTAGCCATTGCTTAGGGAAACCATAGAGTATAATAATTCATCCACTTCCCATTTGTGAACCCAACCCCAACATCAATTTCTTCACCTTGCATATATTTCTCCAATGCAGCTTGTATCAACATTAGGCTCATAAGAGTCTCAGTGTTTACTTCAAAAGTATTCTTTATCTTACATGTTACGGAGTATGTTATTAGTGAAACATAAATATTGAAATATTCTTTTCTAATACATACCCACTTGTTACGGACTTATGTCTTAACGAATCACACGTAGAGATATTGCTAACACACATAGAGTTAATGGTATTTCATAATTAATTGATTGGGCAGCAGCCCTTAGACCACCTAAAAAGGAATACTTATTATTTGATCCATATCCTGACATAAGAAGTCCAATTGGAGCAATACTTGAAATAGCGATCCATAAAAAAACACCAATACTGAGATCGGCTAGAACAAGGTGATAACCAAACGGAATTACTGAATAACTTAGTAAAATTGATATGACGACTATCGAGGGACCGATACTAAATAAACGTATATCCCCCCTAGATGGAAGAAGATTCTCTTTTAAAAGCAGTTTTGTTCCGTCTGCTAAAACTTGAAGAATTCCCAAGGGGCCGGCATATTCCGATCCAATACGTTGTTGTATACCCGCGGATATTTCTCTTTCTAACCAGACGATTACTAGTACGCCTATTGTGATTCCTAATACCAGAATCAAAATCGGGAAAAGGATCCATATAGTCCCATAAATTTGTTTTAAGGATTCCAGTCGGTAAAACGAATTTATAGTTTGTATTGTTGTTGTATCAATTATCATTTCAACGATCAACTTCTCCCATAATGATATCTATGCTACCCAATATCGTCATAATATCAGACAATTTCATTTTTTTAACTAACTGAGGAAGAATTTGCAAATTGATAAAACCTGGTGGGCGAATTTTCCATCTCCAAGGAAAAACACTCTGATCTCCTATCAAAAATATCTCTAACTCCCCCTTTGGGGCTTCGACTCTGACATAAAGTTCTTGTTTTGCCAATTCAAAAGTTGGAGACGGCTTTTTACTAATAAATCGATAGTCAAAATCATTCCATTCAGGATATTTTATCCTATCAAAGCGTCGAATTTCTAAATTCTCATAGGGACCCCCCGGAATTCCTTCTAGAGCTTGTTGAATAATTTTTATGGATTCTACCATTTCACCTATTCGTACTAAATAACGAGCTAATGAATCCCCTTCTTTTTGCCATTGGACTTCCCAATCAAATTCATCATAACACTCATAACGATCAACTTTACGAAGATCCCATTGTATTCCGGAAGATCGTAGCATTGGGCCTGATAAGCCCCAATTTATTGCTTCTTCTTCACCAATCATGCCTACTCCCTCAACTCGTTCTAAAAAAATAGGATTTCGCGTAATCAGTTGCTGGTATTCAGCAAGTCCCGTTAAAAAATAATCACAAAAATCTAAGCATTTCTTTATCCACCCATAAGGGATATCGGCAGCTACTCCTCCAATACGAAAAAAATTATGCATCATTCTCATACCGGTGGCAGCTTCAAATAAATCATATATTAATTCTCTTTCTCTCAAAATATAGAAAAAAGGAGTCTGCGCGCCAATATCGGCCATATAAGGGCCGAGCCATAACAAATGAGAAGCTATACGACTTAACTCCAACATAATAACTCTGATATAGCTAGCCCTTTTAGGTACTTGAATATTTCCCAATTGTTCGGGTCCATTTACAGTTATTGCTTCTGTGAACATCGTAGCTAAATAATCCCAACGTGTTACATAAGGCAGATACTGTATAATTGTTCGGTTTTCCGCAATTTTTTTCATCCCTCTGTGTAAATAACCCAATATTGGTTCACAGTCAATAACATCTTCACCGTCTAAAGTAACGATAAGGCGGAGAACGCCATACATTGATGGATGGTGAGGACCCATATTGACTATCATGAGGTCTTTTCGAGTAGTTGGTACATTCATAGGTTTTGCCCCGATTAATTCTTTCATGAATTTTCCATGAATTACTGAAAAAAAGTTCATCAAAATTCAAGATCTAATAAATCAAATAATTAAAAAAACTCTTAAAATTAACGCGTTTTTAGCTCTCGAATGTTCAATTGACTTATTAAGTCTTTATAACGGACTCTATTTTTATTTGATAAATAAACCAGTAGTCGTTGACGTTTGCCTAGAATATTCCGTAGACCTCTCTGAGATGAATAATCTTTTTTATGCAATTCTAAATGTGAGGTAAGTCGGCGTATCTTATTGGTAAAACAGAAAATTTGAAATTCAACGGATCCCCTATTTTCTTCTTTTTTTTTTTCCTGCGAAATCGCGGATATGAATGAATTTTTGGTCATAAATTATTAAACTTCCTTACTTTCTTTTATATTTCAAAATATTAAATTTTAGCGATCAGTAATAATAATGCCAGCTTTTTAAACTGGTATACTTATTTATTTATTTTACGGTCATTCCTTTATGGATTTAATTGAGCCGTCATCAAATTAGTATCATATAGCCAAATTGAAGCCAAGAGGCGTGTTCATCTATTTATTTAGTTAGCAGATAACAGATAATAGGGAAGAGTATATATAAGATAAATGTATCATAAATGCATTTTTAATCGTGGATACATATGTATTCTTAATATACTAAAACGACTACCATTATTAGTATCAAACCAATAACGATTCATACAAGCTAAATCTTCTAATCGATAATTAGGCCAAAGAAAGACTTTAATTTTTATAACTGGATTGTTTTCTTGTCTAAGATCTTTGTTTTCATCATGAAATTGACTCACGTTTTTTATCTGATTCCTATCGTAAGATACTGTATTCCTATACATACCATTATTATTACTTCAATTCAAACAAATTAGAATTCGAAATTCTCTACGACGTCTAGGCGATAAAATATTTTCAGGAACAAGTAAATCAAAATGGATTTTGTCTCTATTTTTAATCACCGTCTGGTATCTCGTAATCCCTTCATCAAGCTTCTTCTTAGCCATATTGTCAATGTTTCGTTTTTGATTATTTTGGTGTTTACTCTGATGAATTAATGAAATATCTATGGTTTGATACAGAATAAATTGTCCATCACACGTTACGGACAGACGAATGGGTTCAATAATCAATATACCCCTTTTTATCAATTGTGCAAGAGTTAAATGTTTTTGAATCAGCATTATATTCAAACTCATTTCTCTTCTTTCAATCGAGGATATTGTAATTTCTCGTGGATTTGTCAATCTAAGCAAGAGACAATAAACTTTTATATTATTGATCAATTTTTGATTCAAAGAATCGTCCCATCTTAGTTGGAAAAGCAAATATCTTTTAAGGAAAAAATCGATTTCTGCTTCTGTACTACTCTTGTCTTGTTTTTTTCTTTGAGTATTTTTAATATTGGATCCTAGATAATTGTCATAATTTTCTTGAATATCTTTTTTTTTTAACATCTGATCCGGGATCTTTTTGACTTACCAATTCTTTTTCGTCTTGATTCTCATTCTCTAATTCACGTGATTTTTTTTCATTTGATATTATAGATGTTGTAAAAAGATTCTTTTTTTTTTCGTTCTTTTGTTGTTTTTATTTTCGAAAAAATGATCATTTACGTTGTAATTTGAAAAAAGTAACTTAATTGGTATAAACCAGGGTTTCATTTTATATGCATTTAAAAGTAATAAAAATTCTGGGAAAAACCAGAATTCTAGATTCGATATAGGACGACTTAGTATTTCTTCATTCATCCCCATCCAATCAAAATGGAATTTTTTTTTCCGAAATAGGGCTTAAAAAATAAATATTAAACAAACTGGGTCTGATTCAAAAATGTTTAATGTTATGGGGTGCACGTCACCCATTTCAGGTTCGGGACA
This sequence comes from Spergularia marina, assembly GCA_963680865.1. Classification (NCBI taxonomy): domain Eukaryota; kingdom Viridiplantae; phylum Streptophyta; class Magnoliopsida; order Caryophyllales; family Caryophyllaceae; genus Spergularia; species Spergularia marina. The sequence continues at coordinate 8,891,512 of OY804561.1, forward strand.
AAACCGCCATTACCACTGGCGGTTTTACGTGTGTTAAACAGTAAACTTGAGCTGCAGTGGGGATCTTGGACAAGGGTGAAACCGCCATGGGGGGTGGCGGAACCGCCACTCCCCATGGCGATTTCAAACCCGAACTGATTATTATAAGTGTAAACCCCCAATTTTGTTAAGGGTGAAACCGCCATGGGGGGTGGCGGTTTCACTTGAAGTGAAACCGCCACCCCCCATGGCGGTTTTACCCTTAACAAAATAAAGGTCTCTCACTTCCCATATACCTTGAAGCTGTGATGAAATCGCCACGGAGAGTAGCGGTTTCATCATGTGTGAAACCGCTGTGCTCCGTGGCGGTTATAGTTTTTTTTTTTTTTTTTAAAGTGCTTTCCCTATTTTCCGTTTCACCTGCAACTCAAACAAACCCAAACCCAAACCAATATGCCGCGGCCACAATCTTTCAATAACAACAATAACAACCCAAGATGAGAACTCGAAGGCATGGTATCTTATTTCATAACTCAAAAACGTATTTTACATACTTGAAAGAGTCGAATACAACATAAAATTGTTTCCATACATTACAAACTACTATATTAATAGCTAATCATCCGCTAGGCAGCGGCGGCGTGTAGCTCGACGTTGGCTTGAGGAAGCGGGTTGGCTTGAGGAAGTACCGGAGTGTCGCCTTCCATAATTGGCGTCATAGGAGAACCAACTCTACGTCGACGCATATATTGGATAAGAGGAGAATGATCATCCAAACTTGCACTTGGTTGTTCTTGAGATTGTTGGATAAGATGTGAAAATCCCACCTTCTCGAGACATTCAGAGCAATGTTTGCGGATGTCGTTTAAAGTTTGGACAAAATTGACAATAGATGCGTCATTTAGTGCAGCTTGAAGGTCATGCTCACACCTCATGTGTAAAGTTGCAAAACCTTGGGTCTATAATCACAAAAATAAAAAAATTGCACTAATTAATTCCTAAACATGCTTATTATTCAATAAAAGTGAAATAACGATAAATCATACTTACAAGCAATTGAATTGACGGAGAAGATGGATGGTAGGAAACCGGGCCACCATGAGATTGTTTAACAGCTCCAATGATACGACGAGTATGGTTTCGATACCAAACCATATACGGATCATTGTAATCCATCGTGCTATCATCTACATCGGTATTAGCCACCACCCTCTCTCGACGCCTACGCCATAAATCGATATAGACATTGTGGATTTCAGTCCAACTTACCTTCCGATTTCCTCTCTTATCCAATTTATGAAGGGCCACCGAAGTATCACAGTCCATCGGGATTGTTTGTTTCAAACCAAACTGGCGTACTACCCGATCCGGACAATGCCACTCTACAATGTCAAAGCAGATCATGGGAGCCAAAACACACCAATCTTGTTCATCCTTAGAACAAATCGGAGAGAGAGCTGAGATGACATCCGCTGTATAAGGCTGCCAAATAAACTAAAACAAAACAAATAAATAAGTAAACTACCAAATTATTTTCATACTTATAAAGTCACAAAAAATTGGATTGGATAAGTAAACTTACTTGATCATGAGTCATGCAATCAAATGCATCTCTGTAAGCGGTAAGAGAGAAAATCCCATCGGCTCTTCGTCGATCGATCATAAGCCACTTACGCCCTAATGCATCTATCCCATAGATATGTTGTGACCCAAATGGACTAGCTATATTCTCATTCTCATCCTCATCCTCATCCTCATCATCATCCTCATCCGCATCCTCATCCTCATCCTCATATTCTAATGGTCCCATGTTCATAGGACGTCCTATAGCAATACGTTCCCAAGACCACAACTGAAGAAGAATAAGAGGTCCGGATATCTCTAATGCACCCTTACAACACCCTCGACACAAGTTACGATACAATGTTGCTAGTACCGCACTTCCCCACGAGTAATCATCTAATCTATTGACATCACTTAACAATGGCAAATAGATTACTTGAACTACATCCCCACTCTTATCGGGAAATAGAACGGGTACCAAACAAAATGAGAAGATAAACTCGAATATAGCAATGAAATACGGCATCGTCCATACCGTTGGGCAAATGACTAAAATGTTTCATCAACCAAGAAATTTTCAAAGAAGTTCCCTTCAAACTTCCCCCCGGTGCTCTTCCCAACAATCTAGTCACTAATCCTTCCCAATCTTGATGGGTCTCATCCGTCACAACTCTACCATCTATCCTCAAACCTAACATAATTTGCACATCTTGCAAGGTGATAGTGGCCTCCCCAACGGTTAAGTGAAAAGTGTGGGTTTCTTGCCTCCATCTTTCTACCAACGCACTTATTAAATCCTGATCTAATTTAACACTAGCTACTCTATGCGCCCCATAAAACTGGGTTTTCCTAATAAATTTAACTACCCGCTTACTAGGACGATACTCGCCATGCCATTTTATGTGAGTTCTACATCTAAGTGGACTCACCTCCTCTCCGTCCCAAATTGCTTGACTCCTGTGTTTGTCTTGCAGTTTGAGAAGAGACGGTTCGATCGGTCCCGGATGAAGATCCGCCTCCATGAGAGCTACAAAAAGAAAAAAGAAAAGAGTTAAAATATTACACAAAAATATTAGGCAAAAATAAGTTCACAATAATATAAAAATCCACAAAAAATGTTACCCTCTTAAAGAACATGTTTTTTTGTTATGACCGGGTTGACGACATATGCCACATAATGATTTTGATGGTGGTTTTTCATCCATCTCATTACGCAATCGCTTCGAATGTGACTTATCCTTCGTACCCTTCTTCTTTGGTTGACGTTTCATATCCTTATTAGCAAGGATTTTAGGACCATCAAGAGGTGTCCAATAAGCTTCATCCGGAATGGGTCGAAATTTGGGTGCGTATAACCCCAAATACTCACCACTAGTGTAAAACACATCCACAAATGCATTTGTACTTAAACCCATTGAGCTACAAACGGCAAGTACATGTGAACAAGGGTACTTGTAAATTTCAAGTTTTTTACAAGTGCATGTTTTAGTCACAACATTCACAGTATGCTTATGTTTCCCTTTTCCACTACCTCTATGCCCCGACCCCGTGGTCACTTGAAACAGTCCTCTATCGAATGGCACAACAGTATGGAAACATATTGCGCAACATCCCCAAATCTCATTGATGTGAGAGAAGTATTGGGCGTTGTTGAAATCGTTGTTGGCAATACATTTCTAGAGTCTACCCTTCCCACTTCAACATAAATGTCCATAGAAGGAACCTTTGAGTGTCGAACAATTGCCCACATAACAAGTAAAGAACGATCATTATTAAGGGGTACAACCTTATAACACCCCGCCACTCGGATACTTCATCTTCACCGTTAATGAAACACTCTTTCTATTGATTTTCATTGCCTCACAAATCTCCCCAATGAAGTCATTATAAGTCATACTAGTACTAGCAAATACAAAACTCTCATTTCCACCCTTATAACAAACATTCCACTAGTTTCAACAATTTCTCCATCCCAATAACATACCAAAGGATATCCCGTAATTTCCATTCTATAATGAGAAAAATAAACTAATTTAATTAAGAAATTCAACTAACATAAATCTTCAATTAACCAAAACCCTAAAAATCGACTTATGAATCTTAATAACTAAACTCAAGCATAATACTAACTAAATTGGATTAAATATATTAGTAATCTAACATAAAAAAAAAACAACTCAATGAACTCATATTAACCTAAATTAGTGTGGTTTAATTACAATATTAAACAAAAACCTAAAAATTCAACTTCTATCATATACCATGAATTTGCAAATTATTATCAATACTAACAAAATAAATTATTCAACAAATTAGTAATCTAACTAAAAAAACAAACAATTAAACTAATGAATTGAAATTAACTAAAACAAATTGGTACAATTAAAATGGGATGAAATTACCTGAAAGAAATTGGTACAAAAGAGGGCGGAGCAGCGGCGGCCGGCGGCGGTGGGAGAGGACGGAGCGGCGGGAGAGAGGTGGAGCAGAGGCGGGAGAGAGGTGGAGCAGAGGCGGAAGAAGGGCGGAGCAGCGGCGCCGATGGAGACGTGGACGGTGGGAGAGGACGGAGCGGAGAGTCGGGTGTTTTTTTTTTTGTGAAGCCGGGTGAATGGAGGAAGAAGAGAGAGAAACCCGATATAAGTGTTTGGGAAAAAAAAAAATGAAACCGCCATGGGGGGTGGCAGTTTCACCACCCTTAACAAAATTGGGGGTTTACACTTATAATACTCAGTTCGGGTTTGAAATCACCATGGGGGGTGGCGGTTTCACCCTTGTCCAAGATCCCCACTGCAGCTCAAGTTTACTGTTTAACACACGTAAAACCGCCAGTGGTAATGGCGGTTTTGTCCCGAACCTAAAATGGGTGACGTGCACCCCATAACATTAAACATTTTTGAATCCGACCCAGTTTGTTTAATATTTATTTTTTAAGCCCTATTTCGAAAAAAATTTCATCAAAATGGAAGAGGGGTTTATTTTGATGGGATTGATTTATTTCTTGATAAATTGTGTGACAAAAAAGGTCTTTTTTTTTTCTATTTTATCAACAATTTTATAATTTGTATATTCAGTCTTAGTATTTTCAGTGCTACTAGTAATATTGATCCAAGCCTCAATGTCTAGTTTTTTTCTAAGACAAAAATTAAGAATTTTCCAATCAAAATATTTTATGTCTGTATTTTTATCTATATCCAGACTCTTTTTTATTCCTATATAATTAGTGATAGGGGTATTCCCCCACATATTAATTAATTTGTCTGTAGGTATGTTGTAATTAATTACAAATTCTTTTTTTTTATTTACTTGTAACGGTTCTATATAACTATATGACTCCTCCTTATCTGCATAAAAAAGGAAAATTATAGGCTAAAATAGTGTATCTATAGTTTTTTTTGAAATTCTCTTTTGGATTCAATAATAAACATAAATTTTTTGTAGTTTTGTAATTAGATAATTTATCTTTTTTATCTGAATTGCTTTTGTATTTTTGTAAATTTTTATTTTCAACCTCACAATGTTCAGTGACTCGATTGCGCCATTTTTCTGGTACTAATTGAGACCATTTTATCTGTGATTAATAGTAGTCATAATTACTTTTTGAGTTTAACCAGTTTTTCCATTTATTTAGTCCATAATTTGGAAGTTTTTTAGTCTTTAACTTAGATGGACTCATTCCTTGCGTTCCAAAATAATTTTTTATTTCATTTTTAAGAAATAAAGACGTTCCACGATGCTGAAGGCCAGACCTTAACTTAACTAAGTTAATAACTTCGGCTTGTGATATTTTATAAAATACATAGGCTTGTGACAAAAAAGATAAATCCGAAAGAATAGTTAAATTCTTCTTAATATGACTAATAATAAAAAAAAGTGATTTTATAAATTTAATTGTTTTTTTATTTGTTTTTTGAACCCTTTCTGGATTTTTTTTATTATTGTAAATGGCTTTTTCACTACAACTTTTTCTTGATTCAAGAAAAAGTTGTATCTTAATTCGAGGAATATTAATAATATATAGAAATATATCTACAGATATCCTTTCCCTAAAAATTTGTATAAAATAATGTGATTTGCGAATTAATCGTGTATTTCTTCGTTTTAATATTTGACCATATTTTGGAGTGAATCGAATTTTTTAGTACCATCACTTGTTTTCTTAGGCTTAAGAATGAAGTATTTATTTTGGAATCTACATTTTTTGTCGTTTGTAATTTTTTCTATTTGATTTTGTAGTGTACTTGTTCTATTAGCCCGATATTTTTTTTTGTTCTGCCATTGAATCGAAACAATTTGTACATTTATTAAATTGGGCTTGAATAGATGATTCAAGAACCATATGATTATTGATTTTAGAATCGTTTTCTTTTCTTATTTCACTAGATTCTTCTCTCAATCCAAACACTCGACTTGGACTTACCGTTTTATTCTTATTATTCTTTTTTAATAGAAGGTTATTAATAAGAAACTGGGTTGTTTCATTTGGAACCTTTATCAAAAATTCGATTTTTTTTACAATTTTAAAAAATTGAAACCATTTCTTTTTCAATTTTATAATTTGTTTGTCGAGTTCTTTAACAATTGGTTTAAAAAAAGAAGGTCGTTTTCGAGGGGAACCAAAAGGAAATTCAGTTTCCATTCCCCAAACTGTTAAAAAACAAAAATTATCTTGTTTATTTTGGTTCTGTTTTTTCATGTGATCTTGATAAGAAGGTGTTATCATTGATCTGTGCCAAGGTTTTAGATAGAAAGGAAATAATATCTTTATTTGAATCCCATCTTTTAACCAGTTTTTTGGAAATTCTGTTTCTGATAACTGAACACCATTATAGGTACATTTAACATGCATTTCTTTATTCCACTCTTCAAAATCCTCAGACCACTCAGGAAGTTGGAATAATAATATACGACTTATATTTTTTACGATTATCAATAAAGGTAATATAATGAATTGGTTGTTCAAAGTATCCTCCGATGAACAAGGACGACAGACAAGAATTATGGGAGAGGCGTAATTGCCATGTATGTCAACATGGCACATCAATGTTGCGTGTTATATAAAACTTTTCATAAAGTCTCATAAAAGACGGCCTCTCAATAATTTATTAAGAAACCATTATTTTGTGTTACAAAGTGACTCTTTTTACCTTGCTTGTAACCGCGATAATACTTTTAGTGATCGTATTAGTTACTATTATAAATCACATTATCTATGATTTTGGAGGATCCCATGATATGAAATTAGCTAAAATTTATAAGTAACCCATTTAAAAATATTAGATTAAGTGTCGAGATCCTTAACTAAAACGATTATCAAAAGTAGTATAACGGTCACTAATTATATAAATGAAGTCACGATGTAAATAACATGATTGGTCTCTTAATAAATTATTGAGAGACGGTCTCTCACAAGATCTACTGAAAACTTTTATCCATTAATGACGAATAAGGGCTCGCCCCTTATTGCTTTGTAATTTATTCACAAAATTCTCATTTGACCAACATTTTTTTAGTGTATGTCTTGAATAATTAATGAAAAACATTATTAAACTCTAAAGAAAAATAAAGATAGTACCCACACCAAAAAAAGAAAAAGAAAAAAGATGGACGGGAAAAAGAAAATAATATTCCTTCCAATAAAAAAAGTTTGTAAAATGAATTACTAAATTAATTAATTAACAAAACTAAAAAAAAAACAGTAAAAAAAAGATGAGTCGTGCACTAACAACCACTAAGGTCAGGTCAGCCGTCAGTTGCTGACACACTCAAAGTAAGGGAAAGCTAAAAATGGTGGGCCCACTACCCCAAACAATCCAACGGCTATTATCAATCCCTTGACTTGATACTTCACCATCACACGACAACGAAACACTCCACGTGTCTCTTGACTAAGATAAAAAAACCTCAATGAAATGAAATCCACCTGATTGTTTGCCCTGTTCTTTGTTGTTGTTGTTGTTGTTGTTGTTGTTGTTGTTGTTGTGTCTGCTCTCTATTTTCTCTCTCCTCTGATCATCATCACACTACTCTCGAGGGTTTTTGCTTTGACCCTTTCTTCCCTTACCTTAGCTTCTTCTTCACAATACCCACAAAATTAAATTAAAAAAAAACCCCTCAATTTCTCTTCCATTTTCCCCCAAAATTTCCACCAGAAATCAGTGATTATCAGCTTCTGTATCATAATCAGGGGGTTTTGTCATCTGGGTGAGTTCCAAAATTTGACCTTTTTTTTTTATGTTGTTTAATTTAATTAATTGTTGATTAATTAATAATTGATTGTTTATGGGGTTATTTGTTTGTTTTGTGATTATTTAATTAATTGATTAATTATGTGTTTGGGTGTTGGAGTTTGTGCTTCTGTGTGATTACTTTCTGTATATAGGGTTTAGTTTACCCTTTTTGGTATGATCTTTGTTTGCTTTCATGGAAATGTTCATCTGGGAAAGTGGGTACTTGACATTTTTGGAAAAATAATTCCCCAATTATTTCCTCTCTGTAAATTTTGAGAATCTTTTGTCATACTATTGTTAATTGTTCTAATTGGAGTAGTTTATTATTTTGGGGCTGAGAAATGAAATTGAGTTTTTTTTTGTAATATTTGGACATCCATCTCTCTGTCATGTTGAGTTTTAACAATTTTGGGTCTTAATTGTAACAGTGATTAGATTTGTGTGTAAATTTGTCGAAGTTTGCAAGCTTGTCTGTTAATTTGTGTTTCTGAACATGGTATGTCCTATTCGTCAGCTGCGTTGTTGTGAATCATGGTTTTGTCGAAATCGACGGAATGTAAGAAATTTAGGAGTGATTAGGAGAGGAGAGGAGAGAGGTGGAAGCTTCTTCTGGGGGTTTAGTTAGATTTAAGTCAAAGTGTCAGGGGCATTTCCTTGATTCAGTGTTTCCGAACTTGATTTAGTGTTGCGTAGAATGGTTTGTGTTAGTCGAGACGCAATAGATATTCCTGCAAAGAAATAGCTTCTCAGTAGTCTCAGTTGTGTAAGACAAGGCCACCTACGTTTTGACCCGTTTGGATTTAATCTTTTTTTTTTTTTGGTACAACTGTTGGATTTAATCTGATAGTGCTTGTTTGAGCTATTTTGTCGTCAACACAAGGTAGAGGACAGTTTAGGTAGGTTAATCCAGGAAAAAAAATATGAAATGCCTTATGGGGCACAGGAAGTTTCATGTCTGCTCATAATTTCTTGTCCCAATATTTTACAGTAGATCCACAAGTAAATTATGTATACAAGGTATTTGTTGGAGACGGTTAGCAGTGAACCTCATGGGTTGTTATGAAGTTAGAAACCTGTGACCTAGTTTGAGAGATGTGCCTATGACTAATTTCTTTTCATGGGAATTGGGAAGTTCGTTAGATCAAAATTCGATGAGTGAATAACCACTTCTGTTCTGCACAATTTGTTGCTAGTTCGGTTAGGCTTTGAAATGTTAACGTTTTAAGTCAATAGAAGAGTTCTTGTTCAACAACAGTTTGGCTGCTGGGTTTATTTAAATTGGTGTTTGAGTGGTTGCACTAAAACCAACATCCTTTGACGAGGTAATAAATTATTAAACCTTGAAACATTTAATGTTGATACTTTTTTTTCTTTAGGTGACATTTGATGTTGCTACTGTTGCAAGACATCTCTAAGGATTCATATTAGAAATGAATACTTCATCTAAATTCTAAAAATTAATGGTTCATTCGACTCTGACATCACATGATGCTTGTCACCTGAACCTTTTAACTCTGTGCAGTTGTGCAGCTCATGAGTATCAATCAAAGCACATCATCTGCATGATTGGCTCAATTCTTTGACGATCAGCATTGTGTTAGAGGTTGGAATGCCTTGATATCCATTTACTGCAGCAAGTCCATCTTTGTTATCCCAATGGTTACAACAGAGGAAACTACAGCGATTGTCGCTGCTAAGGAGAAATTGCCTCAGACACTGAACTCTGACTCCACAGTACCCGCTCCAAGTACTGATCGAGAAGTAAACAGCTCTGTTGTTCCAGAGAAACCATCAGAAGATGGTTATAATTGGAGAAAGTATGGCCAGAAAAATGTCAAAGGAAATGCATATATTAGAAGCTATTACAAATGTTCGTATCCAAATTGCTATGTGAAAAAACAAGTTGAGCGATCTCATGATGGGCGGATTACAGATGTTACTTATCTGGGAAATCACGATCATGTCAAACCTCATGCTGAACCTGAAGGAGCTGTCCCGACTCTGCTCTCTGTCCGGGTACAGATACCAGAAAGCCTTCCATCAGCTGTTGACAAAGGTACAACCACTAGATTACACTTAGTTTCTTAAGTTTGCTGCCTATTATATATTTTTTTATATATTCATATATTTTCAAACCTGAAGATAAACCATCAAATGAGCATGCCCCTCCAACTGATAACATACAACCAATGGATGTCTGTGAGACTGCGATAGTTACTGTGGCTAAAGATAGTATACCTGTTCCGGTTACACCGTTAAGTCAACGAAGGGATGAGCATGATGAGAACTCGACTCCCAAGAGACGGTATGTTCGAGCAATGAACTGATCTATATTCCTGCTTTCCTAGTGAGCTTTGTTTAAGTGCTTACTTGACTGCAATTAATACTCTGGAACGTCTATTACAAACAGGAAGAAAGGGTCTGATGTTGCTGATATCGCGCTGGATAAACCCGCCAATGAATCACGTCATGTCATTCATTCTGTTAGTGAGGTTGATATCGTGAATGATGGGTACAGATGGCGCAAATATGGACAGAAAATGGTCAAGGGAAATCCAAATCCCAGGTATGAAGAGCATCATCCTTTAGCTATATCTAATATCCAAGATACAAGGTGCAAAAGTTGAACTATGAGTTTTGGAAATTTAATTGCTCTTTCCTGCTTCTAATTTTGTCGGTATTTATCATCGTTGCTGATTAGCTGACCCCAAATCATTTTGGGAATAAGGCTTAGTTGTTGTTCTTATTGTTGTATCGTCGTTACTGATTGGTTTACTTGGGAAAGTAAAGAGTCACACATATATGCTCCTTGCTGGTAAATGATTGTGCTTAAAAATTTTGAGTTTTAGTACGGATTCCAGACTCCTATTCATGATTTCTATTGGCCTAAATGGATAAATGCATAGCATCTCTTGTAGAATCGTTTTTCGTTGAAGGGAGTGGCAAAACCTTCGTTTAAGGAGGCGCACCGAGGCACTGGGGGGCTATTGCGATGAGGCGCGAGGCGCGCGCCTCATGCACACGAGGCACACTCATTTAGCGAACAAAATTCTATTTTTCAAAACCATATTTTCCAAAAAATAACCCCTTTTTTGGTATTTAAAGAGGGCCAATGGGTAAAGAAGTATAAACAAGGGATTGAGGGGCAAAGGGAAGGGTAGAAATAAGGTTACAAGACAAAGAAAAATCAAAATTGCACAGTTGCGCGCCTCAAGCTTCTGAGGCGATCCCAGCTGCGCCTAGGCGCGCTTTTTTAAACTAAGGGCAAAACACTAGGGTAATGTAGTTGTAGGAAGGCCCAAAGGCAACATTGATGCAAATGCAATTCAGGGAACAATGAGGATCCCACTGACTAGGCTACGACCCTTCACCCTTGTCGTGAGTATCTCCACCCTGCAGACTCCACGAATCTTACTAACTTGGCTAGCTCGCTTCTTAGTGTAGTTGTGGAGGAAGAAAAGGTTACTTTCGTCCTATTTCATTATCTTAGCTTTCAGAATGGACCTTGTCTGCATGCCCTCTTGTATATGGCTTTTCACAAATTATTAGGTACCCCGGGGGTACCTAGAGCTACGTACCCCCGGTTAACTGTTCACTCATTATATACCACATTATAGTCATTATATACTTTCACTCATTATTTTACAATTTTCACTCATTATTTCTCAATTTCACTCATTATATACTTTCACTCATTATTTTACAATTTTTACTCATTATTTCTCAATGTTCACTCATTATCTTCCGATTTTCACTCATTATATATAACATTGTAGTCATTATTTATTTTCAGTCATTATTTCTGAATTTCCAATCATTATATACAACTTTATTCCAATCATTATTTCCCAACTTTCACTCATTATTTCTCAAATTCCACTCATTAGATTTCAATTTTCACTCATTATGTACCACTTGAACCGGGGGGTACCTAGAGCTACGTACCCCCGGGGTACCATATACCGATTGATGTCTTTTACATGCAACCTCCAAGACAGTGAAGAGTTCTACATCAACAATTCCCAGAAATTGATGTCAATTCGACACTGGAATTCTCAGCCTTGTTATTCATTTATGCTTCTTAAACTAGAGGATAAACATGCATCAACATATAAACACTTCCTTGAGAAGAAATCATCCTCTTTGATATTCTTTACATGGTCCTCCTGATGCTAATTATTATTCATCGATGTCCTAGCTCAGAGGAATCTAAAATCATCTTAAATTTTAGAGCTTTTATTTCTGTATTCTTTTGGCTGGATACAGTGCATGTCTCTGCAATAATACTTCTTTTTAATTGTATATTCATGTTAAAAATGGAAGGGGTAAGAGTTTTGGGACTTGTCAGTGCACGGTAAGTGGTACAAGGATAACAAAAAGAATTTCAACCAGTGGAATAGGATTTTGTAGTCGTTCTGTGTGCTATACTGTACATAGGGGAAAGCAGAACGCCTAATAATTCAATTCCCAAAAGACATCCTTCAAAGTTGCCTATACGTCCAGAGTGCAGCTACATTTTCTGCAGAAGGGCCAAGGGCAGCTTCAAAACCACAGAAGACTAGGGACCCAAAGAAAAAGACCCTTACAGCTATAGAAGTTGCTACAAGTCTGAACTCTTCGCCTGATCCCATACCATCCAGGAAGAAAAGCTGTGGCTGTCAAAGAGGAGGATGTTCCTAATCAATATCCCGATATGCCACCTGGAGTTGATGCAAGACATGTTATTTGATCAGTTGAAAAAGTCAACTAATTCCGTGTCTAGCAAAGGACTCAATATTGTAACAAGTCAAGTCAACGTGCTTATATTCAAGTTAATTCTTCTCTTGAATTTGTGCTTGGGTGTTTAGGTAGGATCTGTATCATAATTTGCTTGTGCGAGTTGTTGGAAAGATTTATTTGAATATTAGTTGTAGTTGTTTTGTGCTGATTGGGACTTACTAGAATGCAATTTACCACTATAACATCTTCTATACTTTTGTGATCAAGTCCTCACGAATTGCACAGTAGAAAAGTAAATGGTAACAAAAGTTGTGTTCTCTTATGCAGGAGTTACTACCGTTGTTCGACAGCAGGCTGTCCAGTTAAAAAGCATGTGGAGAGGGCCTCCCATGATCCTAAAGTCGTAATCACCACATATGAGGGTCAACATGACCACAACATTCCTCCTGTTAGGACTATTGTTCCTCAGAGTCCGGCACCTTCTTCGGGTGGAGTGGAGACTAATGGACTGGGAAAATCTAAATCAGAAGAAAGTGATACTGCTCAGGATCTATCACCAATATCTATGACTTATCCTACAGATCGCGCAGCCAAGGAAAAAGACACTTCAGCAATTGTCGTCAAGAGTGAGACTGAAAAGTTGTCAAGCGATCATGATGTGGATCATAAAGCCAATAACGGGGGTGATATTGATCGAATGACCGATGTAACTAGTGGAGTTGATGCTGAACACAAGTCTGATGTCACAAAAAGTGAGCAACAAATCCAGGATCCTTCGGGTACAGCATCAGGTGTTGATAAGACTATTGACGAAGAAAAACCTGCACCTGTTCACGCTAATGTCAAGTCTGAAGATCCATCATCCAATCAGAAAATAGTTGCATCTGAAGATCCGTCAATTGATCAGAAAGGAGCCGATGAAGCTCTTGGCAGCTCTCACTCAAAGACCAATTCGAACGGCCTACAAAGGACAGATGCTGAACCTGTCAACTGCTGAATATAATGTTGCCAGATTAAGTTCATAGTTGATAGTAGATTGTTGTAGACAGTCGCGTTGATTGACGTAGAGATGCTACTATGGGAAGGAGTACTATGTGGTGAATTAACCATTGTAGATAATTCTAATTAGATGAGGCAGCCATAGCTTGAGGTGTCTAATTTAATTACTCGGAATAAATTTAGATTTCCCTCTATACGCCTTCTAGTTGAAGAGCTATTGACTGTATTTTAGTGTATTTTTCTGTGGATATTCATAAGTTCGTGGACCGTTGATCTGTAGTTCCCTTGTACATTTGAAGTATGACGGATTTTATGGGTTTGGGAATTCTCCGAATATGTGTTTTCAGTTTATCTTCTTGGGAGAAATTTGTAGTATGAATTGCTTGAACTGTCTGCTAAATCATTCAAACATACAACATAACTGGCAGAAAACCTTGAAAGGCAAAGCGGCCTTTCGTGCCTAGACATGCTCAGCAAAATTTATTGAAAATGCAAATTTGAAGAGCTAGTTTACAGCTTGAGCTTTCAGGTTCAGATACTGGGAAACATGTCAGTAAACGCAAAAAGAGCATGTGTTTCAAGGTGGAGCTTTCAGCTTCAGACACCGAGAAATATGTCAGTAAACACGAAAACTAGCTACATTGCCACGCACAGGAAGAAACCAAATCTCTATTCATCCAACCGAGATACAGAGCTCCATCCCTCTCCTCTAGCCTATATCTATCACAGTAGTTTTTTAGCAGCGTCCTTATTGTGCCATTTACCAGAGTGCTCAAAGGGTATGGCTTAAATCCGGCCATTGTGAAGCGTGACCTCCACTTTCCTAGAAGTTCATGGCGCTCCACTCTTTCCACTCCCTCACAAGCTATCAAGTTAACCACATCCCTTGCTAGACAGTGTTGCTCAACATTGATCCGATCTTTATGAGCCCTTGGTAGCGTCACATCCATAGATTCAAACATTGCGGTATAATAGTCCAATGTCTCTTGAAAGCGTGGTAAGAACGCAGCAGTGTTTGTGTTGCACTCTTGCTCCACCAACGTCACCACTTTTGGGTTCAGACCCTTAACCAGCCTTAGTAACCGATCTCGATGATTCTCAGTGCTTACACTCTCATCCGGCATGTGATGCAGCATGAATGCAAAATTCACAGCCAGAGCATCACCATGTTTAACACCAAGATCCTTCAACTGAACTCGGCAACCTGAGATATCGACAGCATGAAACTCAAATGGCACCTTGAAAGAATGAGCCAACCTTGAAAGTCTCTGGCCCACAATGTTCAGGCCACCTCCACGGGCATAAGCTGAATGGGAGTCGTCGATCCCAGTAATACGGATGTGGGGCGGACCACCTGGCCGAGCTGCAAATGCTTGCAGGAGGGTTACCCATTGACTTCCCTGACCTATTTGGAAATCAATGATGTGAACTCTCCTTTCATGTTTCATGGCTTCTGCAATTGCACCGTTTGCAGACATGTAACCGAACTTGATGTATGGACAAACCTCGAAAAGTATGTGCATGTAAGACAAAAGATCAGCACTTGCCGGTTCTTTGCACTTCAAGGCCTTGCAAATGGAGCTACCTGAAGAGGCTTGTCTAGCCACAAGACCTTCCAACATGTATGCACCCAATCTTTGGATTGGTTCCCCGGAGACCGATACCATCTGTCTCACTTCATCCATTAACCATTGAGCCACCAATTGATCATTCTCGGCAACGGCTTTTGCACAAGCAGAAATAACTTGTTTTAAGTCTTTGCGAGTAATCATCTCCATGACCCTTCCCCAGCTGTCCATCTCCAGTGATGTCACATGGCTCACACCCTCAAATGTGTTGCAGTAGATGTCCATTATATCAGTATCTGGTCCCAGCATTGCTGATTCCAACTCTCTCAGCTTGTACTTCAGGTCACCGAACTCTTCAGTGATACAAGAGTTACTCAAGGGAGAATTATCAGGGTTATCAGAGGAGAAGTTCCGTTCAGGCGGGTAAGAACAAGAATCAAGCATTGACCCAGGGCTTCCATTGGATGAGAAGCTAAGTGTTGAAGTTGAGCTATACACTGGATAGCTCCCCAGTCCTGTAGATGACTCCAGTGTGCTATACTGTCCTCCCAATGAAAACTTTGAGGGTGTGAAACTTTCATGACTTGGGTTAGAGTAACAAGGTTGAGGATTCAAGGTTGGACATTGAGGCCTAAAATATGCATCAACATCACTCTTGGACTGGCAATACAGACTATTCGACATGGTCAAATCTCGGTGATGAAACGATTTGCACAATGAAGTGTAAGGCTTGATAGTCCACTGCAGTAATTCTTCGCTGAACAGTCTTACAAAATTGAATGTGATTTTAGAAGGTGCTTTGTTGTGGATATTAAGAGGGTGATAAGCAACGTCAAAGCAATGACTCCATACGTATTTGATTCAACAGAAACATATCCAAGAACCTCAAAGAATTGATAGCATTTCCATCTGCAGAAAACAGTCGTCGGTTCAATTAGTTAACGAGTAGAAGAAATCATCCGAGAGCACAATGTCTTAGATTGAGAAGTAATCTCTTCTCTTAAATGCTTGTGGAATTCTCTATCACGATATCAGCACCTCAAACAAGAACAAGGCACGAAATTTCACCACATAAGCCTAAAATCTGTCTATCACACAATACAATCGTTCTCATAACAGTACTCAACATAAAGTAGATTGCTTTCTGCCCTGGGTTGGAAAGGCATTCACTTGAACTACAAACCCGCAACTACTGCCAAAGACGCACGAGCTTCTGACATGACATTGGTAATTAAAAGTATCAAAAAACGGTCAATATAAATTTGGAGGAAGAAATCTTTATAACAGCAGCAACAACAAAGCATTCGTTCCACACGACCAAAACCTTCATATAACAGGAAATCAGTTATTTGAAACCTCAGGTTGGCTAACAGAAAGAATATACAAACTCTTCTACATAGTTTCCCTTGTTTAAGATGGTGGGGGCGTTTCCGGCTGGACAACAGGGGAATATGATACCATTCCATCAAAGGTAGAAAAAAAACAGTAGTGACTTACAAGCAAAATCAACCAACAGGAGGTACCTACTCATTAAACAAGTAAGATGCAAAGTACTTATCATAACTTATCAAGTGGGTGATACTTTATTCAGCAACCTCAAGTCTCTTCTAATTTTTCTTCATTTTTCGGTCTACCATTCTCGGCCGAAGACTACGTACATGTAAAGTTGGACCTTTAGAACAAGGACCCAACAACTATTCCATTTAACAAGGACCATTGTCATGAACTCCCCAAGTCCCCAAGTTGCTCTTAACTAGAAATTAAATACTTAAAAGGACAAAAATGCAGCGTAATTGAGGTCTCAACAACTACTAAGCAATTAAGCATAAAGAGTAGTACTATAATTCTAAAATGCTAGACAATATCTTCTTAAAAGATTCCACTCAATAAAAGGGATCCAAGAAATTTGTGTAACACTAAATCCAAGGAATTTCTAATTTTCTTTTTTTTTTTCTCTCTTTATACCTTGAATGTTTTGGAGGAATGTGACAATTACCAAAGATGACATAAATAAATTATCAGGTTAAAAGTACTAGAAAATTTCCGTCTTGGCTCGAAGGGAAGGAAGCTAGAATAGACAGAATCGATGTAGACGAGATTCAAACTTTGGTCAATTGAGCTAGCTGACATCCGCTCGATTAGAGTTGTAAAGTGTAAGTGTTATACATGTACTAGAACATTAACTTATTGTCCATGTCTAATCTAGTTTTATCACTAGGTCTACAATTAAGAGCCATCAAAATCATCCTTCCAAAAACAGGAAAAATTATGCATAGCAAAGAAAAGCTAGTGAATAGTAGGATCTAAGCATATTAAAGGAGGTGGGTCAGTTGAATTGAAACAATCCCAGATACATATTTGGAGTTGATGATAATCCATAAGAAATTAACAAGAAACCCAAGTAATAATATTACCAAACGATCTAACAACAGCCCCACAATTCATTCATTCATTAATATGTAGCCAAACCCACCTAATATAATTGAACATATATGTCAAACATATTCCCAGAAGAATCATTTATGCTTAAGAAACTTCATAGTGAAGCAAGCATACATAGTAAGCAAACACAGGCAAGCATATATTGAAAGGAACACAGAAAGTTCATACAACATTTTTAATGTAAAATCTGATGTTGGCTTACAAACCTTGGAGAGTTGAGGAATCTGAAGGAGAGAGAAAGAGAGAGGAGAGACAGCAAGTGCAGGGGAGTGTTCAGAAGAAGAAGAGCAGCACAGCACCTGTGGATTATAAAACCTGCTGGTGTAATCAAACGCCCTTGGTTTTGCTATGTTACTACATATTTGCCATTTTGTCAGTATTTTACATACTTTCACTTTTCTGTATTCTTTTTTTTATTATTTTGAAATCCCAATTTATACCTTTGTTGAGTTGCAGGAACAAATTTTTCAACTTGTCCTCATAAAAGCAAGGAAGCATTTCAATTTGTACCCTTTCAGCCTTTAACTAGTGCAGTAATGCACTACCCACAATGCACAATTTTGATAATTGGATGATACTTGGATCACTTAAAGGAGACGTAACACGTAACAATTTGGCATACATATCATAGTAAACGTCTAAAGTATACAACATGGAACGATTAATGACGGATGGTATAAATGTGTCGTATACTCATAGTCTCATATTATAGGAGAAGCGAGGAGAGCATAAAAGCCTATGGTGAAACCATCTTTTTAACTTTCCCTACGACAAATTAATCGGAGATTTGGTCTCTATGGTAAAAATCCGATTACTTCATCATAATTGCAGGATGCAAATTACTCATGCTCGCGGGAGCACAAGAAATATGATGATCTTTCTCACAATAGAAGAGTAGGACCACACTTACATAGATTTTTAGTTATTATAAGTGTGGTCTTTACTCCTCCATTTGAGAAGGACCACCACGCTTCTTGTGATCCCACGAGTAGAGTTTCATTAAACCAATCACTGTGATTGACAAAAAGAGTTAATCACAGTTTGGTGGCCAAATCTCAGCCACTCATTTTGTTTTTCTGAATCTTGTGACTTAAAAAAATTTGGCCCTCATGTACCCCTCTCTCCTCTCCATCTATACCACCCGCCCACTACCACCATTTCGTCCCACACTCAACGGAAAAAGAGTTTAGGGCCCCACTTTCCGGTGCGGGCTCTAAACCCTTTTTTCGCCCACTTTAGAGCACCACACCCTAAAAGGGTTGACCCAACCCCCTCAAACACCCACTCTCCTTAGGTTGTATTTTGGGCTCGCCGGTGGAAAGGTGGTTCGACGGAGGTGGAAAGGTGGGTCGGCGGGGCTGGGCGCTGGGTTGGGTGGGGTTTTGGTGGTGTGCGCGTGGATCAAGGCTTGCGCGCGGTGGCCGGATCTGGGTTGCTTGGCTTTGGCTGAAAAATGGACAATTTTGCCCCTGTAATTGGGCCCGTACACCAAATCACAGTGATTGGTTTATCAGCACACCCCAGGAGTATAAGCATTGATTGCAGAACAACGAACACCCACTTTACACCTTTACGAAGTTCTAATGTAACACTACGGAATATGGAAATGGTTTATGGAGTTAGTTTGTCACACATTGGCAAACTAAGGCTAATATGATCAGTTTATAATAGATTTATACTATCACACTATCAACAAGACATTCACCTTTTAAAACACACGGTGTTCGGGCCTAAGGGGTGATTGCTCATCTTATTGGGTTATGTTGCAACGCACGATGGTTTGAGTTGTTACGTCTAATGTCTTTCTGAATTTGTGTTTTTCAAGGACGCGATTAAGACGAATTTGTAAGGATGAAAAACCAACCAAATGCGTCTTACTAATTGAGTATGAGATTTATGAATCACTCTTAAAAATAAAAGGTCAAAAGAAAACCGAACCTCCAGTCAATTTGCCACAGAGGGTAAAAAACAATTCTTATATCATGCTTTCGGTAGCACAAATGACATATTAGTCATTCTCACAGTAGAGGAATGAGTACACACTTAAAATGATTTTTTATTTATTTCCTGGTCTCCACCCTTTTATTGTGAGTAGGGGCATCATGCTCCTAATGCTTCCGAGTGCACAATATAATTTCCGGTAAAAGAGTGAGGGTTTTTATTTTCCTCAGCTGGTACTCGACAAAATAAATTATAAATAGTGATTATTCACAAAAAAAAACAATTATTATAGGCATGTGAAGATTCAAACTCGGGACAACTCCTATGCAATTTGATTTTGGCTATTTTTTATGTAACTTAGTAATGATGTATTCAGATTAGATTAGATCTTCAAACTCATTCAAATCAAATTAAATCAGAATTGTTCAAATAATTATCAATAAATCTAGTCTATAACTTAATATTAATTCATCGAAATTCAAACTTTTCAGCAAAATTTTGAGATCAGATCAGGAATATGCATTCCTATTAAATGCGACCTTAAACTTTGCTCACAAAAATGGAATTTATAAGAGGTTCCTCACAAATTTGCCTTTTATCAATATTAAAATTTACATTTAAAAAAAATTAAAGACAGTTGTATGTGTGCAATCTTAACTTCTATGCCTACACGGGCAATAATCCATGTAAATATATTATGCAAATTGCTAGAGGTTTACAGTGTAGACACAATTAATTTGTCTACAATGTAAAATTGAGTAAGTCGTAGTAAAACTGAGATTGGAGCAGTAAAATTAATTGTATGTGAGTAGTAAAATAGAAAATATCGAATTCAAATAGATTAAATCTCCTTGCTTAAATTACACATTTCCTTTTACAACACGAAAACTAGTAGTCTAGGTGAAAGCTACGCTAGTCCTTCATGCTAACCATACCAGTCGGTAACTGAACTGACAAAAATCGAATAAATCGATCCCGAATACAGAGTATTTACTACGAAGTATGTGCTTACCAAAGTTATCACCTAAGCTAAGGCCTTAAGGGGTAACCACATTAGGTTTCTAATATAAAAAAAAAGGGGAACGGTTATTGGCATTGCACAATAGTCTTCCAACATTTTCACTATATAAATCCTTCTATACTATTAAAGGAGGCTTTTTTAGAGCTCTCACAATAACCGGAGGTTATTAAAAAGTTTTGGCAATTTTTTAATATTATTTAGTTATCAAATTTATGTGAAACTCTTTTAATTAATTAGACAATCTTCTAATAATAATATTATTATAATAATAATCTAGACAATCCTACTAATAATCCTACTAATACGTAGTTTACAAAGCCTATGTCATAGAATTGTTATAATACGATAATACACATTTCAATTAGGAGTTAATGTTAACTATATTCATCTAAAAATCAATTGAAGGTTGCTAAATGTGATTGGTGGTTTTTTTTTTTTTTTGCTGAAATGTAAATTTTATTGCAAAAGATTGGTGGATTTTCATCTGGAAACTTTGTGATGATCTTGAATTCGTCAATTTTCATGTCTCTTGATATGTTGATAATAAATGGTTCCAATATTATTGCCGGTTAATATGTAGTATTAGATTGTAGTTAGCCTTCTTCATTTGTTAGGATTAGCGTAGGATATGCGTTAGTGTAAAAGGTGTTTCCAATCACAATTACAGTACTAAACGCAAGACATACACTACGCACTTAACCTAGCTCAACGAAATACGTTATAATCCTACGTACTTTGTGCATGAGTTTTAATAAGTGTGTCCAATATCTAGCCTATAAGTTGTACAAATATAATTGTATAAGCTTTGCTTCTTCTTTTTCTTTGTTTGTTTTTTTCAAAAGAATTAGTTGATATAATTATCATCCGAAAGAACATTTCGAAGAGATTTACAAAAGTATAGCTAGCCACTAACAACCTATTGGTTGTATAATTTTAATCTATTGTCTAATATAACCTGTAGTGTTTGTCTAAACTCAAACTACTCCCTCCATTCATTTCCAAGCTTCACGTTGCCTTTTGCACAAAGTTTTAGGAATGGATTAAAAAGTATTAAAAGCAACCGGGAAAGGAACATCCACCACTCAGGAGCGAGGCCTCTCATTGGCTTAGAAGTTATAACAACTGGAAACAAGAAGCTTGGTAGTGAAGTCACCTAAAAGAAAAATAGGAAGCTTGAAAATGAATGGAGGGAGTATCATTCATTGTAAAAAAAAAAGAGGTTAACTTTCGTGACACTCCTTTAGCGTTAATATCTCTCAAAATACAATGGTTGGATTATAATATCATACACTTGTGAAATTAATTTTCACCAAGAATCTAACGAGAAGTTTCATAATTGTTTTGAAATATTTTTTCGTCAGCCCTGACCATCAAACCCCTAACTCAAAAAACAAATACGTTATACAATGTATAAAAAACTATACATATAAATATGAAAAAATGTTTATTAAATAGAGATTTTACCACACAATATCTATATCCAAACATAAATTACAAATTTCAGTTTTAATAAGTTTAATAGAAATCATTATTCAGAAACTCGTGCAACGCACGAGCTTTCATCCTAGTTTCTTTTAAGATATACTCCCACTGTTCCAAATTAAACTTCCTACTTCATTAAATTTCTATCGTATATTTAAATGAAATAGGAAATTATACTGAGACGGAGGTAGTACTCTATAATATTGTAAGTGGGAGTGTCGAAATACACAGATAGAATCATGGAATAGTCGTTCCTTTAAAGTATAGGGGTAATTGGGTAAACATGTACAAGAGCGTGAGAAATTGGGGCCGGTAACTTGAGTATGAAGCCGGGTAATGGCCTAATGGGTGACACTAGCTAGAATACAAAAGGAGTTGTGTCAGGGAAAGGGAATGCTGACCCACACGAGTGGAAAGACAAGACAGTGAGATCGAAGGAATAGTTGGAATCTTTTCCCAACATTTTTTAGTCTTTTTCTGACGTGGGGATTAGTGTCCTTCACCTCAACTCATCTTCATCTTTTCTCATCTTTCACTCTTCCCTCGCTTGTTCTATTTTTTTTTTCCTTGATTCTAAACCACACCCAGGCACCCACTAATGATCAACCTAAAACCTTTTAATCACGATCTATTCTTACAAAAGGAAAATACTGATTGATTATTAGAAGTAGAAACGGTTGGGGTTAACTTCCAACCCAAATTGACATTGTAACCTAATGTGAATGCAATTTGTTAATTACGTTCTTAATGGTGTTAACAATTGTATGTTTGCAATGTATGTATGTGAAATATTAATTTAACCATTAGCCACCCCATTAGCCATTAGTTAGGCTATCCACGTAAACAATGATGTCATCGATGATATCAGCACTGATTTAATGATATCACTGCTGATGTCATCGCCACCTCATTATTGTATGTGTTCGTAAAAAATGAGCTTGTGAAGGTTTGAACCTGTAACCTTAGAGTTACAATTTTAACACTTCAACCACTAGGGCAACTGAATTTTTTGATACATTTATTGACAAAGTTATATATAAAGGATTTAAGATTTTAGAAGATAATTTCGCAAACAATTTTGGACGAGATAATTTGAATCATATCAAATTATTTTATTTTTGGAGATAATTTAGGAAGTAATAATATATCTAGGCGCAATATATTCGGAAGTAACACATCTTGGGTTTGTTTCGTGTCAACGGGTGGGGTCAGAGTTAAAAAAAAGTGTGTTAAATAGTAGTCGGGGTCAACATGAATTACGGTTCACAAAAACGGGACTCGAAAATAGCGGGTCACGGGTCATAAATTGTAATTCGTACATAAACATAAAGTACTGAAATAAATTCGCTATACTTATTATTTTTTTTCATTGAATCAAACATAACTTCTCTAAGTTGATACCAAATCAAACACGTTTCTTTTCGTCTTAATTATAGAAAAACTGACAACGGGTCATCCCAAGTTTAGCCTAAAAGAATATCGGTCAAAACGGGTTTGAGTTACCGATGGCTAGAACTTGATTTGGATAAAAATGAGCTATTAACCTTGAACAACGGGTCACATCTGGTCGTTTAAGTTTTTTACAGTCCTACTATTTTGTGTTAATTATGTATAATAAAATATAGTTATAACCAAGTTCATATAACAACCCGTGCAATTTTGCACGAGCCAATAAACTAGTGTGTTACATAATACTCCCTCTGTCCCAGTTCAAGCGCCCCATATTTCATTTTGAGACGTCCCACTTCAAACACCCTATCTATTTTGTGACATATTTCTCTCTCCTACCTTTATTAAATTATCACGTAATCTCTCACATTATCTCTCATACTTTTATTAATCCTCACATTCTCTCTCTTCATTTTTCCTAATATTACCCACTCAACTTATTATATCAACTTTCTTATTCCACTACAAAAAACGCCCGGGGCGTTTGAAGTGGGACGGAGGGAGTAACATTGAAGAGTCAGTGTCGCGAGATATACTCAAGAGGGGAGTAAATTGAGTATAGACTTTAATTGGAACTTTTTCATTTTTACTCGAGTTATTGTGTGTAAAGCACACTCACGCTTCCTCTAAACCATTTTTCGAAATTAAGAGTTTCAACAATTTAGAGTATACTATGTACTATTCTCTGTAAAACAGTTTAACACAATAAATGAGACAGATTGTCGATCTGTCTCTTGCACCATTTATCACTCCAATACACGTCAAATAAACACACAAACTCATCTCACAACAAGAAAAAAATAAGTATAAACCATCTAATCAAGTCTTCAACGCCTCACACCTTGTAGCTCCAATGATATATATAGCTGTATAGGCGTATAGCCGAGGTCAATCAAATCTTCCTGAAATGTTAGCTTATCAAAACTAAACAAGGTGTTAGCCTATAAACAAGGGAGTAATAATCAACATATAGATCATATCATCTTGTCATCATCAAAACACATTACATGGTTCAACAAACGTCCTTAGTCTCAGTGCACTTAAATGAACACTACTGTTCAACGTATATGGCAAAAGGAGTTTGCTATATGAAGGAATGAGTTTTCCTTTTGGCAACACACACTTAGAGTTAGGGGTGTGAAAAAAAAAAACCGCCAAACCGAAACCTGAACCGAAAAAGCGGCTACCGAACCGATAAAATGCGGGTTAGGGTTGCAACTTTGTGTGTATGCGGTTAACCAAACCCGAACCGAAATTGGACACTATGGCTTATTTTCACTAAAATAGGCTATAAGTCAACTAATTCACAAGTCCAAAATAAGATAATTATCCAATGCGTTGTCAAAATTCACTTGTTTGAGGGAAATAATACATAAATGAATCGAAGTACCGACGTCTAGTGGAATCCTAACATTTTATCCATCAATTTTACTTAATTTGGTAGGTCAAATAGCGTCACCGTACTAAAACATTACCCAATTAAATTGAACCGACAAATCCAATTAACCGATGTACGGTTAACTAAACTAACGGTTCTGGTTTAGGGTCGGCCAAAAAGTGACAAACGGTTCACCGAACCAAATTCGCACACCCCTACTTAGAGCTGATCAAATGGCCTAGGCCTACTGGCCCGACCCGACTTTTTCTCGGGGTTGGACCTTACATTAGGCCCGAAAGTGGCCCAAAGCCCGGCCCAATTTTGGTTGGTCCTCCCAAAAAATCCCAACTTTTCATTTATCCAAAAAAATCCCAACTTTCAAGTTTATTTCTAAAAATAGTCAACTTTTCATTTATGGCTAGTCAAAAACTGCAAAACAAATAGTAAGATCATTCAGAGCAGGAGAGAGTACTTTTATTAAGACATATCAAACAGGGTCTAACCTCCATAAAAGTATATATAAGTCTTTCTCACATTTCGAGACTACAATTTAACCATTAATTTAAAGAGAAAAAAAATTTTGGTCAAAAATTATGAAACTTATATTGTTAGATTTGTAGCGAAAAATCCTATCACATGAATATGCTTCTATAATTTTCACCCGTATATATTTAAAAATATCAGGCAGTTAAACCAATTTCTCGAACAAAGAGAATGACTAATATTCTTTTATGAAGTGAGTATGATATCTTTTCTTTCTTTTGTTAATAGGTCATAGGTGGTGTGATCTTGCACACATTGAATTGCCTTTTAAAATTGTCATGATCAGTAGTCAAGGCACTTTCTCAATAGTTTCTTTTTCTTATTGGAAAAATGTATCAAGAAATCGTTACATCATGATATAAATCAATATGGCTTTTTATTCATTTCTACGGTTTATGTTTCATTATAATTAAGTAATCTTGTTTAAAACTTAAAGTTGATCAAACAAAATTGAATCCCAATTTGAATACCATTTAGAAAATGTGATGGGTGTTGAAGTGTAGATTAAGGAAGTCAAGTAAGAAGTTTGCGAAAATTAAGAGTTGGCTAAAACATTTAATGGGCCAACTGGGTGTCGAATATAATGGTGTCAAGTCATAAGGGTGTAAGCTTAGCTAAGGAAGTGGGTGAAATGGGGCTGTTAATTAGGAAATTTCCTAACATGGGTGAAAGTTGTTACGTTGAGATCTGTGTATATGAGCTAACAACGGATTGTGGGAATGCCTAAAAAATTGACTGGGGAGGAAGTCAACTAACAAAATCATAAGGATTGTTGAGTCCAATGGTCAACTGGTGGTGAATGGGTGAAGTAGGAGATGAAATAAGTTGGTAAGATGTTAGGGAGGTGAATGAGAGGATCTAGATTTTAGATTATACTTACTTTTCAAAACAAATAAGATCACACACAAGTAAACCTATTAAACGGGTCGGAACAACTTAAATATTATTGGTCAGTTCGCTATAGGCCGGATCAAATACAACTTCGGGCCGCGTTTGAACTTTTAGTTAGAATTAACCATAGGACTAAAATTTGTCCTAATTTTGTTTTAAATACGAGTTAACGAATCCATTCGTGTTTGACCAACAAATATGAACAAACAGATTCGAGTCAGAAAAATGGTTGTTGACGAAAAAAATAAGCGGGTTGGAATAGGTGTTGGCGGGTCTATCTACAAAAATTACACAAACCCAATGCTCCCTCCGTCTTTCTTTAAACACCTCATATGCAATACGCAACTTAATTGAGGAAGATGTGCACACTAATCGGTTAATCTAAAAACTAGATGGAAATTTTGCTAAGATTCTTATCTAAATCGGTTTGTAATTTTTTTAAAAACATTGATTATCTGATTATTGTCTAATCCCTCCTTAGCATAGAGTTATTTTGCATATGGGGTGTTTAAAGAAAGACATAGGGTGTATTGTATTTGGTGTTGTTTTGAATTCTTATCGATGTCATTATTATCTCAGTTAATTTTAAATTTATATTTGTAAATAATATTCTCAAATTTGTGAAGGTCGATTCTTTTAGTATTTCAAAAATAACATGACATAATAGTAGTTTTAAGTAAGCATTTAGAATTTTCGTGCATTTGCACGGGTAAAAAAAACTAGTTAAGGCTCTAAACAGAAAATTAGTATGGGAAAATTAGTCAAGAAAATTTGCCAAATGGGGTAAGTTTTGAAACAAGAAAATCAAAGTCCTGTTTGATGTCATTTTCTGTTTTCAGTTTTTCGTTTTTTTTTTGAAAACCAAAGTCCGGTTTTTAAACCAGAAAAAGGTGATTTTCTGTTGTCAGTTTTCATTTTCCATATGATAATTATAGAACCAAACAAATTAAAGCTAATTCTGTAACTTATTTAACTAAATTTTTTACGCAAAAAAATAAAACTAAAAACTGAAAACGCCAGTGATACTGAACGGGCCCTTAGTGAACCGACCTAAAGAGGAATACATGAAAACGTCTTTTGGTCGAAGGAAGTATATAATATATGTGCCATTTTGGACACATTACTCTAAATGAAAAAGGAGGGTAATAATTTGTTTTCTTAATCAAATTAAAGAAGGGATCAATTCAATGAGGATGATGCATTGTACTAATCAATCTTGTGGAGAATGCATGAAGGAACCATAAAATTTAAGGATGTGACATTGCGGGGAACAATTATGAATAGACGTTGTCCATGATTCAAATTAAGTAATTAAGTGAGGTTTTGTAGCCAATAACTTGTTAGTGGAATCACTAATATTATGTGTACTTTACCGAATAAAATGAGTTCAAAAGGGTGGGTGTTCATTGTTCAAGACCTGGGATGTCTTCATAAGTTTGGCTCTTTATTATGGAAGGGCATGAATTTGGCCTCATGTGGGGCTTTGGAGATTCCCACGTGAAACAATTCTGCTTTACTTTAGTTATTGAGACGTAATAAACTTAACGTAATTATGTCTACGTAAAAATGATGATTTTTTCTTTTGGTAAGCGGGGACAAAGGAGGGGGAGGATTAGGTGACCCTTCTACCCAGAATATCACCTATTTTATCCGCATTAACGATAGTGGACAAATCACTACAGTCAATCCAAGAATGACACTCTCCTTCCTGCGAATTAAGGATTGAGAGGCCCAGATCATTAGCTAACCAGTCAGCAGCTCTATTTGCTTCTCTGTAGATGTGTTTGATCTCCCATTGCTCAAAATATGACAGGATTTGTCGTATCTTCAAGACGAGGTAGTCGATCTGCCACGAGACTCTGACCTTCCCTTGGACTGCTTCGATGACAATGCGGTTGTCACCTTCGATTTGGAGGTTTCTGTAACCCTTTGCTTTCGCCCGAAGTAAACCTGCTCTAAGGCCTTGCGCTTCCGCCAGTATCACCGAACATCTTCCCAGATTAATAGCTTGACCTTCCATGATTTCGCCATTCTTATCTCGTATAATAAAGCCTGTAGCCGCTTGACCGTCCTTCACCGATGATTATAATTAAGAAAAACTGTGGGAAATCACCTTACAAAATACAATTTTTTTTAAGAGCCACCTTATTAAAACCCTTTTTTTTTTTTATGAAAAACCACCTTATTTGTTATGTTTGATCTACTAGTCACACCTTAATCCGTTTTCAAGCCAATTACGGCATTAACCAACAAAAATCTGTGTCGACTTTGTTTAATTAATTTTTTTGTTGTAATCAAACTAATTACAACAACAATAGTTTCTCCAGTTAACTAAAATGGTTAGTTTAATGATAATGAAAAAAAAATCAGATTAACTAATTATGCACTCATTATTACACTTCCATCTGTCTTCTTCCTTCCTCTTTGCTACACAGTTCAAATCAACTCTTATAACTCGTCATTTTGGAAGAGAGAGAGCAATCATTGTATGAAAGTCGTATTGGAGGGAGAGAATCGTGTTTTAGAGGGAACATTTGGGGTTATTTTAAAGAGGAAAACGGTAGGGGGAATAATGTAATTCTCTTTTTTTTTTTTTTTTAGCTCAGAGCTAACTAATTTTGATTTTAGGCAAATTTAATTAGAAAAACTCAATTAGTAAAATTTTAGAAATTAGATATATATAATTAATTCCTTTAATTACATTAGTTCACTTTTAATTAAGCAAAATCAACACATATTAGGCCAGTCAACACCAGTAACAAGTAAGGTGGTTTTTCACAAAGGAAAAAAAACCATTTTAATAAGGTGGTTCTTGACAAAAGTGGTATTTTATGAGGTGGTTCCCCACAATCTTGCCTTATAATTATATCAAAGTTACCTTAGCAAGACAGGGAGCCGACAGGGAAGATAAAGGGAAGGGAAGGGAAGGGAATTAAGATGGTTACCTTCGAAGGCAGCACATGAACTCTCCTCCCCCCAAAAGGGCAAAGAAAAGAAGTGCAATATGAAGACGACAACTCAGCTATGAGCTGGCTTTTTTTTTAATGATGCAAAAACGCGCCTTGTAAGCTGGAACGTTAGCTTATTAAAGATGTAGTATAGATGTGGTCATGTGACATGTCCAATCAACAAGGTACCACACTACAAGGTTCGAAGTTGATGATCTAATAATTAAAATGAAGGGCGATCTTAAGAGACTATGTGTAGACATAGAAAAAATGTTTGTAGTTTAGTCAAGTGTGGTAAAGTAAAGATTGCAAGTAGTAAAAAATATGTTTGTGCAGTGAATGTAACATATTTCCAGTAAATTTATGACACTGATAATAAAAGTAACATTGTTTCGAAATTATCAATAGAAAATATTTCAAATTGTTCTCTTTCCAAAATCAATGACCCATGATTGTCTCTAAACCTATAAGAAACTGACTCGACCCAAAAAACCGACCAAGACCCGACCCGAAACTAACCCGAAATGACCGAAATGTCAGAGTCAAGATCCGACCCGAGCGGGTAAACCCTTTGGGTCAAACATATTTAGTAAAAAAATTATTATTATAATAAAAAATAATATAAAACAATTAATATTAATTAAATATTAAGTAAAATTTTATTTTAAGACATATAAGGTATACATACGATGAAGTCATTATTATTATATAATATAATATATAAAAATAATCGGTAAATACGAATAAATTAATATTCTAGTATTAAAATTTACCGACGAAAAAACGCGCGAATATGTATTTTCGACCCTTGGGTCAACCCGTAACCGACCCGAACCCATATTGACCCAACCCGTATTCTACCCGAACCCAAAACCCGCCCGCCCGACCCGTTTTACAGGTCTTATTGTCTCTATTTCATTATAATCAATCATTTTTTAAATTATACAACCAAACTTACTGCGACTTGAATTATTTTACTACTCCGTACAAATTAACCGTAAATACTTTTTTATTTGTCTAGATATAGACTCCTACCACTTTCTATTCTAATAATCAACTTGTTTAAGAGTTGTATTGATTTTTAAAACCTTATATTCCCACCCGGTAACAGTAAGGACCTGTGCGATTGAATTACATTTTTCTGATTTGAATTGAATTGAACATGAGTGATTTGATTTGAGTTGATTGTACTTGATTTGATTTGATATGAACTGGATTTAATGATAAATTAACTGCATTTAGATGAATTAATAAATAGAAATAGATTAGATTCATTGATTGTTATTTGAATGATTGATTTGATTAGAATGAAACTAATCTGATTGGAAAACACTATTTGATAAGCTGAATCGCATGGACATACTCTGTATCAAAAGTTAGAATAGCAATGATGTTTGTCAAATCGACCACTTACAAAAGCCTAGAAGATGCTCGAATGAACGGAGTAGAAATCAACAATCAGTAAAAAATGAAGTTCAACTGTTAACCTTCACTCCTCTAAAAAACACACTACCTTCCTTCCCTTCATCCACTAATTTGGTCTTTACTGATACTTCATTTGTTAAAGCTGAGAATTCTGCAGGTCTAGCTATTTGTGTACTAGATGGTGATGGCAGGTGGAACGCAGGGATTATTGCGCATATCTATGCTACTGATGCTACCTTAGCGGAAACCATGGCGGTTCTTTTGGGTTTGATTTGGTTGAAAAGACAGAATCGTCAAAATTTTATCATCCTTTGTGATTGTGAACTGGTGGTTCATGGGATTATGGATAGGAGGAATCCCATGGATAGGCTAACTAATGTGTACTTGAAATGTAGAGAGATTGTGCTAGAACTACATGCGAGTGTAGAGATTGTCCACAGAAGGAACAACAAGGTAGCGGATCATATGGCGAGGGAAGCGAGAGCGACTCTTTCACGGACTACCTTACAGACGACATATGACTTTGAATTTAGTGAAGTGGGGATCATGGAGGTCCCTGGAACCTCTTCCTTCTTTGATGATAATTTTGTTATTTTGACTCCGTCGGAGGATGTAATAGACGTTCGCTATTTGTTTTCTTTTCGTCTTTGTACAAAAAAAAAGTAAAAATGAAGTTAAACTAACACAAGAAAACAAAGAAAATATACTCTGGTCACTTTGTTTTTTGGTTCTTTACACCTCGGTTTGATTACCTAATAAAACGGACGGAGTAATTAAAATGCAAGAAAACGAAATTAAAAGAACTTGAGGGATGATGAGGATGCAGTAGTATAGACAACAGAGGGAGCAAATGTGAATAAAGTTTGGAGTTCAATCCAACATGTTGCCCTGGACTTATGATTCGGTCGATGATCACACTTCCCAACTTCCAACAATGGGCAGTCTTCGGCTTCACACTTGATTCTTTCCGCACACGAGTGAGCCGTTCAGGCCAGGCCTGCTCCCCATCCCCATGCATATATCTACGGCTACGCGTAAGCAGCACTACACTTCTGTTTATGCTTATAGTTGAAAATTTTCGTTATATAATTAATTGTTGTATGTAGCAGCCTTGGAGTATTAATTAACATCGATGGTGCGATATTATTTTTCAATTTTCGACGATAAATATATAAAAGTCACACATCGGTTTGACACACGATTAACTTCTATTCACTGATATAAATTAAAGACGTCAAACCTCGTTTAATTGTCACAGTATATTACAAGTTAACCAGGCCAATGTATAGATTATGCACATTCGAGTTCAAATAAGTCATGTTTCTAGGTGACAGTACAACACTTTGTGTTTGAAAAGAATTTTGAGACTACTAATTGTTGCTCGAAAGAGGGTAGTGATGAATTGACTCTAATGTAGAAGCATACATAAAGAAGAGTTTGGTTCCGCAAAAGTGTATATAAGCTCTTCCAAAGCTTAAAGCATATAGAAACGAAATAGGAGTAACAATAAAGTTGTCATGGACTTGACTTCGCCTACACATTTCCTTGTTCATACGCCGACCATTATCACCAATAATAAACAACTTTGTTTGCCTCATCAGGATATACATACATATATTCGGAAAATGCACATGGTACCCCTATACTTTGGGGGTTTGCACACGGTACCCCTTACCCCTTTACTTCAACTTAGTGCACACGGTACTCCCGTACTTTTGAAAAATGCACACTATACCCTTTTTTGTTTCTTCCCTCATAACATCATTAGAGAATCTTTTTAGTGCTTTATTTAAGCAACTATTCTACATCATTAACATACTAACTACACATTAAAAATCAACTTAATCCTCTTAATACACATTTGTAAGTTAGTATGTGTGGTGGTGGGCAAGGAAGGGGAAGGGGAAAGGGGAGAGGAGAGAGGAAAATGAAGGGGTGAAGCTTAATTTTTTCTAATTATTACCATAATTCTATTTTACATTATTTGGTAATTAAATTAAGTTAATTGTACTCATGTCAACATTATTAAGCATAAACTAACGGGATCGAAGCTAAATAAAGAGCAAACTGTGCAGTTCCTAAAAGTACGGGGGTACCGTGTGCACTAAATTGAAATACAGGGATACCGTGTGCAAACCCCCAAAGTACAGGGGTACTCCAACTTTGGAATTTCTGTTACCAATTTGACATACAAGCTCATTTTGTTTCAACAAGGACTATTGTCTTCTACTCTTCTTCTTGCAATAGAATCTTGCTCTTCATTCATATTTCAGTAATATATGTCCAAAATAAACAGCTTTTGTACAGTATTTTGTTGCTAATAATGGAGGCCTACGATCGAGTGACTTCCTACTTTCTTGGGTATTTCAGGGACCCCAACTCTAGTTGGGGCTATTGGGTCACACGTGGGCTTCTTTTCAAGGCTGGCCAACAAGTTTGTCGAGGTTTTGATTTATCTGTTGGGTACGTTCACCTCACTTTATGCATGAAAATTAAAAGAAAGTGTCAAAAGGTCGATGAGCATACTTGATTACGTTTTGTCCAAGACTAATTTGCATGTCCCACCTAAGTCCGGGTTGTATATATGTTGTTATACTCATTTTATAAAATTGTCAGTTTATGTTTGTTATAATATTATTAGCAACACTATCATTTTCCTTAAATTAGCTAATAATTTTCATATTATGTACTCCCTCCATTCATATCCAATCTTCATTTTACTTTTTGCACAAAATTTTAGGTGCGTATTAAAAATTATTAAAAGCAAGTGGGAAAGGAAACAAGAGCACTTTGGAAGCATTTCATTGGTTCAAATGTTACTAAAATAAGAAACATGAAGATTGGATGTGAATTCCCCTAAAAGGAAAACAGGAAGATTGGATATGAATGGAGGGAGTAATTACTTAGTGCGATCCAATAATTAATAAATGTCAAGAGTCTTTCTAGAAAAAAACTTGGTTTCAGATTTTAACATATAGTATTAGATGATGATGATTTAAATTGAGGAGTTCTTAAACGACCAACGAAAAGTTCGTTAAATGACTTCGGACGCAGGCCAATTAAAATATGGATTGGGCCTGGTATATCTATATTCTGTCACACCTTTGGCAGTAGCAAACTAGCAATTAGTAATAAGTAAACAATGACTTCTAAGTTCGATGGCAATTCGCCAACTCTGTACGTGTTCTGCGATATATATCATAATCAATGTTAAAAACAACAATAAAGAACACAAGAAATTAGTGAGGTTCGCTATCAATGTGATAGCTACGTCCTCCGGGGTCAAGAATCAATTTCACTAAAATGAAGGGAGTTTACATTGTGTTGGTACCACTTTGGTATTAGGCCATATCCCTTAGGTCAGTGTACCTTAATAAAAGCCCATGTGATGCAACAAAATCCAGTTAAGAGCAGCCCTTAGATGAAAGTTCAATAAAGGGTCATTATTGAGTGGGAAAAACCTAGGATGATTCTTAGGACCCCTATCATTTCCTATAAATACCCCCCTTTATGAGCTATCGAATCCAGGTTTTACAAATTCTCTGAAATTCAATCATTTCTCTGATTATTCCCCTTGATTTACGCATTAAAGACCCTTTTTGTCTTTAGCGCCACCCCTCCCGAGCCATAATCTAACTTGAGCGTCGGAGGGGCGACGCCTGGTGAAAACCGGGCTCCCCTTTTTTGGGTACTCGGCGAGGCGTCATAGCTCACTATCTTTCGAAGAAACTCACTCCAACAAGTGGCGCCGTCTGTGGGAACAATTTGAAAGGAAAGCCGATCGAGAGTACCCTACGCTTCGAAGATAGCTCCGAGAGGAAAGGCCACGCGACCCAAGGGAGCTGTGGCGGACGATAACCCCATCCTCGGTCGAGCTGACCCAGATCCCTCGCGCCTCGACAATCTCGGTGAGGGGTGGTCGAGAGCGCTCGAGGCGAAGCGGTCAGCCCCTAAGGGGAGAGCCCAACACACTCCGGAGGAGAATAGGAAGGAGCAGTTAGATCAGGAAGAGGAGTATAAGCCGACGGATGACGAGGAGACGGAGAGCGAACCGCGTCCAAGGGATGTCGCCTTGATGAAGGAGTTGGCCGAGGCTCGAGGTCCAAGCCGATTTACAACGACAGATGAATGAGCGAATGACAGAGCTGGAAAACGGGTTGCCTCCCAAACCAAGGCTCCAATAGCCGAAGCAGCTCCCTCCAAGAGCATGCACAAGCAAGGCCCTAGAAAGACCTCATCTCAGCGAACCTTGGCGGTCGTTCGAAGGATAAAGATCTATGACAAGACCTGGCCTACCGAGCTGAGGCCCCTAAGGAGGAAAAGGGAGGAAAAGGAGGCGACACAAGCCTCGCAAAAGAAGCATACGACGAATGGAGCGAAGGACAAGAGGAAAGGCATCCTGATAGAGGAGGATCGCACACGAGAACGATCCAAGCCTCATGCTAACCACCCTCGAAGCCGGAAGAGATCCCGCTCTCCGAGAAGGACATCCAAGCATTCAAAGCCTTCACCTCAAACGTCTAAGCCATCTAGAAACGCGACTCGTGAAATCAGCTCGGACTCCACGAGGTGTGACTCAGAGTCCACTTCAGAAAGCAAGGCCAGTTCGAGGCATCACTCTAATCCCCCAAGAAGGACTTTCGTGCCGGAATCACCCTTCGCCAGGTGGATTCTCGAAGCTGAAAGGATTACGGAGGTGAAGAAACAAAAAATGACCGAGTACGATGAAGTCGATAACCCCTTTGACCACTTATCATCGTACATACACAATATTGGGTATATGACAGAAGATGAGGCGACTATGTGTTGGTTGTTCCTAACCACGCTAACAGGGATCGCTCTGCGTTGGTTCGATAAGCTGCCGCCGGGAAGTATCCGTTCGTGGTCAGGGTTGAAGAAGAGGTTTACCGGGCATTTCGTTACAAGTAAAACGAGGAAAAAGACTTCAATTCACCAGACCGCGGTGAAGCAAGGAGAACATGAGTCCCTAGACGATTACATCCAAAGGTTCCGCTCGATTGCAACTCACGTGGACAACTTATCTGATGAGATCGGAGTGACCGCTCTAGTTAACGGAATGGCGGAGGGAAAATGTAAGTATGACCTCCCGAAGCGCGAGCCCAAGATGCTCGAACAAGCATATAAGCGAGCCGCTGCTCATATCAACGCCTCGCTGGTGAATTTGGCAGCAGACGTATCGAAGGAGGCATCCACCCCTCGAGCCAAGCTACATCAACGCCTCGGTCCTCCCGTGATGCACATCAAGAAGCCATACCGGTTCAACACTTCTCTCAGAACTATGTTCATGGCGATTAAGGAGTCATACCTACTAAGGCCTCCCAAACCCATGACGCAGGACGATCGAAGAAACATGAACCTATTTTGTGAATATCACATGGAAAATGGCCATGGGACGGCGACTTGCAAAGATCTCGAGGAAGTGCTCGAAAGGTTGGCTGATAATGGAATGCTAAACAGATACTTGAAGCGTCTGAAAGGTCAAAGGGACCGATACCGACAAAACAATACTGCCCAGAGTGGTCCTCGAGGCGGTGGTCAAGCGAGGAACGGTGAGAGGGCTCGAAGCCCGGGAGTGATCGCTACCATTTCGGGGGGCCTCGCGAGTGGAGGACCGAGCCATCGAGGGTGTAAGACCAACATGAGGCATTTTGTTAACTCGGTCTCCACCGCCCTCCCTGAAATTGTGATTCCCAGGTGATGGTTCAACAGTCGGATATCGAGAATGTTCGGACACCTCATGATGATCTGGTGGTGATCACCATATAGGTGGCAAACAAGATGGTTCGAAGATCACTGGTGGACACGGGCTCGTCAGTTGACATAATAACATTCGAATGCCTTTAGAAGCTGAAATATACTGTGAAAGACATCACTCCGCTCCGAGAACCTATAGTCGCCTTCGACAGGCAGACGATCTATCCCATGGGAACGATTCGCTTGCCAGGCGCCGTGGACAAGGGAGCGGACATGAGGCGAGCCCGCATCGATTTTGTAGTTATTGATATCCCATGTGCTTATAACATTGTTATAGGAAGGCCGTTGCTGAATGATATTGTTGGTCTAGTTTTACCCTTGAGTCTGTTGATGTTGTACGTCACAGATGATGGCCAAGCCGTGATCGTCCGAGCCGACCAAAAGGTCGCTCGTGAGTGTTATCATGCTGGACTCAGGCCTCCGATGGTAAATCTTAGCGAAGCGCGAGGAGAGGAGCCGCCCTCGAAGAAGAGAAAGGAAGCAAGCACGACAAAGGCCACGGGCCCACGGCCTAAACTTTTTGCTTAGAGACAATTGATGCCCGACACGGCCTTGAAGGGCCAACCCAACCTTTCGAGGAGATGGAGAAGTTACTTTGGAGGAGTAAAGAGCCGACCGAACCGTTCGAATAGGCAAGTCCCTCGAACCCAAGGTTAAGGCCCCTCTGATATCATTATTAAGAGAATTCAAAGACGTGTTCACGTTCGCGGTAGAGGAGATGCCAGGGCTCGATCCCTCGGTCATCACTCACAAGCTGAACGCCGACCCCACAAAGAAGCCAGTCCATCAAAAGCAGCGTCACTTTGGGACTGAGCGAGCCAATGCTATCAAAGAGGAAGTCGACCGATTCCTCGGGGCTCGATACATTGAAAGATGCACATATCCGGTTTGGCTATCTAATGTGGTGCTAGTGAAAAAGCCGAACGGATCGTGGAGGATGTGCGTCGACTTCAAAAATTTAAACAAGGCCTGCCCTAAGGACTGTTAGCCATTGCCTCGAATGAACAGATTGGTGGACTCCACCTCGGGGCATGAGCTGCTAAGCTTCATGGATTCTTATGCTGGGTATCACCAAGTCTCTATGGAAGAGGAAGATAGGCGGAAGACTGCCTTTATCACACCCTTAAGGGTATACATGTATCGAGTGATGCCGTTCGGCTTGAAAAATGCTGGAGCCACGTTCCAAAGGTTGGTGAACCAATTGTTCAAGGAACAAATTGGGAGGAACACTGAGGCGTACACTGACGATCTGATCGTCAAAAGTGTTCGAGCCGGCGACCACCAAAAAGACTTGAGGGAGACCTTTGAGACATTGAGAAAGTATTGAATGAAGCTCAACCCAAAGAAGTGTGCATTTGAAGTGAGGTCCGGAAAATGCTTGGGTTTCCTCATCAGTTAAAGAGGAATCGATGCGAACTCGGAAAAGATCAAAGCCATCTTGGAGATGCCTTCGCCTAAAAGTGTGAAGGATGTACAACGGTTG
The DNA here is from genome assembly GCA_963680865.1 of Spergularia marina. Classification (NCBI taxonomy): domain Eukaryota; kingdom Viridiplantae; phylum Streptophyta; class Magnoliopsida; order Caryophyllales; family Caryophyllaceae; genus Spergularia; species Spergularia marina. The sequence continues at coordinate 8,929,348 of OY804561.1, forward strand.
ACAGGGTGCGTGGCCGCCTTAGGACGCTTCATTGTGAAATCGGCCGACCGTTGCCTCCCGTTCTTCGCTGCCCTCAAGAAGAAGAAGAACTTTGAATGGGATGAGCAAGCACATAAGTCATTCCAAGAACTAAAGGAGTACTTGAGAAACATGCCGGAGATATCTGTGCCTCGAGAGAAGGAGAATTTATACTAATACTTATCTGCAAATGAGCATGCTGTCGGAGCCGTGTTAGTTGTTGAGCGCGAAGGCGTCCAAAGCCCTGTGTACTATGTGAGCCATGCTCTCGTAGGGGCTGAGTTGCGATACCCTCTGCTCGAGAAGCTCGCCTTGGCATTGCTCATCTCGAGCCGACGCCTCCGACCTATTTTCAAAGTCATAAGATCATTGTGAGAACCAATTATCCTTTGGAGAAAATATTGAACCACTTGGATGGAAATGGAAGATTGCCTCGATGGGCTTGCGAGCTGAAAAACCATGGCATCGAGTACCAGTCGAGACGCCGCCTCCAGGGGCAGGCCTTGTCAGACTTCGTAGTTGAGGCGACATTCAACGAGCCCGAGGGGCCCATGAAAGAGCAGTGGACGCTGTACGTTGACGGTTCGTCCAATTCGGGAGGGGAGAGAATGAATTATGCGCTTCGCTTCGGCTTCGAGGCGACGAACAACGATGCAGAATATGAAGCCCTTATTGCTGGAATTCATATGTGCCTCGTTGTTGGTCGCCTCGAAGTCCTGAGTGGATGAGAGCATTAATAGCCTATCTAAAGGATGGAGAGCTTCCGGATGACCCAAAGCAATTGAAAAAGGGCAGAATGGTTCACCTTGATCGACGGGGAACTGTACAAGAAGGGATATTCCCAGCCATTTATAAAGTGTGTTGACCCGGTGTAGGGTGATTATATTATGAGAGAAATTCACTTTGGAGAGTGCGGAGCGCATATCGGGGCTCGTGCGTCGGCATCAAAAGCCCTGCGAGCAGGGTTCTTTTGGCCGACCTTGCAGGCCGATGCAGCAGCAATGCTGAAGAACTGTGACAAATGCCAGCAGCAATCAGTAAAAGGCCTCCCACTCAGCTTCAGCCAATCTCAACACCTCTCCCTTTCGCAAGATGGGGCTTAGATATCCTACGGTCGTTCCCGAATAGCTCAACTCGGAAGAAATTCATAATCGTGGCCGTCGACTATTTCACAAGATGGGTCGAAGCCGAGGCGCTAGAGAGAATTACTGACCGAGATATCACTAAATTTATCTGGAGGAATATACTTACGAGGTCTGGAGTCCCTCGAATGTTCACATTCGACAATGGGACCCAATTTGACAGTAAGTACTTCAAGGGATATTGTGTCCAGTTCGGCGTCTAGACTTGTTACACATCTGAGGCCTACCCTCAGGCAAACGGACAAGTCGAGTCGTTGAACAAGGTGATCCTGCACGGACTGAGGACCATGGTCGAAGGAGCCAAAGGGAAGTGGGTCGATGAACTGCCTGGAATTTGGGGGCATTCGCACCACGACGAAGCGAGCCACTGGAGAAACCCCTTTCCAGCTTGTGTATGGCTCGGACGCGGTCCTTCCGATTGAATGAGGAGCCAAATCTGTTCGCATAATCACCTACGAGCCCGAGGAGAATGAAGCTGAGCTGCGAGCCGCGCTCGACCTTCTCCTCGAGTGTCGAGGCAATGCACTGCTAAAGGCTGAAAAGCAAAAGCAACAGATGGCCAAAGGATTCAACCGAATGGTCCGACCAAGAAAGCTGGAAGTGGGAGACATGGTTCTCAGAAATGCTAAGGCAACAGGAAAGAAGCTTCGAGGAGGAAAGCTGAAGGAGAAGTGGGAAGGGCCCTATCTAGTGGTCGAACAGGTAAAAGAAGGAACGTCCCGACTCAGTACTTAGGAGGTGAAATGGTACAGAGGCCGTGAAACCTTTAAAATCTCAAGAAATATTATGCTTAGATACAATCAAAGCTTGCAGTGGCGAGCTGTAGTTTGTAATATTTCTGAACAAGTTTCTGGCCACGAGCCGTGGTATGTACTCTTTTGTTTTAAGTAATGAAAGGCCGAGGGCCATGACGTTATGAAGTACTTGACACTGTTAAGTCCCCCAACCCCACCCTCTCCCAAAGCCGTCAAAGAATCAAGCACGAAGCGAATCAACGCTTAACCTTTCCTCCTTGAAAAAGAAGCCGAGTGCAATCACCCAAATGGGGAGTCACTCGATGCGTATAAGTGTACGCCGAACTTTCACCTTAGAGGTGAGAAAAGTGCAATCACCTGGATGGGGAGCCACTCTAGACGTACAAAAGTACGCATTGCGCCCCTCTTTATGTAACAACCCTAAATTTTGACCAAATTTAAATAATACAAAATTCTAGGATTGTTATGCCGCAATTGACTACTGAGTCAACTGCAAGGCTTTTTATCTGATAAAATTTAAATCAGCTTATTTACATAAATGATAACGAGTTGACAACGGAAGACTGAATTCGAGTTTACAAATACCAACCCAATTTGACCCAACTTGATAATAACAGACATAATTGATTCAGTTGTCCCAAACGACGCAACAATTTCTCAAAAGCTAGCCCCATGATATGCATCGACGTCGATGCAACAATTCACTTCAAGTAGACCTGCCAACTGCATTATCAGGGAATGATACAGGCCCCAAAATAGGGTAGGGACAAACCCAAACCATCGAATGTCAGCAAAGGGCTGAGTAAGAACTCACAAGCGGACAAAACAATAAGGACAACAAGATACGCGCCTTCCTGGCGTGTAGCTAATCAAGTAACGCTTAGACAAAGAAAGCCAAGTATAGGATCGTAAAGAAAGCTCAACGCCAAGATTCAATTTGTTCAATATCTCAACAATTATAAGTTCAATTTCGTGATTGGGTCCTACCCCAACACGGTACTAGAGCTCCGAACCTCCCTATAGACCTGAGTGTGCACACCCCTCACTAGACAACCATTAGGATGTAACCGTTCTAGGAGGAAGTCTGATAGGCGACTGGCAGCTACCCCAACCCATATTTTCACCATGATCAGAGGTGTAATTATAATTCCCCCTCGGACCAGTGGTCACGCCTACTCTAACAGATTGTGATGTAACATTATTCAACATAGCCGTTTCACCCATCTTAGATATATTATTTCATTCATAGAATTGAACTCATATGACAACTCAGGTCAAAGCCGAACATCAAACAAAGACAAGTACAAAAGGATGAACATATAACTGAGGGGTCGAGCCCCTTCTCATTTAATTGAATTTCAATAATCCGACTTTATCAGACTTGGAGACGATATGAGCATATATTGCAACATATATTTTTTTTTTGTTACAATATATTGCAACATATATAATATGAAATGAATTGTCGGATCACAAAAGATATATGAAACATGCTCGAGCTCAAGATGGGTTAACGTTCTTACCAGACACGCTTAACTTCTCCTTAATAATCTTTCTCAAAATCAGCGAACAGAACCTCTTTGAATTCACAAAGCTCTTAGCTATCCCGAACAACTTCATATGCGAATCAAACATCCAAAACCTCCATACATCATCCTCCAACGAACCATTTAAGCATGGGACATCAAATAACTACAAATTGTCATTTTACTCCCAAAAAATCTCCCAAAGAGACTAAGTATAACTTGTCCAAATCCAATACAATAATAGGCTAACCTCTCTTCATGTTTCAGGACATATGAGTGGTGTTTAGATGATAATTGGTAATGAATTCCTAATCTTTTAGACACAAAACCAACTGTACATTATAGCACTTCGCCTTAGGAGTATTTCAACACCTCAAATGTTAACTTTCATTAACAATCAAATGATTTATAGCCCATATACCACAACTGCTCTAAAACAGAGTACCATAAGCGCATCCCACTTCTAGGGACTATATCATCATCATAACGACATCCTTTAAAGAATTACAAAATCCTAAAATCAAGAGATTTAAATGAAGTTCAAGTTAGGATATTTTTTAGATCAAATACATGAATAAACGAGGCCGTTATGATCAACATACGAAGACCTTAAGTTCATGATACAAGTAGGCAGAGTAACAAAGCAAGGGTTTACTTTAGCATATTATTTAGGCAACTAAATCATAATGAAAATGAAATTAACCAATTATAATTTGATTCAATATATCTTAAGAGTAAATGGAAACAAGAATCAAGGATTTATCTTACCAAACGAAGGAAATATGACTAATATACCAAAACTGGTTCAGAAACGAGTTCAGAAAGATACCTGAACTTGTAGAGAAATTTACGCGATCATAATGAACAAATTTGGGCTTAAAGTCTGCTGCGAATTTGTACATAGAAAATAGTAGTTGAATTTAGTCTTTTGTTTTGCCTAATTTGGGTAAGAGACGAATGAGAAAAATGATGTTGAAAATGGACCTGCTGCAGGTCATTCTAGAGGCAAGCAGGCAGGTAGCTCCGTGGCTCGTTCTAAGGCCCTGCTTTGTCGGCTAGGCACCAAATTTGGGGTCAAATCTGATATAAACATGAGGTATGATCATCTAGGATTGATTATGTACTTTCGGTACCTTGTTCTTACGAAACAAGATCGGTTTCTAGTCCCAACACTATATACAAACTTCTGAAATTGTGTAGGTTAAGATTGTGTAACTTGAGAATGAACTTATAACTTGTGACTTTGACTTCATATCAATATATATTATTATTTGAGGCTTTTTTTGAGCTCTCACAACGACCGAGTGATATTAGAGAGTCCGGTTTCTTATGGACTGTTGATTATTATATAATTTTTGACAACTAATTTTGTTCCATCATATTTCTAATCCTAATCGAAGTTAAACTGACAAATTATATAGCTAATCTATCATTATGGTATATTTTCCTAATTTTGCTCTATCATATTTTTAATCCTAATCGAAGTTAAACACAATCAGCCAACTACAAATCAACATTCACAATCATAATGCCTGATCATATATACTCGGCTGGCTATAATAAGCTGCTAGAGTATTGATTGACAAGTTTAAACATTATTATTGTTTGTTTTATTAGAATTTTGGATTAATTGATTTTTTTTTTGGACGTGAAGTATATGCATGCATATTGTATTGGCGACTAAAAAGAATGCAAGTGTAGACATTATTCTTGCTTTTCTTACGGTTTTCAATTTGGATCCTACGTCAATAAAGGGAAGTTTGTAGTGATTTTATAGTTTTAGCAAAAAGAAAAATTGGACGAAGATGATTGACACACCTAATTAGTTAATATGCATGCGTAGTTAGAAGAAAAAAAATCTTATTATTAAATTTGAATTTATAGTAAAAATAAACTACATAATTATGATATGGAGTATTTAGTTTACAATCCATGCATTGTAGGCCAGGATAATAGAGAGACCAGTCTTCTATACTTCTACAAATCGTTCTCTTAAGTTTTACCTTGGCTTTTTTTGAGCTCTAACGATCGAGTGATATTAGAGAGTCCGGTTTCTTACGGACTGTTGACTATTATTATATAATTTTTGACAACTAATTTTGTTCCATCATATTTCTAATCCTAACCGAAGTTAAACTGACAAATTATATAACTAATATATCATTATGGTATATTTTCCTAATTTTGCTCTATCATATTTCTAATCCTAATCGATGTTAAACACAATCAGCCAGCTATAAATAGTTGAAGTCCCAAATCAACATTCACAATCATAATGCCTGATCATATATACTCGGCTGGCTATAATAAGCTGCTAAAGTATTGATTGACAAGTTTAAACATTATTATTGTTTGTTTTATTAGAGTTTTGGATTGGATTGATTTTTTTTTTGGACGTGAAGTATATGCATGCATATTGTATTGGCGACTAAAAAGAATGCAAGTGTAGACATTGTTCTTGCTTTTGTTACGATTTTCAATTGGGATCCTACGTCAATATAGGGAATTTTGTAGTGATTTTATAGTTTTAGTAAAAAGAAAAATTGGACGAAGATGATTGACGCACCTAATTAGTTAATATACATGCGTAGTTAGAAGAAAAAATCTTATTATTAAATTTGAATTTATAGTAAAAATAAACTACATAATTATGATGTGGAGTATTTAGTTTACAGTCCATGCATTGTAGGCCAGGATAATAGAGAGACCAGTCTTCTATACTTCTACATATCGTTCTCTTAAGTCTAACCTTTTGTGACCATATCATTATCCTAGGTGGGAACATGACACTAATAGCTATCGTAATCCTTATGTCAAAGAATTAGATCACTATCTTAAGCGAAAATAACGCGAATCATTCATCCATGCTAATTATATCAGGCTTTTACTACATGCATTAATAGAAGTATAATCGATCATATTAGGCTACGTAGAAGATGATTGTCATATATATTATTATATATTAAGTGCATGTCCACTACATATATAGGTTGACTTAATGACATTATTAGTCGTTACTACTCTTATGCGCTTAATTAACATGTATAATAATTGTTAATCACCAAAGCATTAATCTACCATTTTATTTCTAATCTACCGTTTTAGGTAACTTGAAATATTATACGGCGTGATATAATTAAGTGATCACATGTATCTCCAATCCTAGCCGCGTAAAGTGTGCCAAAATCCTGTAATCTGATCTTACTTATTGGACGATATGGGACAATCTCCAATCTTGGCAAATAAGAAGAGTACTAAAAACTTAAAAAGTCATCCCGCATTTTCAAATCATGACCATGTGGAATATATAATTCTCAGCCATTGATAGTGTCAGAGCTCCACGTCACTACGTCTCAGGCGCGTGTATTATCCCACGTTGTGAACCATGACCAAGTGAAAAATATGTATGGACTAATAAACTTTTTTTTTTAAGAACATAAGAACTTATCTGCTAGAATTACAATATCGAGTAGAATTAATTTATCTTCTTCTAATGTGACGATGTGAGACCAAATTAAAATAACCTAACCTAAAGTGTGCCAAAATATTGTAATCTTACTTCTTGGACGATATAAGACAATCTCTAATCTTGGCAAACAAAGAAAAGTTCCTAAAAATCGTCCCACATTGTTTAATCATGGTGAGTGGAATATATAATTCTTCTATTAAAAAATTATCACACGTTGTTGAACCATGACCAAGTGAAATATATGTATGAACTAATAAATTTTAATATTTTAAACTAAACAATGAGCTCTAAATTTATTTTACTCTGGTTTTGATACTTATCCACCATCCACTCCATTATTTTCTAAGAAAAATATTTGTTTTTAACATTCTCTTACAATAAGTGATCACACAAGAAATGAATGTGTTGAAACCATTTCTCAACTCTTCTTATACGACCTAGGCTTCATAACTAAATATTTATTTGGTATTTGTATCAGTATATGTCAATTTATAACGACATTTATGTATTGGTAATATAGTATATTTCATGAAAAACTAGATAGGGGTAGGGACAACAAAACATATATATCTAAAAAAAAAGTTATTATAGTCCACCAATGAAACACGTAAAAAATGGAATAACGTGAAATTAGTGTTTACTGGTTCGATAAAAAAATAATATTGGACACACGTCAAAACGTGTGAACCATGTGAAAAATAGATACACAAGGCCATACAAATGTAAGAGGCTAGGTAATAATATTTAAGGTAGTGTATTGTTTTTGAATAAATGTTTAGTTATAATAACAGGACAATGCTAGAGGTCTATAGTGTAGACAATTGAAGGTATAGTTCTTACATAAGGGTTAAAATATTTATATCTTCAATTTATTGGATATCATTTTAAGAGATCCGTGCAAAGCACGGGCTTACATCTAGTATACCAAGGAAAGCTCCTCAAATGATACAATGGAACAATCACAACTTTGTTTCGGGTTTGTGTTAATAGAATACTTAGCGACTAAGAAAATGCTTCTTCACGATTAATTTTTTTATCAAAACGACATTGGATTGAGAATGTAATCGAACATTCTATAAGTAAGACCTCCTCATTAAACCTAATGGTATGATCTATTCCATAACCGAGATCACTAATGGGTAACAAAACAAATATATACCCTTTTAAAATCCGAAAATCACTATATTAATTCCCTAAAATAAATCGTAAAATCCTACATTCAATATAATTAGTAACACCCAAATTAGATAAATTCTCAAAAGGTACGGGGTGTTACACTTTAGAGGTAAGCCGAGTGCAATCACCCATACGGGGAGTCACTCGAGGCGGTTCGCCAAGACAAGAGTCTTTGAATTGCCCTACTAAGGTCGAGGGCATTGTTACAACAAACAATCGCCTGGAGCGGGTTAGAAGTTGCCCACCTTAGTAGCGACACTTCCCAACTAGGGCTCGTGTCGATTAAAAAGTTCAGCTGAGAACAAATTCGCCTACGAAGGATGAAATCCCGTAGCTCCCTAAACTTTGACTTGGAAAAAGGAAGGACGGTGGGAAGCCTCCCCTCGAATCGCTTACCGCTAATAGACGGGCTTCGACCAAGTATATGAAATAGAAGTTAAGTATTCTTAATTACTAACACCCCTCGCAAGTATACCACAACTCATGGTAAAACCGAGGCACCCCGAGCATAAGTATTCGATAAATAATCGAACGACTTGGGCTAAATGGAATGCAACCCCATCCGAGGGAGCGCAAAATCCCCATCAACCCTCCCCCAACGATGGGATGGAGGCGAGCTGTTCGACCCCAAGTGATATTCGAAGACTCGCCAGCCATGATTAAAATCCCCTCGAAAAAGGATGGGAAAATGCAAAATTGCAAAATCGAGCCGATAGTGCTCAAACTATCGTATACATAACACCGAACGGTCACCCCTTACGACGAGTCGAATGACGGCGCCCCTAAAGGCAACGAGCCATTTAGCCCCGAGCGACGTTCGCATCGAGGGCGAGAACATATACGGGTAACCGTGAAGTGAGTCGGGCAAGTAAGTTAGCAATAATAAGCACTCAATGGTGCGTCGCATCAATAAATCAAAATAAGTCGAGGCCAAACACCGTGAGAAATGGGCGGCCTCGACGACAAAGTTGAATGTTAAAAGGCCAAACACCTTCGCAAGGGCGGCCTACATACGCATATATCAAAAAATTGTAATGTTTTACAGGGCACATTGCCCTACTAATGTCTGCTTCTGAGAAATGGATGCAGGGTCCTCAGTTGGCTTAGTAAAGTCCAAAGCCGCAAGAAGGTCATACATCTCTTTCTTGGCTGTCTCCTTCTCCGCCGCTGCTTCCGCCTCGAGATCGGCGTCCTCATCTTCGACTTCTCCGTCCTCAGGGGCCTCACCAGCTTTCTCCTTGTTATGCTTGTCTAGCTCGGCACGGTAGGCAGTCTCAAATTCCTCCTCGGACAGCTCGAGGGTATTGCGGTCCACGCGATTAAAGTTTTCGAGGGCCGACAATGCGAGCCAGAGGCCTAACTCGATACCCTCTTACTTTGACGAGGCTTTAGCAAGATCGGTAAGGTAGGCGTAGCCAGCCGAGATGAGGAAAGTGGAAACAGCCGAGCAAGCCCGACCTGCCCAGAAGGTCGCATGGCTCGAGGCATTGGATAGCTTAAGACTCAACTGATCGGCGTCTGTCTTAGCTTGGGACAACTCTTTCTCTAGCGAAACGGCCTTCGCATCCGCTTCCGACATAGCAACGACCGCCTTCTCATTTTGCTCGTGGCACTGGGCTACATTCTTCTTGGACTTTGCCAACTCGCGCTCAATTCTCTCTCGCTGCCTCTGCCTCCTTCAGCTTCGACTCCACCATCAAGCACTTATCCTTCCATGTAGCCGCCTCACCTTGAGCCTTTGTCAGATCCGCCCTAGTGGTATACTTATCGAGGATCTGTTCGGTGTCGCGCCTCTCGCCCTGAATGGTTAGCACGACGACCTATAAAGAGGGAAAACGTTAGTATTCAACAAGGCATGAAAAAAAAACTAGTATTGACAAGTACATGAAAGGCCAGCGCCACGGCCCGCTGAACCCAGTTGTCAGGACGAGGCGTGTTGCGAGCCAACTCCCACAATGGCTCGGCGGCCTTCCATATGTCAGGGGATCCAGGCGAAGCCCCAAAGGAGCATTGAGGAGCTAAACGATCGAGGCATAAAAGTCAGAAACGACTATACCAAATATAGACACAAGGAAACGGTTCGAGGAGGTTACATGTCAAAAACCCGAGGCGCCTACATCCAATCTCTTGGCAGCCGACGTCTCGGCTCCCTCGAGTGGCCTCTTGCCTCGGCGCCGCGAAGTGAGAGCGCCCTGCGATGGCCGAGGCGTCAACGTCGAGAAAAAAATCACAGTTATAAAAGGGAGTGTCAACAGTAAAGAAACATGATGGGATTACCGTCTTTTCCTTGTCCTTGGAGCCATCCGAGGCCACGATGGGAATCACCCGAGGAGTCGTTGCCCCGGGCCCGATCACGACTCCCGAGGCCCTCTGCCTTGGAGCCGCCCCCGTCGAACCCTGCACGACCGCTGGTCAAAGAGTTAAGGGGAGTGGCAGATCCGGCCATCGTGGTGGCGGCTCGGGTCATTGTAAGAGGTGTGGCTTCGATCGGAGTCGTCGACGTGTTTAAGTTCTGAGCGACCCCTTGTGTTGGTCCAGGTTGACTTGATCCAATTGAAGGAGGCTAAGGCCGAGACGATGGAAAGGCCCTCGTTGTAGTCGATCGGTCTCCCGTTGCTCGAGCCTCGCCTCCTCGCGGAGCCTTTCGGGCCGCCTCAGCTCGAGCAGCGTTACGTGCGCTCGTTGAGCTCTCCCTCCTAGCCCTTTGAGCCATCAATCGGTTCAGGTTAGGCATGGCAGCGCTCCAACTGTCAAGGTGTTTCGGGTGTTTTTCCCGATGTCGAATGGAGACGTGCTTGGGCTGTCGAAGACCTGGGTTGCTCAGCTTTTGGGACCTACACAAAGGAAGAAAGCCCACAACCCGGGGGTTTTTACCCGGCCAAGGACCCTCCGACGATCAAGTCAGGGGTTTGACAAGGGTAGGCTCTCCTTGATATCAAGGTGCCGAAATATATTTACTGCAGATATATTGAGAGGATTTAGAGAGGTTTTACTTGATGTAATATATGAAAAGAATTATTTCTTGACAAATGTGGTGTCATAATCTGCCTGCTTTCTTGGGAAGGAGGGGGTATTTATCCTCCTCCACGTGATGAGATTAGGGTTGTCATAAGGGTCCCCCTGCCAAGTGTAGGGCTGTCCCTTCTTTATTGGGGAGGAGGTAACCACTTATCAACGGCCATAATCCTTTTGCTTACTTGTGAAAGACAATTTTGCCCTTCACTTGCTCTTGACGTGAGCTTTTAGTATTACTTGCTCATGGGCTTTGTAACGTCCTAGCCCATCACTATTTTTGGCCCCAACATAAGCCTCTCATGGGTACCCTGGCTCAGCCTCGACCCTAACTTCGGGCCCGGGTAGCCATGACCTTTGTTGGGGATCTGGGAGCTTACTGCTTCTTGGCTCATTCTTTTCGGGAACTATCGCCTTCGAATACCGTTGTGAAACAACTAGTTGGCCCTTATTCGGAGGTGCATAGTTCTCAAACTGACTTTCTGAGTGACCCAATGATCGGGGTCGGTTTCATGCAAACACCGCTGAAAGCAACTAGTTGGCCCTTGTTTGGATGACACCGTCACCGACCCTGGGGAGCCTGGCACAACTCCGATCCTTCAGGTCCGTTCTTGAGTGAGGAGGAGGGCGGCTTTCAAACATATAGTTGAAAACTAGTTGTGGCCCCTGTTTGAATGCTAAGCTTCGATAACCCAACTACGGCCCCACTATCCGTTTGACTCTCTTTGGTAGGGTGTTTCACGGGTGGCCTCGGTCCTGGAAGGTTTCCTCTCGGCCCTAATCGGGCATCGACCCTCTTTTGCCAGACTGGTGCCGATCCCGATCAGGTAGCTCCTCGGCCCTTGTACGGGGCCGATGTGGAGTTAATGTGGAACCTGACTAGCCGTTACCTCTTGAATGACGGTTCCTCTTTTGTCGCGGAAGCGAGTGGAGTGGGTTAAAGGCAGTTGCCTTTTCCACTTTCCCAGGGATACGTGTATGGCATGCAGTGGTCGTGACCTTTTACCATCATTACCATATCTTTTAGAGACTGATGGAAGTTATCCAACTTCCTTTCTTTTTTTAGTTTTTGAAATCCTAACCACAATAATTACCCCGCTGCCCCCAATTGCATTGCCCTTTCTCTTTTCTCTTACCCTTCCTTTATAAGTACCCCCATTCGCCAAAATTTTACTAACTTTCTTTTTCATCTTTCCTCGCAAATCCCTTCCTCTTCTTTAGCGACCTACTGTCACTCCCGAAGGTTTCACTCGGCGTCTCCACCTTTCCTCCGTCTCTATAACTTTCCCGGTGAGTATTCCTTTCTCCTTCTTCATGGTTATTTTTACTATGATTCGAAAGAGTGTGGGTTCATAGACCCATCTCTTCTCGTGTGATTACTTCCCGTATTTAGCGCCCTTGTCTTCTTGAATTGGGATTTTTACTTTTCTCCCCGTCCTTCTACGATTACCCTTAATTATTACCCTTTTTCTATTACAACGGTCTTTCTATCTCCCACTTTCCTTTTCACTTTTGTCATCCCCTTTTTTGGAATTGGAACATGGGTAGGCATCACTACCACCGTGAACACCACGAAACGCTTTACGAAACCTGTTCTTGGTCGGATCCCAAATGGATTCCCTCCCAAAGACCTCTTTTAGGCTCGACCTGGATTTCTAGGCCCGGCACTTGGGACGGGTTGCCTGTTCCCTTGGGGATCCCCCGCTCTTTTTCCCATTCTGGGGTTTTTGATCCTGTCCCTGATGACTCCTCTGATGATGCTCCTATTTCAGTTCCTTTTAACGTTACTGTGGCCTCTTTTAGGAATCCTAGCAACTTCTCCGAGATGTGTGAGTCTTCTCGGGGGCCTTATGTTTACAAGCTTCCTCCTAACATCCCTTTTACTCCCGCGCAGGCTGTTGGGTATAGCCTTGCTTCTTTCCCCGCATCAGGCTTGGTGATGGCTCACATCAATTCCATCCCGCTGGGCTCTTCTACGGAGATCCTTAAGAAAGTCAAAACTCAAGAGGCCAAGGACTTGGTCGACTTTGGGCGTCAGCGGGGCTTCAACGACGCCTTTCCCTTGACTACCCCATCGACTGATTTGACCGTCTCCAACCCTCCTGCTGGATCCAACGCCGTTAATATTTGTTCCATTATTGGTGGTTATCGGGTCCCCCACCATCGAGTTTTCAAAGAGATCCTTAATTATTACGGGGTCTCGCCTACCCAGTTATCCCCAGGCTCTTTCGGCGACATCACCGCCTATATTATGGCTTTTGATTTGGTGGGTCTTCCCCCAACCCTCAATGTTTTCCGCTCTCTACACACCATTCAAACTGTCCCCTCCACTAACGGGGCTGCTGCCATTGGCCTCCGCCAACGTCGCGGTAGGGACGTAGTCTCCCACTGGAGGGTCTTTACCGGTAAGCCGGACTCCTTCGTCAAGTGGAAGAAGATGTTTGTGCTCCTAGAGCCTACAGGTTCCTTATCGCGATTGGGAGTTCGCACTACTATCCACCCCCTAGGGGATCTTAAAAAACTGAGCGAGATGCCGACCCTAACGGAATGGGAAGCGGCGTGCCGAGATTATTTTACCGAGAATTTGTTCAAGCAACAAGATGGTACCCTTGTTTGGCGCAACCGTTTTTGGATCCCCGACTACGCCGACATCCAAAATGAGGATTACCTCTGCGCAACGGGTCTTAGCACCGTTACGCCTCGTAGTAGGATCATTACCCCTTCTTTTGTTTTTACTGTGCTTCTGACTTTTTATTTTCTAACTAACCTCATTTCTTTTTGCAGGTGTTGCTCGGGATCGTCTAAAGCCTCGCAGCGGGTTGACCATACCAGAAGGAATGTCTTTCGCTGTCTTCCTGTCCGAGCAAGAGGGCTTGTCTGAGATCGTAAGTCAAGCTTTCGAGATACCAGGATCGGTCCCTAAGGCCCTTCCGGGTGTCCCTGGCGCTGGGTCTAGCCAAGCTCCTTCTGGCGCCGCTAACCCTACTGCCGGGGCCACTGACTCACCTGACCAGGGGTCGAGCCTTGCCGTTGGCACTGAAGATGATCAGCCTCTCCGTCCAAGGCCCAGGACCAGGATGCAGAGAAACCTGCGCTTCCCCAGCTCACCAGTTACCTCCGAGGAGCTGAAGCTCGTGAGCGAGGTTGAGTTTCAACAACATGTTGAGAGCTCGGCTGACCTGGCTCACCAATATATCAGCACCCCTCCCGAGCAGCAAATTGGCCAGCCAGAAACCAGCCTTGACCTTAGCGACCGCACTCGCTCCGAAGACTTCTCTACTGAGATGCTCAGGGGGAACCTATTGAGGTAAGCTTCTTTACCCTGGTTTCTTTACAATTGTCCTGCTTTTACACCCTCTTACCTTTACCCTTGCTTTTTGCTTCTTAGGAGAGCTCTACCGCAGATGTCGGTACAAGCACAGAGGCTGCCAACAAGAGGACCCTTTCTGATACCGATTTTATCCCCTACCCTCACTTGCACCAGCAAAAACAGAAGCAGGTGGAAGAGGCTTCCACCCATGAGGACAACTGTTCGGTGCTGGCTCAGCTCCTTTCTAAGACCCAAGCGGTTACCGGTGGCCCATCAGGTACAGCTGATGATCCGGATAGCCCCTCTCACCAAGACGAGGAAGGCCCGGCTTTATTTCCTGGCTTCGATGCCAATTTTGACCCTTTTTTCATGTCGGATTAAATAGGTGGCGACATTGATCCTCTATTGGCCCCACACTCAGTTATCCATTCCGATGGGGTCGAAAAGGCGGCTATGGCTTTTCGCATGCTCCGTCCCTTCGCTGAGCACCTAAGGAGGGCCGACATACAGGCCATGCAAAATGTTGCCGTCCCCTTCGCCCTAACCAAACTGGCGGAGGTATTTCCCCTTTTTTCTTTTTTCTTTTCTATCCAGCTTCTTATTTTTCTATTTTACTTAGCCTTTTCTCTTTGCAGCTAAACACGACAGTCTACCTGGCCCTTGCCTCTTCTTCCCCTACCGACCACTTGTCCCAGGTAGCCTTTGACATGGGCGACCATGGTCGGGCCGATGTGGAAGCCGCTCAGAAAGTTTCGGAGGAGCTTGAGATGCTAAAGAACAGGATGGAAGACATGGCTAAGAGGCTGGAGGAGGGGACCCGCAAATATGATGAGATGGAGGCTCGGGCCAAGCAGCGGCAAGGGGAGCTGGACAATATGGTTCGGGCGGACCTCACCTTAAAGGACCAGGTAGGCTCCTTGCAGGCCCAGCTTGGTGTCAAAGAAAATGAGCTGTTGGAGAAGGAAGCACTGGTCCGCGATGGGGTCAAGAGCATGTTAGAGTTGGAGCGTACCTACAAAGATCAAATATTTGAGCACAGGGTCGTGGTCTCGCAGCTCAAGGAGGCTCAGGAGCATTTGCTGAAGAGGGTCGAGAGTCTGTTCCAAAGGATTAGCTGGTATCGGGATTTTTCCATCAGGGTTCTTGCTAATTGCTTGAGTTGGGTCAAAAAAGCCGTCACTGCTGTCAAGACGTACACCCAATCCCTAAACTTTCGTTTCTTGGTCGACGCCAAGTGTACGGCAGAGCAAGCAAAGGGGGCTGCTCACGCGAAGGACCTGGCCAAGCTGGCTTTTGACAAGCTTTCAAGCGGTGCCTCAATAGAGCAGTTCATGGAGCAGTTTGCCCAGGAAGAGGCCAGTTTCAAGGAAGCTGTCAAAGCGCAATCCCAGGCAGATTATGAGAGCAGAGGGTATGGTCCTCCTCATGAGATGATGGCTCACATGATGGATGAACTGTACTCGGAGCCGGACCCTGTTGCTTTTGCCCTTCCCAACGAACCTGAGGAGTCTCTCTTGACCCCACGCCAGCCTCAGCAGTCCGAGCCAGACCATGTCTCCTCCAGCACCCCTGTTCCTACCAAATGAATTTCTATGTGAACTATTTTGCGAGTTTTTGTAACTCGCTTTGTGTGTAGCCTAACGATTTACCTTCCTTTGTCTTTTGACTTTTATTGACAGTTCCTTGTATTTTCTTATTCGACATTTTACGCTTGTTACTTGGATTTCATTTTCGTTTATCATGGCTGTTTCTTTACTCGTGACTTATTCAAGTTTTATCGTGAGTTAGGGCCTTGCCCTCGGCTAATTACCCGATCGCTTTTCACTATTGGTCCTTTCCAACCGCCTTTGGCGTGTCAGGACCCTTATCCAAGATACACGAATAATTTTCTCGTAACTTCGTCGTATTTCATTGAAATTTTCCAAGTACACGAGAATTTTGGGAGCCTCTTCATAAAGCTGCTCCTTTGTCCCCTTGACCATACATAAAGGGTCCTGGGTTACTACACAGAATGCTTAAACTACAAAGCCTTCCTTTATTTATTCAAAGCTTCCTAAAGCTTCGAAATGCTTACATAACTTGCAAAGAGAATTACACATAGTATTTTTTGAGGTTTAGAATATTCCAAGGGTGACTTAGCATTCTCCCATCCGTGTCCGACAAGCGAAAAGTGCCCGGGGTGATTTTGTCCCCCCCAGGTAGGGTCCGTTCCACCTGGGGTCCAGCTTCTTGAATCCTTTTGGCTCGGCTGCGCCGGTGGGCTTAACCAACACCAAATCTTTGACCTTGATGCTCCTCAGCCTCAGCCCCTTGTCGTAGTCCCTTTTCATAACCTGTTTCTGCCTCTGCATCCTCAACAAAGCATTCCCACGAGTTTCCGGCAGCAAATCTAGCATGGCTCTCAACCCTCTATCGTTCTTATCTGGTTCGTACAGCGAGAGCTTATCAGATTTGATTGCCACTTCGAAAGGGAGAACTGCATCGGAGCCATACACCAGATGAAAGGGGTCTCTCCGGTAGCTCCCTTGATTGTGGTTCTCAAACCCCATAGAATTCCCGGTAGCCTCTCAACCCATTATCCTTTGGCCACGCCCAGTAGCATCGTTTTGAGACCGTTAACAATGGTCTTATTAGCCGCTTCCACCTGTCCATTGGACTGTGGGTAGTAGACCGCTGAGTGCCCTACCTTTATCCCATAAGGCTCACAGTAGTCCTGCAATTCGCCACTATCAAATTGAGACCCATTGTCGACTACGAGGGTTTGGGGTATTCCAATTCTTGTGATGATGTTCTTCCACACAAACTTCACGACCTGCTCAGTAGTGATTGCCGAGAGGGGTTCTGCTTCGATCCACTTAGTGAAGTAATCCACAGCCACAATAAGGTATGTTTGCTGGGTCTTGGCTTTAGGCAACGGTCCCACTAAATCCATTCCTCATCTCGCAAAAGAAAGGGGTGTAAAGACCGGGATTAAAGGGACTGCTGGCCTCTTGAGCAGGGGTCCAAACCTTTGGCATGCATCACATTCCCTCACCAGCTTCTCTGCATCTGCCTTCATGGTAGGCCAGAAGAGGCCCTTCGTCCCTGATGTTCCTGCCAAGGTCTTGCCCCCAACGTGTGTCGCACAAGCTCCTTGGTGCAAATCTTTCAGGACGTACCTGCCCTCCTCAGGGGTTACGCATCTGAGCCACGGCTCCCTGTAAACTTTCTTATACAACTTCCCATTGAACATTGTGAACCATTCGGATCTCTTCATCACTTTCTTTGCCTCTTTTGGGTCTGACGGTACTTTGGCTTCTGTTAGGTAGTCAACTAGGGGCTACATCCATCCTTCGGACCTGTCAAGGGTCATTATCATCAAGGTATCTATGGATCTTCTTTTTAGAATCTCCCATTGTACTACCCTAGGATCGTCACCCCCTGACGACCTAGCCAACTTAGCTAAGACATCCGCTTGTTGGTTTTCCGATCTAGGGATGTGCTCGATGTTGAAACTTGGGATCTTAGTCAAGATCTTTTGTACTTGCTCCTTGTATTCCACCATGCTAGGCTTCTTTGTCTCAAAGGTTCCCTTGAGCTGGTTAACTACTAAGGCTGAATCTGAGTAGGCTACCACCTTATGCACCCCTAGGTCGACACACATCTTTAGTCCTGCAATAAGGGCCTCATATTCCGCCTCATTGTTGGTGGCGTCAAAGTTGAACCTCACTGCATATTCTGTCTTTTTCCCATCAGGGGCAACAAGAACCATACCAGCCCCACTCTCTGCTGAGGACGTCGAGCCATCCACATGTAAGGACCACACCTCTTCCTTGGTATCTACCTCGGGCCCAAAGTTGGTTTCTGCAAAGAAATCGGCTAAGGCCTGAGCATTTACACTCTTTCGCGGAGCAAACTCGATGCCATGGCTTTGTAACTCACAGGCCCACTTGGGGAGCCTTCCTTACCCATCCATGTTCATCAAGATTTTCTCGAGAGGATAGTTTATATAGACTGTGACTTTATGCGATTGAAAATAGGGCCTGAGCCGTCTACTGGCTATCAGCAAAGCGAACACCAACTTCTCCAAAGGAGGGTAACGTATCTCAGCCCCGGTGAGAGCTCTGCTGACATAGTAGACAGGCCTCTGTTTCTTGTCCCTTTCGGTGACCAGCACAGCACTAACAACATCCGTATTCGCTGCCAAATATAGGTACATGGACTCTCTCTCTTGTGGAACCGATGTCTTGGGGATTCCATGCAGGTAGGCCTTCAGCTCCTTGAAGGCTGCCTTTGCTTGGGAATCCCATTCGAAATCCTTCTTCTTCTTTAGGGCCGCGAAGAAAGTCAAACATTTATCTGCGGACTTGGCAATGAACCTTCCCAAAGAGGCCACACATCTCGTAAGCTTCTGAACTTCCTTGACATTTCTGGGTGATTCCATGTCAAGGATGGCCTGAACCTTTTCGGGGTTAGCATCGATCCCCCTCTCACTCACTATAAAGCCCAAACATTTTCTGGACTGAACCCCAAACACACACTTCTTGGGATTCAACTTCATGTTATACTTTCTCAGGGTCTCAAAAGTCTCTCGGTGGTCCTTTGCATGGTCCTCCACTTTCTTACTCTTGACTATGAGGTCATCTACATATGCCTCCATGTTTCTTCCAATTTGGGTTTCGAACAACTTGTTCGCCATCCTTTGAAAAGTAGCCCCTGCATTCTTTAGGCCAAAGGGCATGACCCGATACATATATACTCCCAAAGGAGTGATAAATGCCGTTTTGGGTCGGTCCTCCTCCGCCAAAGGAACTTGGTGATAACCCGCATAGGAGTCCATAAAGCTTAGGAGCCCATGGCCCGAAGTGGAGTCTACGAACCTATCAATCTTGGGCAGAGGCTGACTATCTTTTGGACATGCCCTATTCAAGTTGGTAAAATCCACGCACATCCTCCAGCTCCCATTGGGCTTTTTCACCAACACCACATTCGAAAACCAGACTGGATACATGCATTTCTCAATATAACCCGCCTTTAGGAGCTTGTCAACCTCCGCCTTTATCGCATCGGCTCTTTCACTTCCAAAGTGTCTTTGCTTCTGGTGGACCGGCTTCATTTCAGGGTCAGCGTTCAGCTGGTGGTTAATGACCAAGGGATCCAGCCCCAGCATTTCCTCCACAGCAAAGGCGAAAACATCCTTAAACTCCCTTAATAACTGAGTAAGATCATGCTTTACCGGTCCTTCAAGATTGGCTCCTACCCGAACCATACGATCCTGGTTCCCTTCTATCAGCTGCACCTCTTCTGTTGCCTCATGAGGCTGCGAGGGACTTTCCAAACCATCCCGTGCATCTATTGTCTCGAAACAGTAGGTAAGAAGTGGTGTCCCCTTAGTGTTTTCCTCTCGGTCCTCTTTCTTCCTTTTCTTAGGGTATGGGACATCCGAGTCGATCGGGACCTCTGATGGGTTCATCATTGGAGGCTTCAGGCTGATATTGTAGCAGGCTCGAGCCGCCTTCTGATCGGCTCTTAATATCCCTACCCTTCCATTGTCGGCGGCATACAACAACATCAAACCATAGATGAATACCAAACCCATTATCGAATTCAACGACGGCCTCCCTAAGATGATGTTATATGGGCATGGGAAGTCGATAATGGCGAACCTCACAAATTTTTTTCGAACAGTCTCACCTTCTCCGAACTGGACAGGTAACGTTATTGACCCTACGGGCCACACAAATGTGCCCCCAAAGGCTACCAAAGGGGCTGTCATCTTAACCAAGTCTTGTTTGGTGTAATTTAACTTGTACAAGCAATCCAAAGTCATCACATCAACCGAGGCTCCAGTATCAACCATCACCCTTTGCACAATGGGGTTTGCTACTCACACAGATATGACTACGGGGTCGTCATGTGGGCCATACACATCAGTGATATCTTCAGGTCCTAACCGAAAATGAGGCATCCGGAACTGGGGTGCAAAACCTCGACCAATAGAATTGATCATATTCCGGGAATTCATCTTCCTGGCCCTGTTACTTTCTCCCCCTGCTGCAAAGCTTCCTGCCAGTGTCATGATGATCTCTTGATTATTCGGATTTGCCGGAGCCCGATACCCGGCATTCTCTTTTCGAGTTCCCAAGAGCCTATCTCTTTGGCCTCTTAGAGTCTTCAGGTACCGGTCTACTCGGCCCCCGTCGGTTAGGCCATCCAAGGTTCTCAACAGATCTGGACAATCATTGACCATATGCCACATTTCTCGGTGATACTCGCAATATTTAGTCATGTCAGTTTTTTGGTTTTGTGGCATTGGTCCTGGATTTTTGATCAAATCCGAATTCTTTAACGCCATGAACATGTTCCGAGGCGATATCTTAAATCGATATCCCTCATCAGCGGTCTGGGTCGAAAACAGCTTCGGCGGGTCGAACCTGGATCGAGGCTTCTCCCTTCTTCCCTTTCCACGATCCTGAGTCTTCACCCGACTCTGGTCTGTGCCCCTCTTCTCTGGCTTATTGATCAACATGGCATTGACATGAGCCGATACCATCTGATACGCTTTTTCAAGCGTCGCCGGCTCGGTCTTAGCCAACTCATACTTACAATCTCCTTCATCCAACCCATTAATCAAAGCAGCTACCCCCACAACATCGGTCAGGTGTGTCACTTGCGTGGCAGCAGCTTTAAACCTTTGCATATAATCATCCAGAGGCTTCTTGTCTCTTTGTTTTATGATGCTCAGGTGGATTGGGGTCTTCTTTCTGGACTTACTGGACACGAAGTGCCCTTGAATTTCTCCTTTAAAGCCTCGTATGAATCTATTGACTTGGGTGAGATTCCGTCGAACCATCGCATGGCTACATCAGTCAGGATCGAGGGAAATAGTAAACACCAAGTAGCCTCGTCCCTGGTCTAGCAAGACATGTGATTCTCAAACGATGAAATATGAGCGGCAGGGTCTCTTGTGCCGTCGTATTCGGCCATTTTTGGCTTCTTGATCCCCTTCTCCACCCGGCTCTGACAATCCAGTTGTCAAAAGGTGACTCATTCAGGGTCACCAGCCTCCTTGCTGAGGGCACCTGAGTGTGTCGGACCTCATGGCGCCTGATGAGGGGTCGATGACCTTTTCCTGGGGTCTCGGCCTCGGATGACCCCTGTTCACTTCCTTCCTCTTCTGGTGGGTCTTCAGGATCTCCGTGCCTAGTGCCTGCTCTTGGCCTCTTCCGCGACCCTCTGACTGGGGGTGGAGTACCCGATGTCCGAGAGAGGCGGGTGTGGGCAGGCCCTTTTGGAGGTGGCTCCAAAGTTCCCCCCACCTTGCTTTTTACACGAGGCTCGGACGTGCTAAGTTGGGTTTGTGCCTCATTGTACTCCCTTATCGTCTTCTTCTTGTTGATGATGTGTCTGGCATCCTGCTTCGTCATGGTTGGCTTTTTGGACAGCTTCTTCGAGGCTTCTAGGGCCCGAATTGCCAGCCTATGAGCCTTTTGCTGCGCCTTATGCTTTTCGTAAGCCTCCTTTCTCCTAAGCCTCCTTCTCTTCTGTGATGGGGTCTCGCTAGCCTCCGTAACGGGCCCTTTCACCGGTGTTTCCTCATTCCCTTGAATGGGTCCTTGCTCCGGGTCAGGCCCTTTTGGCCCCGTAGTAGGCCTTCCAGGGGTCTGAGGGGTTTGGAGTGCCTTTAACATCTCCTCCTTCATCGCGGCCATTTGCCTCGTCATTCTCTCATCACACTCTTTTTGGATCTGTTCGCGCATCGCCTCACATCGCTTCACCACCAACTCCTCGCTTTTTTTCTTCACCTCAGCCTCTATCTCTAGTTGATAGTACTCCTCGGAATCGTCAAAGGATGACTCGTCGAGGGATACCTGTTCAGCCTCCTTCTCTGGCTCTTCACGAGGAGGCCTTGCAGCTCCTACCTTCTCTTTCATCTTCTGGGTACCGCCCCCCTTTTTTCCTACCACCATCTCCGCAATGGTCTCCTCCGTGTCCGCCACCGTTGCTTAGGTGGACGCGGGAATGACCTTCTCGGTTTCCGTCGCCTTACTCTTACTCTCCGTTGGTTTTCGCGTGGTCACCATCGCTTTGCGTCACCGGGTTCTTCGAAAAAGCCAAGTCGTCCCCACAGACGACGCCAATTGTTTCGGGTGTTTTTCCCGATGTCGAATGGAGACGTGCTTGGGCTGTCGAATACCTGGGCTGCTCAGCTTTTGGGACCTGCACAAAGGAAGAAAGCCCACAACCCGGGATTTTTACCCGGGCAAGGACCCTCGGACGATCAAGTCAGGGGTTTGACAAGGGTAGACTCTCCTTGATATCAAGGTGCCGAAATATATTTACTGCAGATATACTGAGAGGGTTTAGAGAGGTTTTACTTGATGTAATATATGACAAGAAATAAATGTAATATATGAAAAGAATTATTTCTTGATAAATGTGGTGTCATAATCTGCCTGCTTTCTTGGGAAGGAGGGGGTATTTATCCTCCTCCACGTGATGAGATTAGGGTTGTCATTAGGGTCTCCCTGCCAAGTGTAGTGCTGTCCCTTCTTCCTTGGGGAGGAGGTAACCACTTATCAATGGCCATAATCCTTTTGCTTACTTGTGAAAGACAATTTTGCCCTTCACTTGCTCTTGACGTGGGCTTTTAGTATTACTTGCTCATGGGCTTTGTAATATCCTAGCCCATCACTATTTTTGGCCCCAACACAAGGCTTGCCTTTACTTGAGCGTGAGCGGCACCTGGAAACCAAACAAACACAACAAGTTAAGCACGGACCAGTGGGTGTAAGGAAAATGTACATTAAATTGAGGCATACTTTCCTCGGTGTCGCTCCCAGGTAGAACGAGACCCGAGTATATCAACCAAACAGGGTCCTTCAACATAGATATGTTGGGCTCCCATGTCTCGTCCCTCGGGCCACCATTGAGCCGCTGGTAAAAATAATCATTACACTGATCCTCCGAGTTAGAGAGCCTCAGAACAGTGTCCCGAAGCACTCGACGACCAGGGGATCGCAGCGACACGTCGAGGTGGCGACTCAACGGTGAGTTGTTGTTGGTAGTCAGCAAATAGAACATATTCTTCCAGTCAGGCCCTCGGCCAGTCTTTCCGGGGTGAGTAACGATTTGGTGAGTGACGGTCTTGCCTCGGACGACGAAGTTTTTGAACCCCCACTGGTCGCTGGACGGTGTGAAGGTACTGGAAAAGATTAACAGACAGCGGAATCCTCGCCGCTCGGCAAGTCATTATGAAGCCATTTAAGGCGATGAAGGCGTTGACGAGAGCTCGAAAGGGCAAATGTCGTAGTAATTTAGAATGTGCCGAGAGAAAGAGCATAAGGGCACGCGAAACCCATATGAGAAAGCCAACGCGTACACCCTGAGGCAATTGTCCGGGGGTAAGATTTTTTCATACGCATTAAAGGACGTGACGAGCATACCGAGCCCTCAGCAGGGACCGGTAGAGTGAATGGATCGCGAATGCGATTCGCCCTCTCGAAGGCCCGAACAATGGTATCAGTTTGAGACATCCGCCATTGTTCATCAATCACCGCCGTAGTAAAAGTGTTCGCATGAACCCTATTAGGGGCTCGAGTCGCCATCGAGGGAGGGGGTTCCTGCGAGGGGTTAACGCCCGAGTTAGGATCGATACGGATGGCTCGAACCCGTCTCGGGTCTGTTGAACCCCCTGACCTCTCGCGAGCCGTTTGTTTATTTCTCGCCATCTGAAAGAAAAAGAGAAAGGCGGTCACACACTCCCCCCACCTAAGGAGTGCAATTTTCGAGGGTTGAGGACTCGAAATGGGTGAAATTTTCGAACCATTGTGTGTTCGAGCCATCACTCGCCTTACCTAAGGGGTGAAATTTTCGAGCTCTCCCAGGCAAGGGATTGAGGACCCAAAAGGGGTGAAATTTTCGAACCATTGTCGGATCAAGCCATCACTTCCCTCACCTAAGAGGTGAAATTTTCGAGCTCTCCCAGGCGAGGGATTGATGACTCGAAAGGGGTGAAATTTTTCGAACCATTTTCGGTTCGAGCCATCACTTCCCTCACCTAAGGGGTGAAATTTTCGAGCTCTCCCAGGCGAGAGATTGAGGACTTGATAGGGGTGGAATTTTCGAACCATTGTCAGTTCGAGCCATCACTTCCCTCACCTAAAGGGTGAAAATTTTGAGCTCTCCCAGGCGAGGGATTGAGGATTCGAAAGGGGTGGAATTTTCGAACCATTGTTAGTACGAGCCATCACTCCCATTACTTAAGGGGTGGAATTTTCGAGCTCTCTCAGGCGATGGATTGGGGATTCGAAAGGGGTGAAATGTTCGAACCATTGTCGGTTCGAGCCATCACTTCCCTCACCTAAGGGGTTAAATTTTTTAGCTCTCCCAGGCGAGGGATTGAGGACTCGAAATGGGTGAAATTTACGAACCATTGTCGGTTTGAGCCATCACTCCCCTCACCTAAGGGGTGAAATTTTCGAGCTCTCCCAGGCGAGGGATTGAGGACTATAAAGGGGTGGAATTTTCGAACCATTGTTAGTTCGAGCCATCACTCCTCTTACCTATGGGGTGAAATTTTCGAGCAATACAAGCTAGTCAGAAGCATACAAGAGCCCCGGAAGTGTAAGTTGCATCGCACGACTTTACTAAGGTTCACATAGTATACCTTGATAATGGGCGGCCATGGGTCGTACCCTAGTCGCTGCTCAACGAGTACGCCCCTGTCGGCAATGAAGTACGTGACCAGGCTTCGAGGGGCTCTGTTGGTACCACTTTGATATTGGGCCATAGCCCTTAGGTCGGTGTACCTTAATAAAAGCCCATGTGATGCAACAAAACCCAGTTAAGGGCAGCCCTTAGATGAAAGTTCAATAAAGGGTCAGGATTGAGTGGGAAAGCCTAGGATGATTCCTAGGACCCTTATCATTTCCTATAAATACCCCCCTTTATGAGTTATCAAATCCATGTTCTTACAAATTCTCTGACATTCAATCATTTCTCTGATTATTCCCCTTGATTTACGCATTAAAGACCATTTTTGTCTTTAGCGCCTCCCCTCCCGAGCCATATTCTGACTTGAGCGTCGGAGGGGCGACGCCTGGTGAAACCGGGCTCCCCTTTTTTGCACGTACTTGGCGAGGCGTCCTAGCTCACTCTCCTTCGAAGAAACTCACTCCAACACATTGGGTTGTCAAGATCTGCCTTTCTTGAGAACCCCGATTGGCTCTTTTTAATTCTCTCTCATAGAATGTTAGGCTAAATCTAAGAAGGTTTTATATATTAACCCTCTTAACAAAGGCGTAACATAATTAGGAAAACTAAATAACAAAACACGAAAAAAATGATTTAAGCCTATAGTGGACATTGGCAGACTGCCAACGACATTCTGCCCCAATATGACAAACTTAGTCTCAAATTCACGTATGAGTTTGGCGGACCGCCGGATCACCTTGGCGGTTCGACGTCATGCATCTGTCATGCCTTTTCTCTCATGCTTGATTCCGCTAACACATGGTGCTTACCACCATTACCCACCTTCTATGCTTTGCTCATTCTTCACTCATATCTCGTATGTTGGCGGAACCGTGACCAAGTCACATTTCCCAACACTGCACACCCTAATTTTTTTTACCAAACATAGATGTGTGGTTTGAGGGTCATTTTTTTGTGATCTCATCCGTATGATATTACCTACACCCTTCGTCCCACCTTAAAAACGTACCATCCTCAAAATACTCCCATGTTGAGAAGGGTGTAACACTAGAGCTGGCAAAATCTGACACAACACGACATGAACCTCACACGAAAATAGCGAGTTAATGTTGAGAGTTTCCAACGCGTTTAATTAAACGGGTCAACACGTCTAACACGATTAGCTAATTAGGTTGGGTTTGTGTTGAAAATTTTGACATGAAACAAACATACACAAATTTACCCGTTTATTTATGTTTGATATGCTAGTCTTATTAATTCGTATGACCTCCTTGACTCTTTAAGTGGTATAGAGCTCAAATCAACACTCAAATAATCCAACCGTGAACATTACCACATGTTTAAACTAGTCTTTTATTATTAATGATGAATTACATAGACACAATAACCTTAATTCTACATTTATTTTAATAAAATGTAAACTTTATGAACCTTTCTTTTATGCGGGTTAGGCGGGTTGTTAACGTGTTACACGTTTAATAATCGGGTCGGGTTAGTGCTAAGGGTTATCGACACGTTTAATAATCGGGTCGGGTTAGTATCAAGGATTTAACAACACGTTCAACTTTGACACGGATATGAACACGACTTTTTGCCAGTTCTAGTGTACACACTTATCGATTTATCAATGTTTCAAAAAAATTATATAACGAATTACATTAGAGTTTTCTCTAACTTGCCATGCGATATTTTTGGAACTTTGATTAACCAACTAGTGTGTACACCATTCTCAATACGGGATCGTTTTTACATGGGGCGTTTGAGATGGGACGGAGGGAGTACGTCCTACCTTTTTATTTCAAAAAAGAGGTAAGAAGAGAATGTACTGCCCTTTGGAAATTATAGTTTAATTTGTATTGTAATCCGATAGAGTATAAGTGCACAATTGTACATTATTGTCACACTATTTATACTATATATACAATAGTTAGGGATCCTAGAAGGATACAACTTTCCACACATTCATACGATATCTAGATTTTATGGGTTCGTAAAATTCTCCTTGATCTTGGCATATGTCTTCAATGTCTGGTATGTTTGAAACGTGAAAAAATCAGTACTATCTTATGTTTTCTTAAACTAACTTTACTAGTTTACTACTTGGGCTACGCCCGAATTAACTTTGACCTATCTACTTACAAGCCTACAATTTTATCTATAATTATGCTTATGTTAATTTTTTTTGGAAAGATAGTACAAATGTTATAGATAACAGAGTTCACGTAAGTGCAAAATGATAATAATTGGATTTGGAAACAATACAATATTTTTTTATTATGTTTTTAACTAAGATGCCATGTGGCATGGGTGATGGCCTAAATGAAGCCGGTGAATATGGTTGTTGCCTCTAACACAACTTTTAATATATAGTATATATAAGATGTCTCTAGATAGTCTCTACAACAATTCATCATTTGTGCCACGTTCAAATCCGTGGCACAAGTATTAAATTCCTGTGGCTATGCTACTTTGCCACGGGAATTTTGAGTTTGGGCACCCGTGGCACAAGTGGTCGTGGCAAGGAAATTACCACAGGAAAAACTGTATTGTGGCATAAATAAGTCTTCTTGCCACGAATTATAGCCACATGAAAAATCGTGGCAAGAAATTATTCCCGTAGCTAACACATTCTCCAACCACTAGAAAAATCGTGGCAAATACGTGGCTATTATCTTCACAACCTAGAAGAAATGTCCGTGGCAATCCCCATTTTCCCATGGCTATACGTTTCAGTAGCCACAAGGAAAAATGTCGTAGCTAAATAGACAATTTTTTTTGGCATCAATAGAAATAAATATTATTGTAACAATATGCACCATTCGTTTAATAAAGTAAATAAACAATCAAGCGATCGATTATGATACAATCCAAATATTATTATTGAAAGAGAAGTGTGAATGAATACACGAGAATTACTTTCTAAAATCCAAAGAGAGGCCTTAAAAAATATAAAAGAAAATCATTTATGCTAAACTTGTAGGCAATACACGTATAAGAAAATAGTTCAGGATGTCAAAGTACAATTTCAAGTCATTCAAGTAAATATCAATATGCTTCAAACTCGCGGCTCGGCAATAGCTACTTTGTCCAGATAATTCACCTACAAAGAAAAAAAGAACAATGATCATTTGTAAAGGAAACAAAAGACATTAAATAGGTATTAGCCTCGTCAAACCAACCACTTTGACACAAGAGTAACTAACGACTATACATGGCAACCCAAACAAAGATACGACATTACAAGATGTGTAGGCATTCTAGCAATTCCTTATCCCTGACACTAAAACCATTACGTCGTTTGAAATATTATTACAATTTAAAAGTATGTTTTTGGTAGAAAAACCAGACAACATATAATGTCAATGAGTGACAATATAAGTTACATATTAAAACTAGCCTAAAGTTATTGGAGGGTACATAAAAGACTTGTTGTAGGAAATTGGTCGCTTCTGTTTTATGATAAAAACTCTTTATTTAAAATGTTTTGCAATTGGTTCATGCCAACTCGGTCTCTTAGAGTTTATAAGATCAATACTTAGGTTAAGAGATGTTACATGAGGGATCTCTTATCCATTTTTGTAGTAGTAGTGTATGTATATGTGTGGCAAACAAGTTCAAACCTTAAACCTACAGAACCATCAAAATTTGTTTCGAATTAAGTAACCTTATATATTTGGCAAACCAAGTTCTCAAACCGAAACCTATTTAAGCATACATTATTAGGATAGACATGTGGATTTAAGCAACAGAATAGAGGAGCCTGGATTCTAATTGGAGATAACAAGTTACAACATTATTAGGCAGGCTAGTGAAAGGATCAGTAAACACCCACCTTGTTTACAGGAAATGGAGGAATTTAATGACTGTACTGTGGAAAGTGGGCTTCAAGACATGAATACACAAGGAGGGGATTTCACCTGGACTAATAGTCAAGAGGGGATTGATAGGGTCTTGTCTAAACTAGACGGAGCTCTTGTAAATGAACAATGGATTCAAGAATGCCCTGACTTAGTGGCAGAGATTCTCAGCCCTGGAATATCTGACCACTCTCCTATAATGGTTCACTTCCTAGCTGAAAATCCTGCTAGAAGAGGGTTTAAATACTTAAATTAATGGGTTGAGAATAGGACTTTGCTCCAACCATTAAGAGTGCATGGGACTCACCAATGGGAGGCACACCTATGTTCAGGGTCTTTGAAAAACTGAAGAAGGTAAAACATGCTCTCAAAGATTTCCACAAAAGGCATTGCTCTTCACTCACAATGAGAGTAAATGAAGCAAAGGACGCCCTTCTGAACTGTCAACAACTGATACAATGTGACCCTATGAATGCTGATCTACTTACAGAAGCCAAAAGCTCAAAGGATCAGTACTGCAAGATGAAGAGAGCTGAGCATGCTTTCCCAAAGAGCAAAAATTACTCACTTGCAAGAATAAGATTATAGTACAAGATACTTTTACTCAAAAATTGCAGAGAGGAAACATCAAAGTTGCATATGACCAATTACTGACATGAATGGGAGTGTATAATGACCAAAATGGGGTTATTGATGCTTTTATCCAATACTACAGTACTTTGCTTGGAGAAAATCATGAAGTTAAACCAGTGGGGATTGATGAAATCAAAGGGGCTACCATTTCTGAGAATGAAAAAAGAAACCTAGTTGTGCCAATGACTAAAGAGGAAATAAGGGAAGCTCTGATGAGTATTAGCTCGAACAAAAGTAGCTCGAACAAGAGTCCAGGCCCTGATGGGTTTTCCTCGGGGTTTTTCAAGGACTCCTGGGACACTACTGGCCCTGATGTATGCAAAGCAGTCCTAAACTTCTTCAAATCAAGAAGATGCTTAAACAAGCCAACACCACTGTCATCACCTTGATCCAAAGAAAAGAGAATGCAAGCTCAGTGCTTGATTTCAGGCCTATAGCTTATTGCTCTACAGTATACAAGATAATTGCAAAAAACTGCCTACAATAGACTCAAGCAAATTATGCCTACCATTATTGATGAGGAACAAACTGCTTTCACCTTAGGAAGGATCCTTTTTGACAATGTTGCTATGTGTCAAAACCTTGTTAAAGGTTATAATCAACAGAATATATCCAAGAGATGCTTATTCAAGGTAGATATAAGGAAGACTTTCGACTCTCTAAACTGGGAGTTCATACAACAAGCCTTAAATATCTATAAATACCCCCCTGATTTTATCGATTGGATCATTGCTTGCATTACTACTCCTTGGTACACCCTGAGAATTAATGGGAGCAACCATGGGTTTTTTCAAGGGAACTGTGGAATAAGGCAGGGAGACCCACTCCCCCCTACATTTTTGTGATGTGTATGGAAATTCTCTCAAGGAAGCTAAGGCTTATGGCCTGACTCCAGGATTCTCCTATCACCCTAAGTGTGTCAGAGTTAATCTCACTCACCTGGTATTTGATGATGACCTCATGATCTTTACCAGGGGTGATATTCCCTCCATTAAAGCTGCTTTAACATGTCTTCAGGAGTTTGCTAGCTGGTCTGGTCTACATGCTAATCCAGCTAAAACCAA
Organism: Spergularia marina; assembly: GCA_963680865.1. Lineage (NCBI taxonomy): Eukaryota > Viridiplantae > Streptophyta > Magnoliopsida > Caryophyllales > Caryophyllaceae > Spergularia > Spergularia marina. Next base: position 8,960,005 of record OY804561.1, read on the forward strand.
AATCTACATAGGAGGCATCAGAGGTGAGCTTAGACATGAAATTCTGGAATTCACTGGCTTTAAAGAAGGATCTTTTCCATTTAGATACCTAGGGACCCCCCTAAACTCAGCTAAGCTCTACTATGATATGTATGGCTCCCTCTTGAGTAAAATCAAGAGCAAATTAACACGCTGGTCCACCAAAATGCTCTCCTACTCAGGGAAATTGCAACTGATCAATGCAGTAATCTTTGGGGTTCAGAATTTCTTGGGCAACTGTGTAATTCTTCCTATGGGAGTCACAAAGGAGATAGACAAGTTGTGCAAAAATTTTGTCTAGAGTGTGGAGCATGGGCATATTAAGATGGTTTTCAAAGGGTGGCAAAGTTTTTGTGCTCCGAGGAAGGAAGGAGGGCCGCATATCAAGAATATTGCAGCTTGGAACAAAGCTTTGATAGCAAAATGGTTATGGAAAATTCAGGAAAATGAGGATAGCATATGGTGTAAATGGGTTAATAAGTATGTCCTTAATCACTCAACCATTTGGGATAGAGAGACCAGGTCGCAAGACTCAGAAAGCTGGAAAGCAATCATGAAAGTCAAGGAGGAGTTAGTTATAAGGACTGGTAGCATCACTGAGGCTCAATTAACTCCAAACCTCTCCTTTGACTAAGTAGTAATAATAATAAACACTAAAATTCATGCACCACAAAAGTAGTGACATGAGTTTTACTCACTCTTATTTTAAAGATTCATGCACAAACATAATGTGCATGTGTGACCGTATGCATAATGCAAAGTGAATGGTATGGTCTAAAATTTGAAGTATACAATGTCCCTATTACTTCATGCACAAACTAGATTTACATGTGTGACTTTATACATAATCCAATGGGAATGGTATAACCTAAAACTTGAAGTATACAATGTCCCTATTGATTCATGCACAAACTAAATGTACATATGTGACTTTATTCATAATGTAATGTGAATGATATCATCTAAAACATGAAGTATACAATGTCCCTAGTTTGAACCAATAAAAATGGGACAAATGTCCCTACCACACTTTTGCAACCCAAAATTATATAGAGATATAGGATTATCAAATGATGCTTTTATTGAGCTCCCATAACGATAGAGTGTTTTTAGAGAGTTCATCTCTCTGATGTAATTGATGAAGAGCTTAATTAATTTAGCTCTATACTGACCTTAAAAAAATTCTAGCAAACACCCAACATTTCAAATTGATTAATAAAATTCATCGACAACTTACCGAACAATTTTTTGAAATAATGCTAAAAAAAATGTTAAATAAAATAGGTCGGAAAAAAAATTGTTCAACAAAATGGGGTGCACGTAACCTATATATAAAACCGCCAAGGACCATGGCGGTTATATGCCTTGTGAATAATAACCAAAAGAAATTTCCTTGTGAACTGTAAAACCACCAAGGACCTTGGCGGTTTTACTATTCACAAAAAAAAAAGACCTAAAACCGCCAAAGACCTCAGCGGTTTTATATATAGGTGACGTACTCCCAATATTGTTGAACACGTTTTTCTTGCACTTATTTTGTTTAACATTGGTTTTTTGAGCACTATTTCGTTAAAATCCAACTTACCACATAATTGACATTCTAAAAATCACCCAAAATATTAACTTAATCTAAGCTTTTTAATTGAAATACTTGATATCATTTATTTATATTAAAATCATACATTCATAACATCCTCAAATACCCTCAAATTACAAACGAAACCTAATTTCTTTTATCGAAGCCACTAAAATCACTCAAAAACAATTTTCAACATATTGAATATCCTTATATGACTTATATCCATGATTCCATAAAACTTGTAGAATCCTTTTATATTATTAAAGGAATCATTTTTAGATCTCTCACAACGATCAAAGCTTTTTAGAGAGTTTCGCCAATTTTATAATATTAATTAATTATGAACTTTATGTGAAACTCTCTTAATTAAACAATCATTTCGGCAATTTCGTAATATGAATTACTGTAGTTATCAACATTATGTGAAACTCTATTAATTAAACAATCCTACAAATATTGAATTGCTATAGTAACGATCATACGCATCTTAGACATTGTACAATTATTACTGTCTAAGTCAAAGATCAAATCATCTAATCCCAATTAATAATTTACAACTAACTAGCAATTTTAACAAGATTAGATTTATAGTATATATACTAATAAAGTGGATTAACAAACACAATTTTCTCTACTACATTTCTTGGAAGGTTAGTTTGACTGGACAACACATGCAGGACATTCAAATAATTAATCTTAAGCACGTTTATTACTTTCTTATCTTTCATGAACATGCAAACCCATCTTCAAAGGTTCTAGCTTTAGTCTTTTTTTTGTTAGCGTTATTAATGTCTTTATTGCAATAGGACTAGACATTGTTATTAGTTAATTCAACATACCTGAACCACTATCGAATCATATATACTAAAATTAAATGAAACATGTTTTAAAAATTATAATATCATGTACATCCATGTATCTAATCCTACATACGTACATGAGTATTGAATAAATGTGTCCAACATCTATCCTATAGGTTGTATAAGCTTCTTCTCATTCTTTGTTTTTTTTTTAATAATTTGTTGATATATTAAATAACGGAATTTTAGGATGGAATAAGAACATCTCAAAGATACTTACAAAAGTATCTATCTATTACTTTTAATTAATTACGTGCATGAAAACCTGACATGGATAACAGATAAAATGAAACTGACACATGTACAAAAACTAACATTTGATTGGTTACAAATATTTCCATATATTCCAATGGTATCTTAGCAGATTTCAGTGAAATAGTATGATATCTTTTGTAACAAAAAATAAATAATATGATATCTTTTATGAACAAAAATAAAATGATGTGCTAAATTTATATTTTATAACCAAAAATAAAATGATACACCTAAGACCCCTAATGATAACACTGCATCTTTTTTATCTGATATGATTTGATTGCTCCTAATCTGATTTGATGTGAACTCTGAACTGATCCGAATTTATTGAAAATTTGATGAATTTCAACGGATTGGTATCAATAATGAACCAAATTCATTGAACGTTATTTGAGCAATTCCGATCTGACTTGGTCTGCTTCGAATGACTGTGATCTAATCTGATCTAATTTGAGCTAAACTGAATACTACTTTTATTAAATCTTATCAAACAGGGCCTAACTCCCTCCATAAAAGTATATATAAGTGTTCTCACATTTCGAGACAACGATTTGATAATCAATTTAATGAAAAATGTATTTGGACAAAATTAATTATGAAACTTATATTGTTAGATTTGTAGCGAAATAGCCTCTCTCATGGATATGTTTTTATAATTTTCACCCATACATATTCAAATATAAGGCAGTCAAACCACTTTTTCGAACAAAGAGAACGATTAATATTCTTTTATGGAGGGAACTAGTTTTTTGACCCGTGCAAATGCACGGGAATTACAAATGTTTTTCTAAATATAATTATCTATGTCATGTAATATAAAATTGCTACGAAAATATTTAAAACAAAACCATTTTATATACCGTTTGGAAACTGTATTTTGAAATTATTGGTAACCATTTTTAGCGTTTGGTAAAGTAGAATGCGGTTTGAGGGTTGTATTTGGTGTACACATAGAAATTTGAACGTTTAATTCAAATAATGCTAAAAATATAAAAAAAAATTATCAAAATGGGGTGCACAAAAAGTATTTGTCAAAATAGGGTCCATGTAGGCTTGAGAATAACCAAACCTCAACCCCAAGTCCCCAACCCAAGAAAGTAACTTAAAAAAAATAATAATAAAAAAAAACTCCTCCTGTGGACTAGTCCTTGGGACTGCCACACCCTTACCCTTCCCCAATCAGCACCCTTGGTATAGACGGACGACGAATTTTCTGCCCCACTGCCCCCTTCTTCTCGTCACCTCTCATCTTTCATTCGTTTTGCTCTCTCCTCCAGAAACAACAGTCCATGTTCGTGGGTGGGTGGAGGAACCTAGATCTAATGGTGGCACCGTGGAGGCCTAGTAAGGGGCGGGGAGGGCATGGAAGGGGTCGCGGTTGTCAGAGAGCGTTGCTGGGTTGGAGAATTGGAGGTCGTGCGGTTGAAGGGGGAGGCACCGGTAGCCATTATGTTCGTGGTCAAGGTTGGTCCGTGCCGGCGACTTGTGTGGGCTGGTGGCTGATGTAGGTGAGGTCGTGAAGGGGGGAAGGGGAGAAGTGAAATTATGGGTGAAGTTGGGTGAATTTTTTCCCTTTTCTTTTATAATATTAATGTCAGTCATAGGTTTTTGTGAGATTGATGGCCCAGATTTGATATGAGTTATAGTTGAGGTTTGGTTGTTCCCAAGCCTACATGGACCTTATTTCACAAATACTTTTTTGTGCACCCCATTTTGATAATTTTTTATTTTTTGATCATTATTTGAATTAAACGTTCTGGAAATTTTGTTTCAAATTAAGGAATCCAAATTCTCGAATAATTTTTAGGATTGCTAATCATATGATTAGGGTAAATTTTTTATTTGAGAATAACATTTCCAAAACACCTTCTTAAAGAATTTTAGCTTAAAAATCATGTTCAAAAATACGAATTTAGGACCCGTCTGAGAAGTCCGGCCTCTTACCCACAGACCACCTAATGAGTCTGATCCACCCCTCAATAACCACTCGTCGACTCTTGTATTATTCGACAACTTTTATCAATTTTCTTAGGCGTCTCCCTCCTACGCCAAGTTTCCTAGGCGACCTCAACTTCCCATGCATTAAATCATCTACGCAAACCACCAATCGACAATAATCACCCAACCCGCTTACCTATCAAACACCCACCACTTCCATCCCCATTCCTAATCATCAACACCCAACATCCAACAAAATTTCAGAAGACATCTTCTCACCCCGGGTCAAATTTTTTAGTCGACCCATTCCTCGTCGATTTCTTTCATTACCTCCCTAACCGACACCTTTACACCCATCAAATTATCTAACTGGTAATTGCACCCATCTCATACTCAGTTTATTACCCACCTCACGCTCTACTTTGCATGAACTCCCTTACCAAGTCAATTCCTACTGTAACCCCTTTACACCCGGTGATTTCTAGAATTGAGTCATTTATATTAACATCTCCAATCAACTCATGACAACATATCGACTCCTTTGCGCGACCCTCCCACCACTACCTTTGAAACTCGACCCCCTAAATGAATATTTTCCTTGATATCTATATGTTAACCAAATTGTTTATATCTTTATCTTTATTTTTGTACCCTTCAAACTAATTTATATGTAATTGGTACCCGTACACAAGTATGGGGATTAATAACATTTTTTTTAGATAGTCTGTACCCCTCTTATCCATGTCAAAATTTCTAGCCAACTCCTAACCCTGTCGATTTCTCTACTTGATCTCTATAATTAAAACTCATACCCTCGTCAAAATATCTTGATGACCCCCAACCTCTATCAACTACCCGTCTTCCTAACATCCATACGATCATGCCTGACACTCTCACCCCATCAAATTATCTAGCCCGTACTCTAACCCTGTCGAAATTTAATCGACGCGTAGCTTTACTAAAACATGTCCTACTTTGACAAGATTAATACATGTCATATATAGATTAAGTAAAATTCTAAAAACTTAGATGAACTTAATTAACATGAACGTATTAGTTTTACCACATCATTTGTTATATAATTATGGGTCCTCACTTTTATATTAGAAATGATAATTTATAATAAAAAAAAAAGTATCTTACGACCATTAGCATATAAGAATAGCTAGGTAAGGTATAAAAATATAAATTCCTTTCGTTGTGTTATTGTCCTATTGAAAATAATTTTTTTTTCTTTTTTTTGTAAATGTTTTAAAAATGTTGTTGAATTGTAATACGAATTTTCAATCATGTCATCATCAGTCACTAAGTCATCATCATTGATTTTTTCATCTAAATGTTAATTTTCTTTAACTATAGTGCATCATACAAATCATTCATGATTTTAGATGTTGGGGCTCGAAAATTTGAATGTTGACTGTTAATGTCTTGGAAACATTAACCGGTCAATGTTAATTTGATAATAAATTACGACATTTTTCTTTTTCTAAAGTTGGACATGAATTTCTTGCATTAATCAGTATAATGGTCCATTTTATGTTAATTGACATAGTATGGTGTAATTATTTTGTTTCCATATTTGGGAGTGAGTAGAAATCTTTTTTTTCATAATATTTTTAAGATTTTGTAATTCTGTTCACACCAAGCAGCATCAGATTTGTACTGGATTTTTCCTTTTTATAGAATGAATTGTAATAATGCGCATGAAGTAGTAGACAACACATTGGTAATGTGATGAATAAGTAATTGAGAGGTCAATGGTTCAAATTTTGGCTCAGACATTTTTTGCCAAGTTTGATCAATGGGCATAATGACATGTTAAATGATTGCTGACATGTTAGTTGTACGTTCAATCTCGTCAAATCATCTTTTCTTGCACGAAATTACTAAAAGTAATAGATATGATATCTTTTCTTTTGTTAATAGGTGGTGTGATCTTGCACACATAAAATTGTCTTTTCAAATTGTCATGATAAAGTTAAGTCACTTTCTCAATAGCTTTTGTCTTTCTTGAAAAATGTATCAAGAATTCGTTACATGAGAGGTAGAAATCAATATGCCTATTCCTTATTCTTTTCTACGAATTAAATTTTATTATACTTAAGTAATCTTAGTTTCAAACTTAAAGTTGATCAAATAAAACTGAACCCCAATTTGAATACCATTTAGAAAATGTGACGGGTGTTGAAGTACAGATTAAGAAAGTCAGGTTAGTAGTCAGCGAAAATTAACAGTTGGCTAAAACATTTGATTGGGGGCAATTGGGTGTCGAATAAAATGTTGTCGATTCATAGGGGTGTTAGCTAAGGAAGTGAGGGGTGAAGTGGGGTTGTTAATTAGGATAGTTCGTAACATTGGTGGGAGTTGTTACATTGAGGTCTGTGAATACAAGCTAACAATGGATTGTGGCAATGGCTAAGAAAATTGACAGGGAAGGGAGTCAACTAACAGCATCATAAGGGTTGTTGAGTACAATAGTCAACGGGCGGTGAAGGGTGGAGTAGGCGATCAAATAAGCCGGTAGAGGTTAGGGAGGTGAATGGGGGTTTCTATGTTTTAGATTCCACTTACTGTTTAAAACAAAAAAGATCACACACAAGTAGACCTATTAAACAGGTTAAATCGGGTTAAATATTATTAGTCAGTTCGCGATAGGTCGGATCAAATACAAGTTCTGGTCGCGCTTGGACTTTTAGTTTTCTACTTAAACTTCTGTTCAAAAAATATTTTCTATAGAATGAATCATTAGACTAAAATTTGTTCTAATTTAGTTTTAAATACAAGTCATGAGTCGATTCAGGTTTGACCAACAAATGCAGGTAACAAACGGACTACAGAAAAAATGGTTAATGACCCAGAAAAACGGGTCCGAATAGGTTTTGGCAGGTCTACAAAAGGTACACAAACTCATACTCCCTTTTTCTTTCTTTAAACACCCTATATGCAAAACGCAACTTAATTGAGGAGGGTATGCACAAATCAGTTCATCTAAGTACAAAAAAATTGCGCACAATTTTTTTTATCTAAGTCGCTATGTAATTTTTTTCAAACATTGATTAACTAACTATTGTGTACAAACTCCTTAAATTAGGGCTACTCTTAGTATAGGGAATTCAAAAAAAAAAACGAAGTGTGTATTGTTTTTGGAGTTGTTTTGAATTATGGATTTTAAATTTATATTTATAAAAAAAATTAGGTTTCAATTTGAAAAGGTTTAACACCCCTAAATTTCCTTTCTTTTTTAAAAACATTTTTATTGCGAATCAAAACCCAAATTAAGGAAATTCAGAGGTGTCACTCCGCACTCGAGTCAAAGACGCGAATGCAAGGATATTTTCAGAAGCCGAACTACAAATGTCTAATGATCTAAATAGTCTATTACAATCCATTAATTAAATTACAACAATTCGAAATATGAAATATGAAGTAGACTAAGTATTATTGATGGTCTAATAACTGAAAGTCTAAATTTGTAGAATCCAACTAATATCTAATGATGCATGCATCAATCACTGCAAACCTGTTGTGGATTTCAAACACAAAAACCACAGTTGAAAAGTCAGAAAATTGAGTAAGACAACACCTCAACTCGTAGAAAACCAGAACCCTTACCTGGATTTTGAAAACGTTTTAATTTTATTTTTTCTGAAAACCACACTTAGCACGTTATCATATAAACCATTCATCAATACAAACTATATCACCAAAATAGAAATATCACAGTAGCTTCAACAAGTGTATAACGTGTCATTAATATAATCCAATTCATTCTTTATAATATTTAATGAGGAATCCATAATAAAATTTATAAGTGGGATGAATCGAGTCTTTGCCAACTCATCCAAATCATAGCATTCATTTATTGAGAAGTGGGTGAGCCGGATTTTTATCGAGTCACCAAACCATATCATTATATACGTGGGTGAGCCGAATCTTTGTCGACTCACCAAACCATTATATACGTGGGTGGATCGATTCTTTGCCGACCCACCAAACCATACCATACAAGACTACTAGACCTTAAATGTGCACACCCCCTATTAAGTATTGCTAACCCAATAGAGTAGTACTAGAGTTAAGCCCACTTAAAAACCGATGCATGGGGGCAATAAAGTGGGGTCGATGTGACTCAAACTAAGAAAATGAAGTCTATGCGACTCAAACCAATAACGTGGAGTCTATGCGACTCAAACCAATAATCATCGTGTATCATCATACTTTAATTATTTCTTTTGTTCATAATATCGATCATTTACACAAGCCTATATTCCATCATTCATACAATCATTCATAATTCAGCCATATCAATATCGATTGAACACACATCAACCATAATTCCAACAACATCTTTTGAATCATAAACCAAACAATATATCAATGCGATAATCCAATCCAATCCAATCAAGATATGATAATCAAAACAATAAATCGTTCTCCACCTAACATGATACTAAGTTCTCATCCATCACACCAAACACACTTAGCATATTGTTTTTGAAAGGTTTCTACAAGTTTAAGAAAGGTTGAGAAGCTAGCTTACCTTTTCAAGCAAACAGAATTCAATAGCACAATAATCACTAGTACTCCTCGTCTACGAACTCAAGCACTACAATTACGCAACCAATAATCCCAAATCAACACTCAATATTACTTAATCAACCTACTTATGTGTTAGTATGATCCTATATACAATTAATTAACATAAGAATACCAAATCCAACCAACAATTACAAATTATCCAATAATTATAATTGTATTTCAATAATTATCCAATAAAACTCAAATAACACCCAAATTACTATAAAAATTCCCAAAGGCCTAAAATTAGTTTTAAAAACAGAATCTAACTTATAAAAATAAACCCTTAATTGTTATAATTTAATTAGAAATCCTTACACCGATTTATATTATGTTTTATTTATCCCATAAATCCGAAAATAATAAAATAAATTTCGAAACTCAGAAAAATCAATTCATAATAACCAGATTTTGGAAACCTAATTAATATGATAATTTGAGCTAATTAAAACAATTTTTCAACATTAATCTCATAATTAAAATTAATTACAATTTCTACAAAACATGAACAAATATAACAAAATCCCCAATTATATTAAGAACCCCTAATAAGAAGATTATAATCATACTAAAGTCATAAGTTTCGAAATTAATTGAACCAATTCGAACAATTAGGCTAATTAATCTCAATTTCGTGATTAGTAAAAATCAACCCAAAACAATAATCAAGGTCGATTCTTTATGCATAAAACTAACCCAAATTGATTACCCACTAACTATAACATCTATTAGTATCAACTAAACACAAATTCAAACATTAAAATCGACCTATTGCACACGTTTTTGAAGAATAACGAAATTAGGGAAAAGCAGAGGAAGGGGGTGGTACCTGCGGCAAGGAGAGGAGAAAAGAGAGGTGACGAGGTGATCGGGCGGCGCAAACTTGCGGCATAGGCGGCAGAAGACGATCAGCAGTGGCGACGAAAGGGCGTGCGAAGAAGGACGAACAAGTGGGGCGAGAGAACAGAGGTAACTCTGTTTTATATAGAGTAAAAGCGGGGCGGGGGGGCGTGCGCGATGAGAGAGAGGGTCGGTGAGGTTTTTGTTTTTTCTTTGTCTCTTTTTCTTATTTTTCCTTTGGCCTTCCTTTTTGATTTGGGTTGGATTTTTATTGTTTAGGCTATTAAAGTATTAGATTGATGTAACTTGTGGTAGTTAGAGATGTTCTAACTTCAATAGAGAGAACTGAATAGAAGTCCTACTCTAAACCCATTTTTGGAAACGACTCGCAAAATAACATTTTAAAATCATTTCTCGCTACAACAATCTAAGTTATAATTCTATAATATTTATATAAAATACTTTGAAATTTTGGGATATTACATCCTTCCCCCCTTAAGAGAACGCTTCGTCCCCGAAGCGTAAAGTAAATAGATCAACTCATCTGACACCCATACAACACGTACCAAGTCATAAACAATTCACAAGATGTAAAGGTAATGCGACGCATGATTCCAAGTTTAATGCAACTTCGGCATTACAATCCAGCCTCCTTAAAAGAAGAGTTCGTCCTCGAACTCACGAGTTAACTAACTCTATATGTAAGTAAATAATTTCAACGCCTTGATGCAAGAGTCCCTGATATAGAAATGACATTGAAATATAGAATCTTCTCCTCAATTTTGCGATATCAAACCAATACACTTTAGAAGATAAACCTATATATCAATCTTATCGTAACCCAAAAATTATAGCATCGCCAAGATTTTTAAATTTCCTCTATAACCAAGGCCCTTAATAGAGTCGAAACCAACAAGACGGTCAACCTCAAATAGTTTATTAACCTGTTAGGCAAACTTCAACTATACTTTGAAATATAAGGAACCACATACCCAAGAACACTTACTCATCACTCCTCGAATGGCAATTTCAAAAGGTAATCTCTTTGAGTCAAAATTAAATTTCTATTCTCCTCATGACAACATATATATCCAGATAATCCACTATACTGTTCAATAATATAAACTCATATAAGATACAACCCCAAACTATAACCTTCGACAATAGTTCTAACTTCCCCAATACTAATCTGATTTCAAAATGACATACTTAATTCTCAAAATATAAATCGAGAAACCTTGTCGACCAATCCATTCATTTAAATCAACAAATCTCAACACTATTCCATACACATCCAAAAAATTCTCAACCCCTTCGAACAAATTTGAGTACTCATTGTTATACCTCAACTTATCATAATCATTTCTCAATAAGAGTCAGTCAAAATATACATCCATATGTAGAGAATTAGGGAAGGAGAAGGAGGAGAGAAATATAATTGTGAAAGGTTGAGTATTTTCATTGATATGAATCGGTTTATATACAAGTACAAGAGGACAAACCCCAATTATAACTCCTATAATTATGCTACTAACCTAGGTAAGAATTAATCATTACTTAAAAGTACAAGGCTAAGCTAGGAAGGTAAATATATCACAAATCAATTACAATCAATCACAATATGAACATATAACTATATACTAATCATTCCCTAATACGCCCCCGCAAGATGGACGGCCGGAGGGTAAGTCCAATCCTGAACGGCAATTGCAGGGATCGGTGGAGAGGAGCAAGACGATGCAACATCATGGAGAGAGGGAGGACATTCGGTTATCACAAAATCAATCCTAAACCATAAGAGAGAGACAAAGGAGTGAACATGAAGAGAGAGATGAGGGGGAACGAGATAATACTAAGACCATGGTACACAATAGACCATGTCAGAAGGATGAGAGTAGTGGAAAGGAAAAGGAAGGAATGATGAAAATTCACGAGATAAAGAGAAGAGGAAGAGAGAAAATATTTTAGGAAAGTGTATAATTTGTGAGATAAATTGAAGAAATATCCGGAGAGGTGAGTTAGAGGAAAGGCCGGAGAAAACATAGGATATTAAATGAGGGAACAGAGGTGGGAACACTTGTGGGAACAGGAGTCACCACAACAAAGCTCGTTGATCACAAGAACAACAGCAATTTGGTTAAGATATCGACAATTTGATGAAGAGTTGCAGCAAAATAGAACGTGCCGACGACCGTTACGAAATCGGCAACAATGAAGATAAATTTCACAAGATAAATTTGATAAAGACGAGAAGAAGGTAATTTTTTGTGGGAAGAAAATGAATTTGAAGATGGATTTGAGAGGATACGAGAAGGAGGTGAATTTTGAGAATAAGAGAAGAAGGCAGGGAAAGAAAGGAAAATAAGAGGAAGATCAACTATCAATGACGAGAGAAAGGAAGAAGGCATCTGTGAGGTAAAGAAAGAGAAGAAATCAAGGGAATAATTCTGAGGAGGGGGTGAACTTACGTACAAATAAAGAATGGCAAGAGGGGAGCATAAAGAAAATTAAGAACTATTTTGAGGCCATTAGAGGGGATGAATTTCAGAATTTGTGAAGAAACAAAAAGATGAAATTTGACGAGATTGCAATGGGGAGGAAGAAGAGCCAGTGTTCACAAAAACACCATTTGAGGGTCGTAGTCACGAGATCGACGACCAATTGAACCTTTCAAAGATAATAAGAAATGGAAGACAATGAGGCGGAAGACATTGATGAGCGCGTCGAAGGATCGACTGCTCTTATACCATGTAGAGAATGTAGAGGGGAGAAGGAGGAGAGAATTAATTGCCATACGAACAAGCCGAAACCATAAGAGGGACACAACATTAAACCTTCCTAATACCATATGATATCCAACATCCCTTAGCACCGCTAGAAATTTAATTTTCTCGAGCACCACAGTACAACTCATATATATCAAAACCAACCAAATCCATTATATCTAAAATAAATTTTTTTCGCCCTCAATCATTTAATAAAAACCATACTCTTTCTTAATTATATAAAATTCATAAAAATCACCTTTAATAATTTTCCCTCAATCACATAGTAACCCAAAATGAAGTAAGAAGAAACCGAATTCAATAAGTTCACATTGCCAATAAACTCCACTCTTTAAATCATAATGCAATAGTTATGAATTTTTTTTCGAAATAGGGCTTAAAAAATAAATATTAAACAAAATGGGTCGGATTCAAAAATGTTTAATGTTATGGGGTGCACGTAACCCATTTCAGGTTCGGGACAAAATCGCCATTACCACTGGCGGTTTTACGTGTGTTAAACAGTAAACTTGAGCTGCAGTGGGGATCTTGGATAAGGGTGAAACCGCCATGGAGGGTGGCGGTTTCACGTGAAGTGAAACCGCCACTCCCCATGGCGACTTCAAACCCGAACCGAGTATTATAAGTGTAAACCCCCAATTTTGTTAAAGGTGAAACCGCCATGGGGGGTGGCGGTTTCACTTCAAGTGAAACCGCCACTCCCCATGGCGGTTTTACCCTTAACAAAATAAAGGCCTCTCACTTCCCATATACCTTGAAGCTGTGATGAAATCGCCACGGAGAGTAGCGGTTTAATCATGTGTGAAACCGCTGTGCTCCGTGGCGGTTATAGTTTTTTTTTTTTTTTGAAAGAGCTTTCCCTATTTTCCGTTTCACCTGCAACTCAAACAAACCCAAACCAATATGCCACGGCCACAATCTTTCAATAACAACAATATCAACCCAAGATGAGAACTCGAAGGCATGGTATCTTATTTCATAACTTAAAAACGTATTTTACATACTTGAAAGAGTCGAATACAACATAAAATTGTTTCCATACATTACAAACTACTATATTAATAGCTAATCATCCGCTAGGCGGCGGCGGCGTGTAGCTCGACGTTGGCTTGAGGAAGTGGGTTGGCTTGAGGAAGTACCCGGAGTATCGCCTTCCATAATTGGCGTCATAGGAGAACCAACTCTACGTCGACGCATATATTGGATAAGAGGAGAATGATCATCCAAACTTGCACTTGGTTGTTCTTGAGATTGTTGGATAAGATGTGAAAATCCCACCTTCTCGAGACATTCAGAGCAATGTTTGCGGATGTCGTTTAAAGTTTGGACAAAATTGACACTAGATGCGTCATTTAGTGCCGCTTGAAGGTCATGCTCACACCTCATGTGTAGACTTGCAAAACCTTGGGTCTATAATCACAAAAATAAAAAAAATTGCACTAATTAATTCCTAAACATGCTTGTTATTCAATAAAAGTGAAATAACGATAAATCATACTTACAAGCAATTGAATTGACGGAGAAGATGGATGGTAGGAAACCGGGCCACCATGAGATTGTTTAACAGCTCCAATGATACGACGAGTATGGTTTCGATACCAAACCATATACGGATCATTGTAATCCATCGTGCTATCATCTACATCGGTATTAGCCACCACCCTCTCTCGACGCCTACGCCATAAATCGATATAGACATTGTGGATTTCAGTCCAACTTACCTTCCGATTTCCTCTCCTATCCAATTTATGAAGGGCCACCGAAGTATCACAGTCCATCGGGATTGTTTGTTTCAAACCAAACTGGCGTACTACCCGATCCGGACAATGCCACTCTACAATGTCAAATAGATTACTTGAACTACATCCCCACTCTTATCGGGAAATAGAACGGTACCAAACAAAATGAGAAGATAAACTCGAATATAGCAATGAAATACGGCATCGTCCATACCGTTGGGCAAATGACTAAAATGTTTCATCAACCAAGAAATTTTCAAAGAAGTTCCCTTCAAACTTCCCCCCGGTGCTCTTCCCAACAATCTAGTTACTAATCCTTCCCAATCTTGATGGGTCTCATCCGTCACAACTCTACCATCTATCCTCAAACCTAACATAATTTGCACATCTTGCAAGGTGATAGTGGCCTCCCAAACGGTTAAGTGAAAAGTGTGGGTTTCTTGCCTCCATCTTTCTACCAACGCACTTATTAAATCCTGATCTAATTTAACACTAGTTACTCTATGCGCCCCATAAAACTGGGTTTTCCTAATAAATTTAACTATCCGCTTACTAGGACGATACTCGCCATGCCATTTTATGTGAGTTCTACATCTAAGCGGACTCACCTCCTCTCCGTCCCAAATTGCTTGACTCCTGTGTTTGTCTTGCAGTTTGAGAAGAGACGGTTCGATCGGTCCCGGATGAAGATCCGCCTCCATGAGAGCTACAAAAAGAAAAAAGAAAAGAGTTAAAATATTACACAAAAATATTAGGCAAAAATAAGTTCACAATAATATAAAAATCCACAAAAAATGTTACCCTCTTAAAGAACATGTTTTTTTGTTATGACCGGGTTGACGACATATGCCACATAATGATTTTGATGGTGGTTTTTCATCCATCTCATTACGCAATCGCTTCGAATGTGACTTATCCTTCGTACCCTTCTTCTTTGGTTGACGTTTCATATCCTTATTAGCAAGGATTTTAGGACCATCAAGAGGTGTCCAATAAGCTTCATCCGGAATGGGTCGAAATTTGGGTGCGTATGACCCCAAATACTCACCACTAGTGTAAAACACATCCACAAATGCATTTGTACTTAAACCCATTGAGCTACAAACGGCAAGTACATGTGAACAAGGGTACTTGTAAATTTCAAGTTTTTTACAAGTGCATGTTTTAGTCACAACATTCACAGTATGCTTATGTTTCCCTTTTCCACTACCTCTATGCCCCGACCCAGTGGTCACTTGAAACAGTCCTCTATCGAATGGCACAACAGTATGGTGTGCGGCCTTCTCAGAATTGACAGCAATGACATCCATTATTTTCTTACAATATGCATGTCTCTCTTCAATCCTTTGTTTTGCCTTCTCACGCCGTTCCACAAAGTACGCATTGACTCGATAAAATGTCAATTTCACAAGTGCGACGATGGGTAAGAATCGGCCTCCTTTCAAAACTCCATTGAAACACTCCACCATATTGGTAGTCATTATACCATACCTGAACCCACGTCATGATAATTTGACCACTTCTCCATCTCCAAACCATGTTTGGTCAAATATCGTCGTGTATCAATATTTATTTCACCCATTCGATTGAAACGACGATTGAACTTCTTCTTCTGATGTTGTGTAGCAGTCCAACCAAACAAGTTTTTCAAATCCCTACTTTTAAACTTTGTATTGATGTTGGATGCCACATGACGCATGCAAAATCTATGGTAGGCATGCGGCTCAGTCATTTCGATGTGTTCATCATTCATAGCAGCTTTGATGCCATCATGTCTATCAGATATAACACAAAGACCTTTTCTATCTGTCACGAAA
Source organism: Spergularia marina (assembly GCA_963680865.1). NCBI lineage: Eukaryota > Viridiplantae > Streptophyta > Magnoliopsida > Caryophyllales > Caryophyllaceae > Spergularia > Spergularia marina. Next base: position 8,976,415 of record OY804561.1, read on the forward strand.
GTCCTTATACATGCCATAAACCATGGCCAACTACTAGTATTTTCACTCTCAACAATTCCGAAAGCAAGTGGATAAAGTTGGTCGTTAGCATCAACTGCCATTGCAATAAGTAAAGTACCCTTATATTTCCCATATAAGTTAGTGCCATCAATAGTTATAAGAGGGCGACAATGGTTGAAACCTTGAATTGATGGTCCAAATGCCCAAAACACTCGAAAGAAAGTTTCCTTATTAGGTTTGCCTGTTGGCGTATTTACAAAATGCACAACAGTTCCCGGGTTGGATTCTTTCATTGCTTGCATGAAATGAGGAAGCAAAGTGTAGGATTCATCCCAATCACCATATAAATTTGTAATTGTCCTTTGTTTAGCATTCCACCCCTTCATATATGAGATAGTATAATTGAATTTATCTTTGATAAATTCAATAAGAACTGGGACAGTAATGGACCAATCCTTGGCAACGAGGTTTTTAATAGCTTCACTAATGAATCCACATTTCAAATTCATATGGTCGCGTGGGATAACGTCACCAACACAGGTAGCTTCGTGAGGCCCAAAATAAGTGACAATGGTGAAGGCTTCTGAAAATTGTTCTTCTTTTTGTGATGCCCTAAGTCTCCAATTGCATGGGTTTGGCGTTCTACCGCATTTGAAAGTGATAGTGTGGGGTTTGGATTCAGGCACTTTGAAAGTTTGGTTACGTTGTACAGAGTACAAAGTTACATTTTCTATCAAAGCAGCCTTATTTGGAAATCTTTGACCAACTAATAAACTCCCTACCAACCTTAACTTCAAGTTCATTGACCCATGTTTTCCAAGCATTCACATGTTGTTGATCAATTTCATGAATCGTATTGAATTCTAAATGTGGAGCACTTTTCCCAACCAAATCATCATTCTCATCTTCATCATCAATCATACGTTCAACAACATTCAACTCCTCCTCCGCCTCATCTCCTTCTAAATCCTCGTTCAAGGTCCCATTATTTATGTTATTGGTTTCAATGGAAACATATTGCGCAACATCCCCAAATCTCATTGATGTGAGAGAAGTATTGGGCGTTGTTGAAATCGTTGTTGGCAATACATTTCTAGAGTCTACCCTTCCCATTTCAACATAAATGTCCATAGAAGGAACCTTTGAGTGTCGAACAATTGCCCACATAGCAAGTAAAGAACGATCATTATTAAGGGGTACAACCTTATAACACCCGGCACTCGGATACTTCATCTTCACCGTCAATGAAACACTCTTTCTATTGATTTTCATTGCCTCACAAATATCCCGAATGAAGTCATTATAAGTCATACTAGTACTAGCAAATACAAAACTCTCATTTCCACCCTTATAACAAACATTTCCACTAGTTTCAACAATTTCTCCATCCCAATAACATACCAAAGGATATCCCGTAATTTCCATTCTATAATGAGAAAAATAAACTAATTTAATTAAGAAATTCAACTAACATAAATCTTCAATTAACCAAAACCCTAAAAATCGACTTATGAATCTTAATAACTAAACTCAAGCATAATACTAACTAAATTGGATTAAATATATTAGTAATCTAACATAAACAAAAAAACAACTCAATGAACTCAAATTAACCTAAATTAGTGTGGTTTAATTACAATATTAAACAAAACCCTAAAAATTCAACTTCTATCATATACCATGAATTTGCAAATTATTATCAATACTAACAAAACAAATTATTCAATAAATTAGTAATCTAACTAAAAAAACAAACAATAAAACTAATGAATTGAAATTAACTAAAACAAATTGGTACAATTAAAATGGGATGAAATTACCTCAAAAAAATTGGTACCAAAGAGGGCGGAGCAGCGGCGGCCGGCAGCGGTGGGAGAGGACGGCGCGGCGAGAGAGAGGCGGAAGCAGCGGCGCAGATGGAGACGTGGGCGGTGGGAGAGGACGGAGCGGAGAGTCGAGGTTTTTTTTTTTTTTTTGTGAAGTCGGGTGAAGAATGAGGATGAAGAAAGAGAAATCCGATATAAGTGTTTGGAAAAAAAAAAAAAAAAACCGCCACCCCCCATGGCGGTTTCACCTTTAACAAAATTGGGGGTTTACACTTATAATACTCGGTTCGGGTTTGAAGTCGCCATGGGGAGTGGCGGTTTCACCCTTGTCCAAGATCCCCACTGCAGCTCAATTTTACTGTTTAACACACGTAAAACCGCCAGTGGTAATGGCAGTTTTGTCCCGAACCTGAAATGGGTGACGTGCACCCCATAACATTAAACATTTTTGAATCCGACCCATTTTGTTTAAGATTTATTTTTTAAGCCCTATTTCGAAAAAAAATTCAATAGTTATACCATGATAACAATGATAGAGATTTTAAACCTCAAATATAAATTCTAACCCAAGTAAAATCCTCATCGAAATACAACTTTTGTACATTATATATAAACCCCAAAAATCTCAAATTAAGACAACACACTATTCCTGAAGGTAAACTCATACAAAGAAAATAATTAAGATCATGGATCCCAAAATCATATTATCCCAAAATAGTTGTAACCTTCCGTGACAGTATTACTTATAACAAACCTAAATCCATCTAGCAATCCAGTCATATACCCAAAAATAGCCAAGTCAATAAGTTGCAAATTCAACCTTCCAAATTTCACCACACAAGAACAAATTTTATTCTCTAGAAAACAACCAAACTCCAAATTCCAAACTCAATTTCATATGGCACAATCAAATTTCTTATTCACATCCCATAATAACATTTTTCTTACAAAACCCTTGAAAATCACCTTCAAACAATACCAGTCAATCAGACCTCCGTATAATATAAAATCTACAATTAGTATAGCCATTAATCGATCTCCTTATTACAGATAGTTCATTTCACCATATAACCCTCACTATATATCTCATATTTGACCAAAAATCTCATTTTATTTATCGACATAGCTGTGTCCAAACAAATGTCTAAAATACCAAATATAGGTCATTCCAATAATACTCAACATATTAGTCACCAGTCACATTACTAAGGGTAGGGTGGGAGGGCGCCATCTATATTTTGATATATTTCCTCTATGTTTAATTCAGCCCTTGAAGAATGATGCAATAGTTAGCTATCAACCACTTAATAACATTTCCAACACTAATAAATACCAAAATATTATATGTCTCAATTGAAGCACATTCCATGAAACCAAAAAAAATGTTATACATGTCGAGCATACTTAAAATAGACGTAAAATTTTCTCATTCCAATTCAACGAATACCATTCCAAATAGATAAGGTACGTTTGACCTTGACCTTCCAAACCAACAATTTTCATACATGTACATCAACTTCACAATTTCTAATTCCAATACCAAATTACATCTACCTTCATATTGCAATGAATCAAAACAATCAAATCGTTCAATAACAAGTATATATAAAACTCACATGTGGAAACAAGTATCAATTCATATATAAAAAGAAGTTAAACGCATATAAACAAACAAAGCAATACCCCTGTACCCCATAACGGCTTGGTTCATTTTATTTGTTTTTATTGATTCAATCATTTTGTTTAGCCTAATCAATTCAATTTAACGTAGGATCTAACCTGGGCTCTGAAACCAACTGTAACACCCCCAAATTTCCTTTCCTTTTTAAAAATATTTTTTATTGCAAATCAAAACCCAAATTAAGGAAATTCAGAGGTGTTACTCCGCACTCGAGTCAAAGACCCGAATGCAAGGAGATTTTCAGAAGCTGAACTACAAATGTCTAATGATCTAAGTAGTCTATTACAATCCAATAATTAAATTACAACAATTCGAAATATGAAATATGAATTAGCCTAAGTATTATTGATGGTCTAATAACTGAAAGTCTAAATTTGTAGAATCCAACTAATATCTAATGAGTCGTCGTTCCCGCATGCATCAATCACTGTGGTGGAATTCAAACACAAAAACCACAGTTGAAAAGTCATAAAATTGAGTAAGCCAAAACCTCAACTCGTAGAAAACCAAAATCCTTACCTGGATTTAAAAAAACGTTTTAATTTTATTTTTTTTGAAAACCACACTTACCACGTTATCATATAAACCATTCATCAATACAAATTATGTCACCAAAATAGAAATATCACAGTAGCTTCAACAAGTGTATAACGTGTCATTAATATAATCCAAATCATTCTTTATAATATTTAATGAGGAATCCATAATAAAATTTATAAGTGGGATGAGTCAAGTCTTTGCCAACTCATCCAAACCATATCATTCATATATTGAGAAGTGGGTGAGCCGGATTTTTACCGAGTCACCAAACCATATTATTATATACGTGGGTGAGCCGAATCTTTGTCGACTCACCAAACCATTATATACGTGGGTAGATCGATTCTTTGCCGACCCAGCAAACCATACCATACAAGAGTACTAGACCTTAAGTGTGCACACCCCCTATTAAGTATTGCTAACCCAATAGAGTAGTACTAGAGTCAAGCCCACTTAAAAACCGATGTGGTGGGGCAATAAAGTGGGGTCGATGTGACTCAAACTAATAAAGTGGAGTCTATGCGACTCAAACCAAAACGTGGACTCTATGCGACTCAAACCAATAATCATCGTGTATCATCATACTTTAATTATTTCTTTTGTTCATAATATCGATCATTTACACAAGCCTATATTCCATCAATCATACAATCATTCATAATTCAGCCATATTAATATCGATTGAACACACATCAACCATAATTCCAACAACATCTTTTGAATCATAAACCAAACAATATATCAATGCGATAATCCAATCCAATCCAATCAAGATATGATAATCAAAACAATAAATCGTTCTCCACCTAACATGATACTAAGTTCTCATCCATCACACCAAACACACTTGGCATATTGTTTTTGAAAGGTTTCTATAAGTTTAAGAAAGGTTGAGCATGCTAGCTTACCTTTTCAAGCAAACGGAATTCAATAGCACATTAATCACTAGTACTCCTCGTTTACGAACTCAAGCACTACAATTACGCAACCAATAATCCCAAATCAACACTCAATATTACGTAACCAACCTACTTATGTGTTAGTATGATCCTATATACAATGAATTAACATAACAATACCAAATCCAACCAACAATTACAAATTATCCAATAATTATAATTGTATTTCAATAATTATCCAATAAAACTCAAATAACACCCAAATTACTATAAAAATTCCCTAAGGCCTAAAATGAGTTTTAAAAACATAATCTAACTTATAAAAATAAACCCTTAATTATTATAATTTAATTAGAAATCCTTACACCAATTTATATTATGTTTTATTTATCAAAACAATATTTTAATACATAAATCCCATAAATCCGAAAATAATAAAATAAATTTCGAAACTCAGAAAAATAAATTCATAACAACCATATTTCGGAAAACCTAATAAATATGATAATTTGAGCTAATTAAAACAATTTTTAAACTAATTACAATTTCTACAAAACATGAACAAATATAACAAAATACCTAATTATATTAAGAACCCCTAATAAGAAGATTATAATCATACTAAAGGAATAAGTTTCGAAATTAATTGAACCAATTCGAATAATTAAGCTAATTAACCAATTTCGTGATTCGTGAAAATCAACCCAAAACAATAATCAAGGTCGATTCTTTATGCATAAAACTAACCCAATTTTTTTTTTGTAAGAAGTTATGAGCTCATTTTATTCATCCCATAGAGGGGAAATAAAATAAAAAACCGCTTACAAAATAAGAACCACTATCTCGCTCCTAACAAAACGATACTATCTAATCAAATTGTCCACAATTTCCGGACAATCCTCACTCTTCTTCCATTTATACAAACGAATGCAAACTAGGAATTTAATTTTGTACACTATCCATTTTTCCGAATGCTCCTTCTCAGCAAAGATCCTTGAATTCCTTTCACTCCAAAGCTGATAAATGGTAGCATTCAAGCAGCATCTTCCCCATTTTGCCATCCAATGTTTCGATCTCCTCCTGCTAGCAAACCAGTAGTACTCCTGCCTTATACTCCATTGCCTTTTCTTTATACCCAACCAGCATAGTAACTCCTGCCATACTGCTCCTGAGTACTCACAATGGAAAAACAGGTGTCTATGGCTCTCGTTTGCTTTCTTACAAAGGACACATCTGTTGATAATCATCATACCCCTTCTCCTGATATTATCAATGGTGGATAGCTTGTACTGCAGAGCTAAAGAGGATATAAAGCTGTGTTTTGGCATCGTGGTGGAATCCCAAGCAACTTTACTCCAATTTACTCTGTCGCGTTTATCTCTGATATGCTCATAAGCTATCGCCACTTTGAATTTGCCTCCCCTAGTCCATGCTACGATCATATTATTTGCATTTACTCCATCCCCTGCTACCTCTAACAGGTGATCTCTCACTCTCAGGATACTCCTCCAACATTCTGGATCACTCTGCTTTTGTCTGATTTCCCAAATATTTGCTCCCTTCAGACAATAAGCTGTGCTCCATCTGCACCAGCTCCCTTGATCTTTGGTAATAATTCTATACAACCATTTAGCCAGCATAGCTCTATTCTAAGATAAAACCTCCTTGATATTAAACCCTGCCTCTTCCCTAGGAGCACAAGAGGACTTCCAGCTTTTGAAAGTCATTCTTCTCTGACCTTCTCCAATACCCCACAGGAAGTCTTTGCATAGTTTGTTAATCATCTTCAGGATTCCCTTTGGAATTATCATGCTTGCACACCAAAAATTTTCCAATCCAAAAACGACAGAATTTAGGAGCTGTACTTTCCCTGCATAAGAGAGAAATTGGGAGCTCCAGTGGTTGATTGAGTGCTGAATCTTGCTCAAGATACTTGAAAACATGTCAGCCCTGAGTTTCTTTGAGTGGAGAGGTAATCCAAGGTATCTGGACGGGAATTTCCCTTCAGTAAATCCTGTGGTTTCCAGAATTTGTTTCCTCACTTCCCCACTGACTCCTCCAAAGTAAACATCAGTCTTATGGGGATTTGCTTCTAAGCCAGAGACTGCTGTAAAATTTTCCAGACACTGAACCACTGCCTTAGCTGAGGGAGTGTCTCCCCTTATAAAGATCATCAAATCATCTGCGAATGTAAGGTGAGTGAGCTTGATCTTCACACACTTTGGGTTATAAGAGAACTGGGGCTTGCTATGCATATTCCTTAGAAATCTCGAGAGAATTTCCATGCTCATCACAAAAATGTAAGGTGATATTGGGTCACCTTGTCTTATACCACATTTACCTTCAAAAACCCCTCATAATTCCCATTAATCTTCAGAGAATAAGTTATAGTCGAGATACAACTCATAAGCCACTTTATGAATTTCTCAGGGAAATTGTATGCTTCCAACATGCTTTTAATAAAACCCCAATTTAGGGAATCAAAAGCTTTTCTGATATCGACTTTGAATAAGCATCTTGGAGATACATTCTTTTGGTTATAACTCAAATTGATTACCCACTAACTATAAAATCTAATAGTATCAACTAAACACAAATTCAAACATTAAAATCGACCTATTGCACAAGTTTTTGAAGAATAACGAAATCAGGGAAAAGCAGAGGAAGGGAGTGATACCCGCGGCAAGGAGAGGAGAAAAGAGAGGTGACGAGGTGATCGGGCGGCACAAACTTGCGGCACAGGGGGCAGAAGATGATCGGCAGCGGCGACGGAAGGGCGTGCGGAGAAGGACGTACAAGAGGGGCGAGAGAACAGACGTAACTCTGTTTTATACAGAGTAAAAAGGGGGGGCGTGCGCGATGAGAGAGAGGGTCGGTGAGGTTTTTATTTTTTCTTTGTCTCTTTTTCTTATTTTTCCTTTCTCCTTCCTTTTTGATTTGGGTTGGATCTTTATTGTTTAGGCTAATAAAGTATTGGATTGATGTAGCTTGTGGTAGTTAGAGATGTTCTAACTTCAATAGAGAGACCCGAATAGAAGTCCGACTCTAAACCCATTCTCGAACCCATTTGTGAAAACGACTCGCAAAATAACATTTTAAAATCATTTCTCGCTAGAACAATCTAAGTTATAATTCTATAATATTAATATAAAATACGTTGAAATTTTGGGATATTAGAAAAAGTCTAATTTTTTAGTATTTAAAAAGTAATATGACATAATAATATTTTTATTTAAACATTTAGAATTCCCGTGCATTTGCACGGGTAAAAAAACTAGTAACCACTTATTTGTGTGATATAACATGTAGTGTTTTTCTAAACTTTTTATCATACTCATAGAGTCATAGTTCTTCTTAAAACTCGACAAAAAAAATCAATTTGAAGGAAGTGGAGACAAGTCAAGATTTTTGTAACATGTTGAGCTAAATTTGTTAGAAAATATAAGCATGAAGCCATGAGGGCATAATTCGTACATTTACATATCAATGTCTACCAAGTTAGACATAACATTATGGTTAGATATATATCTTACACGTAATATTTAGGTCAATATCTTAATCAGTACTATGAAGACGTAATAATATTTAGCTACCAAATTATATTTTAACACGTCTAATAGAAATCATTATTAATAGATCAAGAGAAGGTTTTATTTAAAGAGTATAGAGAGACTCCAATATACGAGAAATGCTGAAAGAGTCCGCCGTGTGGTGAAATGATATAGTTTTATTAATAATTTCTCATTTAGAATGAATAAATAAAAGAGACCAACTTTGATAGAAATGCTGCAAGAGTCCACAATATGGTAAAAGAGTGTGATCTACTGCAAACAAAATGATATAATTTTATCAGTAGCTTATTATTTAGGATAACTAAATAAAAGAGACCAACTTTCATAAAATTGCTATATAAAAATCATTTAATTGTGACACGACATTTATTAGTCATAACTTTCATTCCATATATTATAAAATTAGGACATTGATCTCATTTAATCTAAGTTGAAATGTATTTTAAAATGAGTTCCATATATAGACATGTACTCCGTATGATTGATACTCTCATACTCCATATGCATTGTCAACAATCATCCAATAAAAGTTGCAAAGCGGTCCATTTATACATTTGGTGGAGTTTTGTAACAATTTTAGCATGACTTTTGAAGAAACAAAAACGAGTATAGACAGGATTATATTGGACTATTATACTATGCAATACCAATTTATCATCAATAAACAAATATGTTATGATTGATTTTGTAGTAAGAAATATGAAGTAGCGCATAGACATGAACGTATTGGCAATTTTGATATTCTTTTTCGTTTGATTAAATCAGGGTCTAATAAACATGATTATTGTTTGATAACTTCATTTAAGAGCTAACATAACTGATGGAAAGTCCAAAAATCATTAAGTATGATATAACATTTGAATCGTGCAACGCACCAGCTTAGAACTAGTTAGGATTAAGGGTTAATTCACGTGGTACCCCCGTGTTTTGCCGATTTGCACGGGGTACCCAATGTTTTGCAAATTGGTACAAAATACTCTTTAGATTTAAATCTTTCCACACGGTACCCTAAAATTAACCCTCCCATTAACATCGTCAACTTTTTAAAAAAAAAAGTGTTAATTCACGTGATACCCTCGTGTTTTGCCGATTTCCAAGTAGTACCTAGTGTTTTGCAAATTTGTACCAAATACCGTCAAGATTTGACTGTTTTTACATGGTACCCTTACCTTTAAAATTCCGTTAACGTCGTTAATTGGGAAAAGAAATCCTTGGTTATCTCCTTTATCACCATCTCTATGTTTCCCCCACCACTTTCATCACCATCATATTCATTTTTCTCCACCACCATCAACAACATCTTCATTCTTTTTCACCACCACCTTCACTTCCACCCATAATAAACACCATAACCACCACTTTTCCTTTCTCCAATAAAATCAACTTCTAAACGGCGTTAACAGAATTTTGAAGGTAACGATGCCATGTAAAAATAGTCAAATTTTGAGTATATTTGGGACAAATTTGTAACACCGGGTACCATCGGCAAAACATGAGGGTACCACGTGAATTAACCCTCTCTTTTAAAAAAAATTGACGGTGTTAATGGGAGGGTTAATTTTAGGGTACCATGTGCAAACAGTCAAATATTGAGAGTATTTTGTACAAATTTGCAAAACATTAGATAACACGTTCAAATCGTCAAAATACGAGGGGGTACCACCTGAATTAACCTAATATTAAATGATAAGATACAAGAGAAAACAACGAGTCTATGGTACCCTGGGGGTGCCATACTCTTTGTACACCTCGGCCCATTTAAAAGCATGTGCCCTGAAAATAAGCAATCGTGGCCCAAAAAAAAATCGTGGCCCGAAACAGCAAAATGGTTATCTGGGTAGAAAAAAATAACCGCTTTCATCATTCATTCTTCTAAAAGAAGTTTCCCCAACAAAAAAAACACTTTCTCTCTCTTCCAACGATTACCTTGAGCTTACACAAATAATCGTCCTTCTTCTACAGACCTTCTTTCGAAAATGTCAAAAAAATTGGTGAAAATGCCTCAATTGAAGTAGAAAAGGAAAATAGAAGACGTAATTTCATCACAAAATGAACAACTTGAAGAAGAAAGGTGAAAAAAAAATTTCGAATTAGAATTTGTACGATTTTCCTCTTTTTTTAGTCTTGAAATTTGTTTTTTAAGTCAAATACAGTAACAAAATAATTTAAATTGCATCACAAAATTAACGATTAGAGGAAAAAGGCAGCAAAAGGTCGAAGAAAACAGGTATTTTTTTTGCATCCAATAGTGTTCCCAGATCTGTGTAAAAATGGTTGGTTTTTGTTCTAGAATGATTAGGTTTTGTTTACGAATGAACGACTTGGTTTTGATGTTTAATTTTGCTCAGAATGAAGGTTTTTTGTTCCGAAATGGTTGGTTTTTGTTCTAGAATGATTTGTTTTTGTTCATAAATGAACGAATTTGTTTTGATATTTAGTTTTGCTCTGGAATGAATGGCTTTTGTGTCAGAATGATTACTTTTTGTTCTGGAATGGTTAGTTTATGTTCTAGAATGAAAGACTTTTGTTTCGCAATGATTAGTTTTTGTTTTGGAAAGGTTGCCTATTATTCTGGAATGGTTGAGTTTTGTCCTAGAATGATTAGTTTTTGTTTTAGAATGGTAGGGTTTTGTCCTAGAATGATATGTTTAGAATGGTTTGTTTTTGTGTAAAATGAAAACTAAAATGAGGTTGGTTTTTGCCCTAGAATGGTTGGTTTTTGTTCCGAAATGGTTGGTTCTTGTCCTAGAATGATTGTTCTGGAATGGTTTGTTTTTCTATTCTGGAATGGTTAGTTTCCGTCTTGATATAATTTGTATATGTTGATTCAGGAGAAATTTCCATAAAAAGGCTATACAACTAAGGTGCAGTCCTGCTGCGGTCAAGGAGATAATAGATAAAAAAAAAAACCCCAAACCAAGTCAAAGCAATTAGAGAAATATGATTTGATGGGTTGTTTTTCCTTGAAGCTGAAGATGTGCCAAAAGACATGTTTCAGTGGCTACTTCAAAATTTCAACGAGGGGACAAGACTTATGTCGTTTTGTGAAAATCAGATAAAGGTATTCATAGCTTTGGATTTTCATTACATCCTAGGCCTACCGCACGGTGATCTTCCCTTTACAGAGATGAGTACGGATAGGAAGGATAACCTCGATTTTTGGCTTAAGGAAAAATGGAAGCTAATATTGGGCAGGGAGAATGAGAAGCAAGTTTACATTGTGTGGAAAGATTTCGAGGACAGGATTATGGCGGAAACTCATAGGGGCCAATGTTCAAGCAATTGTTTATTCTGTTGATCGTTTCAAGTTTCCTTGGACCTATATCAAGTTCGTTTGTCCAGCTTAATATATGCAAAGCGATAGACAATGCAGACATGATTGGTAGATACAATTGGTGTGAATTTGTGTTGGATTACTTATGTAAATCAATCAAGAACTTCAAGGACGCGGAAAGTTGCATTCTAACTGGTTGCACATTGCTACTCCAACTCTTTTACATTCATAGCCTGTCTTTCCATGGACAACGTCAGAAATGAAATCTTCCACTGATCCAACACTGGAATAATAAGAGGTTCTAGGCACGAATTGCAAAGGAGAAGAGTGTCAAGGGCTTCGAAATGGGTATACGTGTCGACACTATTGACGCAGCAACACAACGAAGGCAATTTATTAGTTTCCCAATGTCAGCAGATTTGCCAACAGATCAAGCAATCAGAGATCTCAAATTAGATGTAAGTGTTATTCTTTTTCAAAATTAACGTTTTTTTCGTATTGAAATGAATGTTAATTGTTATGGGATGAACGAAAGTTGTTCTGGAATGAATTCCTTTTGCTCTGGAATGAATTCCTTTTGCTCTAGAATGGATGTTTACCGTTTAGGAATTATTGGTTTTTGTTTTCAAAATTAATATTTTTTTATCTGGGATGAGTTTGGATAGTATTTGTTCCAGGATGGATAATATTTGTTCTAGGATATCTAGTATTTGTTTGAGGATGGATAGTATTCGTTTTAGAAAGAATGGAATTTGTTCTAGGATGGATTTTTTCTGTTTTATAATGAATTAGGTTGTGACTTTCAGAGACCCTTTCAAAGACTTTTGAAACTTGATCGGAACTTGGAGGCAGCTCATAGGCACATTATGCATGAACTGCAAGAAAAAAAAACTTTCCCAAAGTTCACAAGAGATTCGAATCGAAGAAATTTCATCGGAGGGGAAACGTTTTCTTAGTCAGCCATGAGTGATGGAGACAATTGAACCTATTGAGGCCTTAATGATTTCAGCTGGTGGGCAAAGATTTGAGGCTATAAAGCTCTTATTCCCAAGCTTTTGGGCAAATCCACCATCATCTCAGGAAAACGCATCTCATAACCCATTCAGTCAACCATCACAGCAACCATCAAGCCAACCTTCTCTAGAAACCAATTCTCAGAAAAGAAGACGAAGCAACCATATAGCCAAAAAGAGTAAGTGTTCTGATCAGATCTGCCACGGAGAAGATTTTGCAAAAATTGCAATGTCCTGAAGCTCAAACTTCTCCTACAAAAGAACCATCTGCAACTCCAAAAATATTCCCACAGTTGAAGGTTGACACACCAAATACACAATCTCGACTTGAATCTCCAAAGCTTGTTTATAAACGGCTGAAACGCTCCAAAACTCCATCTCCGGGTCCAATGGGTGGATTATTACAAGATAAGTCGCCAACAGCTGTGCTTGATGACCTATTGGGAACATCAGAGTTTTTGCAAATCCATTCCCAAGATGAAATGCAGCAGATGGATAAGAGCGACGCTAAAACTGTGGAAAAGTCTGGGCACCACGAAAAAGATAACACTCTTGAAAAAAGGTTGATTTTGTCCTATAATGGTGGGGTTTTGTTCTACGATTTTTTATTTTTGTTCTAGAATAGGTGCTGTTTTGTTCTGGAATGTTCCTTTTTGTTCTGGAATGGTTGCCTTTTGTTGCAAAATGGTTTGTTTTTGTTTAAGAATGGTTACTTTTTGTTTTGGAATGGTTTGTTTAGCTCTTGGAATGGATACTTTTTATTTTGGAATGAACGCCTTTTGTTCTGGGATGTTTGCTTTGTGTTTCAAACTGGTTATTTTTGGTCCTGGAATGGTTGCCTTTTGTTTCAAAATGCTTACTTTTTGTTCTGTATTGGTTGCCTTTTGTTTCAAAATGGTTACTTTTTGTTCTCGAATGATTGCCTTTTGTTTTAAAGTCGTTACTTTTCATTTCACAATGAATTATTTTTGCTTATAACTCCCATTTGTTTTTTTGGAAAATTTAATTAAAGCTTAATGAAGATGATGTTAATGCCAAATTGAGAGAATGCAACAATCCTTGCCTCGAGACACCAGTCGTAGCCCTGAAGGATTCTGAAGGTGTGAAGAGTACGGAAAAAGCATTGGTTCCATACCTTGGCAATCCATTTTTGGCTGCACAAGCAGAAATGCAACCCAAAACGGAAAAGTAGGATGATGTTCCACCAGAGGTTTCACTTCAACCATCACTATGATATAAAATGAATTATTTTTGTTTGTATCTCACATATGTTTTTTTAATAATTTGATTACAAATTCATGAGGATGAAGTTACTGACAGATCGCAATAACACATGGAGACACCAGTCTTAGCTCCAGCCCCGGAGGCTTCTAAAGTTGTGAAGATTGCGGAAATAGCATTGGGTTCTTACCTCGAGACACAGTCATAGCTCCAAACGCTTTAGATTCAGGTTCTCCTCCAAAGAAGATGAAGGGTAGATCAATGGATGCTCAGAGCTTCGTTCCAACAACAAATGACCCAAAAATGGATTTTGGTTCCCTAGAGAATTCGATTCCAGATGCTAATATCACAATTGAAGAAAAGCAAAAAAATTCAAATGTAGAAGACAAGATTTGATAGTACCTTCTTGAAAACAATTTGAAGACTGTTGTAATAATCAAATTTGGCTTGAAAAAAAATTCCGAACAATATAATATTGTTTGATCTGTTTATTTATGAAACTTTCCCTTGTACTGAAAAATTATGTTATCTCAATGAAATGTGTTATTGTTTTGTCCTGAAATGACCATTTTGTGTTACGGAATTAGCCTTTTTTGTTTGGAAATGGTTTGTGAAAGTTTTCTAATGAGCTTTTACTGTTCTGACATGGGTTGTTAGTGTTCTGGAATGACCTGAATCTGTTCTGGAATGATTGCTTGAGGTTCAATGATGAATAAATTTTAATCTATTTCTTTTTGTTTTCTTATGATCTATTTTTTGTTTAAACAGGTGTATATACTTCTCGACACCCCAGAAGTTGGCATAACCAAGACCATCAAGAGTAACCCTTCATGCAAAAAGAGGTTATTTTCAACCAAGCTTCCAATTACTTACACCGACACCTTCTCCACCACCTGTCACGTTGCTGAGTCCTATTCCAAATGCTTTTTTCGGCAAAGAGATTATTGATGTTAAAGAAATAACTGAAGAACTATCAGAGGAGATGATTCAAAAGTACGAGGACAAGCTAGAAGAACGGAGAAGAGTAAGCAGCTCACAAGAAGATAGTCCACCTGATTTTCAGCTTGTGCCTTTAGAAGACAAAGCAGTAAATGTTTCGGCATTTCTTCAGAAGAGAGCAAGTAATTTTGATGATTTAACACCTATTGAGAGGGCAGTGGCTGACAGTACGTTTCTCTCGGAGTTTGAATACAACCATGAGATGTTAAAGGTGAATTCACAGATTAGAAAGTTATTGAATAAACCTGAGACAAAAGCGATTATTGCTGAAGAGAGGGCAATTGCAAGAATGATAAAAACAGAACAAGCTTTTGTACTGGCGGAATTTACACCAAATGTCGCGTTCTCTAAGATTGATGCATTTTCTATGCAAGAGCAAAATTGGATGAGTGTTGGTGTGATTGATGTTTGAGCATACATTCTGGACAAGAGAGAGATAAAGGGCCAAAAGAACCCGGATGTTCCTGGTTATTGGAAAGATAGATTAGATTCTTTTTCAACACCGCAGCGTTTGTAAGTTTTGCATTTATATTATGAAATGTTTTCTATATCTTCTGAAATGACTACGATTTGTTCTGGAATGGTTGGTAATCAATCGGTATATGGTACCCCGGGGGTACGTAGCTCTAGGTACCCCTCGGTTCAAGTGGTATATAATGAGTGAAATTGAAACTTAATGAGTGGAATTCGGGAAATAATAAGTGAAAGTTGGGAAATAATGATTGGAATAAAGTTGTACATAATGATTGGAAGTTCAGAAATAATAACTGAAAATAAATAATGACTATAATGTTATATATAATAATGAGTGAAAGTCGGAAGATAATGAGTGAAAATTGAGAAATAATGAGTAAAAATTGTAAAATAATGAGTGAAAATATATAATGAGCGAAATTGAGAAATAATGAGTGAAAGTATATAATGACTATAATGTGGTATATAATGAGTGAACAGTTAAACGGGGGGTACGTAGCTCTAGGTACCCCCGGGGTACCTAATAATTTGTGGTTGGTAATTGTTCTAAAAGGACTTGCTCTATGTTGCAGGTGTATGCAAAAATGTTGAAACAGAAGAACAAGATGAAAGACTTGCAAATGGAGAAGTTCTTGAAGAGGATGAGAAACGTCTTAAGACAAGGATGGGCGTTGTGCGTGGCACAATGAAAAATTGGCTTAGAATATGTGACGTTTCCGAATTATCTGACTACTTTTTGGTATGTCATTAAAAAAAACCAATGAAAAAGTTTATCTTTGTTTATATTATATCTTAGTATAACAATTTAAGTTTTTCCTCATTTGCAGATATTTTTCCCTATTATTTTCGAGAATCACTTTACGTTGCTCTGCGTGAACCTCAGTGATGCAAGCTGTCATTTGCCAGACAATAGAAAAACCTTATTGGATTATGAAGGCATTCAACAACTTATGGTTAGTTTTACTGTCATTTTGTTTTAAAATGGTTGGTTTTTGTTCTAGAATGGTGGATTTTTGTTCTGGAATGGTTGGTTATTGTCTTATAATGGTTAGTTTTTGTTCTGGAATGGTTGGTTTTTGTCCTGGAATGCTTAGTTTTTGTTCTGGAATAGTTGGGATTTGTTTGGGAATGGTTAGTTTTTATTGTGTAATGGTGGGTTTTTGTTCTATAATGGTTGGTTAGTGTCCTAGAATGGTTAGTTTTTGTTCTAGAATGAGTAGTTTTTGTTGTGGAATTGGTCATATTTGTTCTCGAATGAGTCATATTTGTTCTAATGGTTATTTGTCTCTAATCTTAAGAGGTTGAGGAATTAAGATTGCTTATGCTTGAAAAACAGTGTAAAGATATTTCAGACATCATTTCAAGGTGCAACCAAAAATATGAAGTAATTGACCTTGTCTTGAAAAACGATAGAAATTTATGGGACTGTGGTTTATTTCTGATGATGCACTTGGAGCGCTTTCATAGACTTAACTGGAATTCCGATTTGAAATTAGTAAGCATTCAATTAAATCTTGGAACTAATCTTTTTTCTGTTCAAGTGTAAGTGTTATGAATTCACCTGTATATAATTTTGAAGGCATCAAGAAGGCGCTTCTACCGAGCAAAACTCTGTGATGAAATAATATTGAACAATAAGAAAAAGAGAGAGATTTTAAGTGATGCTTATATGACTTCAGCAGTTCATTAAGGTTGACCTAGTGGTTAGGAACTCAACCTGTGTGGGAGTTGTCCCGAGTTCAAATCCTCATACCCTCACTCCTGCAGCTATGGTGCTCCTTTGTACTAAAAAAAAATTATGACTTCAGCAGCAAGAGAAGTGTCAAAGAAGGAACAACAAGATGAAAAGAAAAAGCTTAAGAAAGTCGAAAAGGAACTCGATGATATCCTGAAGGCCAAAGAGTTGGTGACCAAGCAACAACTTAGAAAACATAAAGCAGAAGAAGAACAGCAAAGTTAAAGTTGCAACAACAGAAGAATTTTATCATTGGAAGTTATTAGATACTTTAAACCTTACAAATTCGCTTTGTAATATGAAATAACTCATTTTCTATGTTTATCAAATGATTGCATTCTGTAATGGTTGTTTTATATCCTGGAATAGCTCATGTTTTGTGATCTCATTCTGTAATGGTTGTTTTATGTTCTGGAATTGGTCATGTTTTGTTCTGGAATGGCTGATTTATGTTCTGGAATGATTGAATATTTTTCTGGAATGAATCGGGTTTGTTCTGAAGTAGATGGTAATTGTTTTGAATTGACATTCCGGAACAATACCCAACCATTCCAGAACATAAATTTGTCATTACAGATCAATACATTTAATGGAGGGGCAACGAGAACACGGGGCAGCTTGCCTACGGCTTCGACCCAACAATCGCTCCGCTCGTGGGCTCGAATGTTTATAAACACGAGAGTGGTTGCGGAGATTTCATTTTCAAAAACCATCGTACGCAGAAACAGTTAATGGAGGGGCAACATTTAAGGGAGCGGCAACGAGAACACGGGACGGCTTGCCTACGATTTCGACTCACCACTCGCTCCGCTCGTACGTGGACCCGAACGTTTATGAACACGAGGGTGGCTCCGGAGATTTCATTTTCAAAAACGACGTACGCGGAAACATTTAATGGGGTGCGACAACATTTAAGGAAGCGGCAAAACGCCAACCATTGCAGAACAAAATCAAACCATTCCAGACCAAACCCCCACTATTACAGAACAAAAGCTAACCATTCCTGAACAAACTCCAACCATTCCAGAACAAACTCCAACCATTCCAGAACAAATCCCAACCATTCCAAAACAAAACAAAACCATTTCAGAACATAAATCACCATTTCAGAACAAAATATGACCAATTCCAGAACATAAAACAACCATTGCATGACAAAATAGCAAAGCGTGCATTACAGAACGCAATCCTGTTCATTTTAAATACAAAAGGACTTGTTTTTACAGATTAGAATCGCATGTGATGTTGCTAGGTGTAGATTGTGGTGTACTATCCTTGCCAATATTCGTCCTTGTCTTTGTAGTGTTTTTACTTATATTTCTGGCAGTTGTTGCCCGAACACTATTAGCAAACGATGGTACTGATGTCGATGGTGTGTACTGCTTGACAATCTTCTTCCTTGTTCTCAAACAGTTTGAAATAATCTCCCTTTTACTATTTCGCCTAAATTTCTTGCACCAAGTGTACAAGCACCTTCTGGATTGCGGATTTAAATGCCTTCTAATTCAGGAGTCCCAACGACTTCAACATCTTCTCCACCAATAGGGCCCAACTGATCTTCAATGGTCTGTTTTGCTTTATCAAAAGCTTCTTGGCAAACATGTCTTGCATCCAAATTCCCAGAATTAGAATGCAACAAACCATTACAGAGCCGCTACAATGTCATCGTCCAAATAGTAGATGATTCTGAAACTTTTGGCCTTGAACTATTGTCACCTTCTTCAGAAAGTTTCATTGTTGCTCTAGTCCATCGGTGCACAATATACATCTCTGGAATATTGTCAACACCCATTATAAAATAAACTTTTTGGACATGACAACAAAGTATGTCAACCTTCTCAAACTATTTACAAGTACAGTTAATCTCGTTGGACTGCAAATTGACCCGCACAACATGGGCAAAAAGTTCGCTACTTGGTTTCCACACAACCAAATAACCCCAATTACCATCATCAATATCACGATTGCGCCGACATGACGATGAACTCAACCAACACTACGCCAAAAATACAATATAACACCGGGTCTTAAATAATTCAGACACCGGTTATACCCGGTGTCTAGACTGCCGGTGTCAGGCTAAGACACCGGTTACCGCAAAAAAAGAAAACCCGGTGTCAAAAGTTTAACATAAGACACCGGTTAGAGCCAAAACTGGTGTCTTATATTATGGTCAACGCGTATAATGTTCACACTTTAGACACTGGTTGTAACTAAAACAGGTGTCTTGTGTTCACTAAATAATAAAAAAAAATTGAATGACTCGATAATACCATAAATTTGTATTTACCATAATCAAATTCGAAAAAAGGCCATAAATTCGTGTATAATCTATTAATTAAAAATTAATTAGAAACATATTAAAGAACATGTCATAAATACGACTGTAAAATTTTTGCAATAAGACGACGATGGGAATTCAACTAAACTACAAGAAATATTAGAAGGAGAATCAAACAGCAAAGGAAAATAAAGTCACCAAACAAGAGTATGTAGCAACTTACCTTTCACGGTTAAGCATACAGCTAATAATAGCATAAGTGATTGGACAAAAAGAACCTTAGATCCGCACACTTACGGATCCGAAAGTGGAGAAAAAATTAGATCTCAATCTTAGCATATTTTTAGATCGATTCGAAATTAGACTAATAAATTAGATCTCAAATTCGAGTACACTTGATTTCAATATAAAAATTACAAAGCTTAATGAACAATAAAACCAGATCTAAAAACCCAGACAAAACTTACATATGTAAAATAATAAACTTGCATAGTAAAATGTCGATTTGCACAGCATCCTTCTCTTCCTTAGCAGAGCCCCTTGCTGTGTTTTTCTTCAAAATGGAGGAATAATTGGGTTTTTAGCGAAAAATAATTGATTTTGAAATTGGGGAAGAAGAATTTAGCAAGTTTCAAAATGTGAAAGAAGTTAAAGAGAGAATTGAAGGAGGCTAAAACTGAGGAAGATGGAGTTTCTTTGGGGGAGATTTTTATGGAGAGAGAAGGTTTTTTTTTTTTAGAGAAAGAGAGAAGTTGAGAGAGCAACTGGGTTGTATTTTCTGTGAAGGTGAGAGAAAGGAATGCAGTTAATACAAAGAAGGAGTGCAGTTTATAACTTAGTAGTGGCGGAGAATACCAAGAGTATATAGATTCTTTTTTAAATTAACCTAAGTCACCGGTTTTAGGCTTAACCGGTGTCTAAAGTGTTTAATTAAATTTTTATTTTATTTTTTATATTTTCCTGGGGACACTTAAGACACCGGTTTTCTCTACAACCGGTGTTAAATGTTCCAGCAGTCATATATCTTCATTAGTTTTAACACAACGGGTGACTGACAACCGGTGTCTTACACTTTTTTAACACCGGTTTTTAAGATTTCGGTGTTGTATAAACCGGTATTGAATCCAATTTATGGCATAGTGCAATTCTCTTGGAAGATCACAAACGCTTTTATTGTGTATATTTTTTAATCTTGTACCAAGATGGACACATTTGGTATTGCAACCTCTGGATTACCATTGGAACATCGCACATCCTCTTGCTTTTCATTAATTCTCCATTCAGCAATAACTCCAAGGAAACATTTGTAGAAATCATGCAAAGAAACTGTTTTATGAAGCTTCCTCGACACACTATTGTTTGTACTTTCACTCCTTTGTGATGACAAAACACCGCCTGAGAAACGGCGTTTTGTAAAGGCCGAACACCATTTTTCTCTTGAATTCCAAAGTCTCGGCATCTAGGTCTAGGGATGTTCTGCACACTGTACTCCGTCACCAATATGTGTATAAACAATAAAAATGATTAAATGACTAAGTAGTATTTCAGAATGGATCAGTAATGTTATAGAATGACTAAGTAATGTTTCAGAATGGTTATGTAATGATACAGAATGACTATGTAGTGTTTTAGAATGGTTAAGTAATGTTACAAATGACTTACAAATGTTTCAGGATGGTCACAAAACGGTATAAAATGAACAAAAAATGTTTTAGAATACTTACCTACTCTAGAAGTGATTAAACTCATCACTAGTGTCACAATACATAAGGACTTGATTAAACAAAACCTCAAACCCAGGCAACCCTGTTAAATGAGGTATATATGTTCTTTTTTGGAATACTTCAAAATGTGCCAAGTGCAAAACTTTTGTTTTGCGTTACGAAAAACTTCCTTAATAGCAGCAGGCACAGAAAAAGCTTGATCGGTCATAACAGTTTCAGGTTGCAAGCCATCCATCAACTGCAAAAACTAGTTAAATAGCCAAACAAAGGACTCGATCTCATTTAAAATGAACCCACAAGCAAACATGCAATTATTACCATGTTGGTTAATTCCCACGAGATGAGCACAAATCATTTTGTACTTATTTGTCCGATAAGTAGTATCATGAATCGGAATTTTACCGAAAGTTATGTAATCTTGTTTCATAAGTTTATCCCTCAAAAAGAATCTCACCAAACGAGCTTCTTCATCTAGCTCAAAAGCAAAGTAAAAATCGCCCTCATTCTCGTGCCTTATAGCAAAAATATTCATCAATGTTCGTGCATCACACCCATCAATAAACTTCAACTTATTTGCACCAAGTTTATTGTATGCATCCTTTTTACTAAATCCAAGAGTTGGGGGACCACCTGCTTGAGCCTTCAAAAACCTAAATGCATCTGCAGTTTCAATTCCTGAATCTACCAAATCTCGTAAAATCTTTAGAATATTTGCATTAAATTTTCTATGTGACTTTAACTGATGGACTTTATCACGAGGGCAAAGCACATGATTGTGAACCATATTATGTTTAGTCACTTCCCATAACTCATCACCCTTCTTTTCAAAGAACACCATAGCCTTGCACCCAGTTCTTAAGTTAAGCTTTGTGAACTGTTTACCAACAGTCCCAGGTTGCCTTTTAAATCCTTGTCCCCTTTATTTCACCAGTGCTATATACTTTTCGGACATTATGCAAGCTAGTTCCAAAACCTTTAGTATAGGCATAGTCATTGTATAACTTATGAGCTTTCTCTATAGAGGTAGCACACTTGCCTAACAACAAAGATTTTGATGCTTCTAGCACAACAACTTTCAGATCCCCTAAAAATGATAAAGACATTCATTTCAGAACAACTAATACTCATTCCAGAACTCAAAACCATTCATAAATAATATTCATTTCAGAATGTAAAAGATTCATCTTAAAACAATAATTATTCATTGCAGAACATAAAACATTCCAAAACAATCTAATACTATATATTAAAACCTAAAACCAAGTCTTTCTCATGACGACACTTGGCATTCATTAATTGGATAAAACATAAAAATAGCAATACATTCACTTTTTGTTTAGAATATGGTAATAAAAATAATATTAAATTCATTTTTTTATTGTTCAGAATATGACAATAGATTACATAAAAGTATCTTATTATATGATTATCTAATAGAAAAAAAAGATAAGGAAACATCTACCAATAGGAAAATAAAATAGCAATAAATTCACTTTTTGTTTAAAATGTGGTAATAAAAATAATATTAAATTCACTTTTTTTAAGAATATGGCAATAGATTACCTAAAAGTATCTTATTATATTATTATCTAATAGAAAAACAGATAAGGATACATCTACCAATAGAAAAATAATAAAAATAATATTATATTCACTCTTTTTGTTGCGAATATGGCAATAGATTACGTAAAAGTATCTTATTATATTATCGGGTTTTCTAACATGTGCCCATAGGGCACATGATAAGACTTGATTTCCTACCTTAATTAAATGTTTTTTTTCTTGAATATATCAATTAGATTCCATATTTTGTTTTTTCAAGTGAGAATATCACTTAATCAAGGAAATAATTGGAATTTTATCATGTGCCCTATAGGCACACGTTAGAAAACCCCTTATATTATTATCAAATAGAAAAAAAGATAAGGAAACATCTACCAAAAGGAAAATACATCCAGATTTGTGCATCTGCATCACTTCGTAGGGTAGCATGAAAGCTTCTCGGGCAAATTCCCTCGCAACTGCATAGAAGCATATCATGTTTACAAGAGTAGTAATTAGGAGTCCGAAAAACATATCTAAACCCAACTACGCAGTAATAAACAGTAGCATCGAATTCATCATCTGAATCAAGAGCTTGCAACATGACAATTATATTTTTCGTTTGGTGTTGTCCATAACAATTTAACCGTCAGTAACCAATAAGTTCGGAACTTTTGATCAGATTACATCCAAATATACATACATTCGTTCAATAAAACAAAAAGTTCGGAACCCAACATATGATTAAATTCATCAACCATACACACAGATTCATCAAACAATTTCCCGAACATCAACCCACTTTAATCCAAACCTGCAACAGATGAAATTCGCAAACAATTTATGGTAGTAATCTGCAAAATTATCCAAAAATAATAAGGTAAGTCTTTCCCATGAGGACATTTGGCAACCATTAATTGGATAGCACAAAAAAATAGTATTAAATTCACTTTTTTTGTTTAGAATATTGTAATAAATTACCTAAAACTAATTGGATAGCACAAAAAAATAGTATTAAATTCAGTTTTTTGTTTAGAATATGGTAATAAATTACCTAAAAACATCTTATTATATCATCTAATAGGAAAAAAAAACAAGGAAACATCTAATATTAGGGAGAAAAAAAAAAGATACGGAAACATCTAACAATAGGAAAATAAAGGTATTTGAGTGGAAGATAATACAACAATAACTAAATTAAAAATCACGTATAATAAATCACTGCAAAAAGCCAAAAAGCCAAAACAAAAGAAATACACTCAAATTGAAACGTTGCTTGGATATCATATTACATTTAGCTACTTGACATGGATTAACCAATGAACCAATCACGCATAGACTCAATACCAAATTAATATTTTTGCAACATAATTTTCCACAAATTATTAGGTACCCCGGGGATACCTAGAGCTACGTGCCCTCCGGTTAACTGTTCACTCATTATATCCCACATATAGTCATTATATACTTTCACTCATTATTTTACAATTTTCACTAATTATTTCTCAATTTCACTCATTATATACTTTCACTCATTATTTTATAATTTTTACTCATTATTTCTCAATTTCCACTCATTATCTTCCGATTTTCACTCATTATGTACTAGTATAACATTATAGTCATTATTTCTGAATTTTCAATCATTATATACAACTTTATTCCAATCACTATTTCCCAACTTTCACTCATTATTTCTCGAATTCTAATCATTAGTTTTCAATTTTCACTCATTATATATCATCTGAACCGGGGGTACCTAGAGCTACGTACCCCCGGGGTACCATATACCGATTGTAATTTTCCTTTCGGAATGCGTAATAAAGAAATCAAGAGCTCATAGTCTATATCTTCAGAATAATTGGTACCACAAAACCAGATTAAGATGTAGAGGAGGTAAAAATTGAAACTTATCCACCAACTATTATTCACTTGACAAACCCACCATATAAACTGCAACAGGAACTACAATCTTGCATGTATATCATAAAACAAAGACAACAAAAATGTTAAAATTATTTCACATACACTTCACCACAATTAATCAGGATGATCATCGATTAACAAGAGGTATAACAAGAGGTATCTGAAAATCAAAGATTCGAAAACATACATTCGTATAAAATACAACAGCACGAGTATAACTTGACAACTGAAAAAATTAAACCAAATAATCATTTATCATATACCGCAATGGAATGAGATCATCAAGGACCTCAAATTAGGTAGAAAATGGATCTTACCTCCGCAAGCAAAATTAGCAGCCGAAGAAGCAAGCTCAGCAGCAGGATAAGGAAGAGACCCCGTCAAACTCAGCCCTAACTCAAATAAAACGCAGTAGAAATTCCCAAACCTGTAGCAGTAGATATTCCCAAACAATTTATGGTAGTAATCTCGAAAATTATCCAAAAATAATAAGGTTAGGAAAACTCCTACTGCTCACACTTACAAACTTTATGTATTTCCAAATTATAGCTGAGGTAGAATAAGGAAAGTGTTCTACCTATTAATTGTTATGCATATGCCTAGCTGAGGTAGAGTAATTTTCCACTATTAAAAAGTGTCACAATATCATTTTCTCTTATTCGAAATCCTTTTAAAAAATCACAAAAACCCGGGTTCTTACAAGTAAAATAAACCTATTAAAAATAGTGCATTTAATATTTGTAGCCCGGCCGTGGCACGGGCATGCCAACTAGTTATTACTCATTCCAAAACAATAACCACGTACTCATCCCAAAACAATAAGTATTCATTCCAGAATTTAAACCATTCATTTTGAAACAATAACAATTCATTCTAAACTCAATAACTACTCATCCCAAAACAATAACTATTCATTCCAGAACTTAACTCATTCATTTGGAAACAATAACTATTCATTCTAAAACAATAACTATTCATCCCAAAACATACTCATTCCGAAACGAAACAAATTTAGATGATAAAAAAACGAAATACACAGAACCATTTATTCTAAAAACAATAACTATCCATTTCAAAACAACTCTCGTTCATTATAAGATATGCTTTGTTCTAAATAACACATTCAAACAATCATCTCAACGTGAGACCTGTTAATTCCTCGTCCATGTTTGGGCAAAATTCCTCGCCCATGTTCGCTCAATGTTCGTCCGCCATATTCGCAAGTTCCTCGTCGACACTGGGACAAATCTCTCCCTGCATATTGGTGATTTCTTCCTTCGCCGACGAAATCGTCGTCGATCAAATTGATTAGCTACAAAGAAAAAATTCGGACAGAGGAGAGAGAAAGTGACTTGTGCAATAAGTGTTTGTATTTTTGTGCAATAACTGTGTTATTTGGGCTTTCAAATTTTTTTTTTTTTGGCACGTGAGATGAGCCGTGTTGGCCTTCATTTTATGAACATATGGGAAAAACTGGACAGGGGTACCGTTCTCTTGATATCTACGGAATATGGTAGTATTTGCGAAGAGAAATTTTTTTTTCAACTCGGGAACTCGGGGAAAGGAGGGTAAACCGGTAAAGGCGTTAATTTTATTTTATTTGTAATTTTCTTAGAAGCCCTCCTAACTCCATTCCCAGACTTTGCTCAGCTGCCCCTTTTCCTGCTTTTGTTGTCACTTGAGTTGGAAAATACACCCCCCCTCCCCCCGCCATCTCACTCATTTTCTCTCTCCAAAACCCCCAAATCAATTCAATTTATCAAATGCATGATCCAATTATCATCAATCATTTCCCCTAATTTCTAGGTAATCTTGTTTATCTACCTTTATTTTTACCTCTTTATGTATCGAATTTTTTTATTTATGCTAATATTTTGGTCCTTTTGGTTAGGGTTCTATTTCTTGTTGGAGTTTTGGATTTCTAGACAAGTGTGTGAGTGTCTGTTTTTGGAGGAGATGAATAACGAAAGGCCGCCTGAGCCTCTGGATTTCTTCATTTGGACCGTCGAGGTAATTACTTTTAGTTAATTAATTGTACTTCGTTTTACAGTATTTAGTTTAATTAATTGGATCTTCACTGTTTCGTTCATCTTTTTTTTTTTGGTATTGTTTTGGTTGTGTTTTCCTTGCTCAATTGTGTTATTACCGTGTTTACGGGCGTAACAATTGGTGTGATCATATATTAATAGGTGGTACTGGTGGTTATCGTGTAGTGTGCTGTGATGATCATTTTATTAGCTTGGGGTTTGTTTAATGTTGAAACCCTCGAGGAAAGGTTTGCGTACATCCAAACCTCCTTGTCTCGCCATATGCGGGAGTTTTTGATACTGGTTTGGAGTTGAAGTGAGACGTTTTTTTAGTGTTTGGGCTTTTAGATATTGCCATTGATACTGGAAGAGCTGGTGATCGCCCTTGCATTTGAAAAGTTCTATGATGGTTGCTCTGAGTATTGCTCAGTGAAATAGGGTATGTTAGTTTTGTTGTTAAAATGACCGTTAGTTGAACTGATATGAGGAGCGGGTTTTGTTGTGCATGGGGACTTTTTTGAGTTATTGTAGATTAATTTTAAATCTAATCAGTCGCAAATTCCACTTGAGCTTCTAGACAGATTTATTCTAGTGAGTAAGAAAGTTCTTGGTATAAGGAACTAGAAAATCTGAATCTGGATTTATCATGAAAACAAAAGCCTTAAGACAGCCTTTTTATAGAATACCCGAAATTTCTGGTAGTCAGGTACATGAGAAGAGAGAATACCTTGTTAGGTGGGATGTTTTTGTAGGCCATAATATGAGGAGAGGATTGGGTTTCGGTCGAATGGTGTACAAAAGTATAGTTCTATTTTGTGGTACCAAGTGAGAAGGGGAGATTTCTTTGCTCGAGATTCTATTACTTATGCTTGCCCTGGAATTTCGGCCCACATCTTATTTCAGCATTTGTAGTCTTTCGCCACTATGTTTTATTTTACAACTCTTTTGGCATTCTTGGGATGTCCATTTGTTCAGGTCTCCTTTTGAGTCGGAGATGGCTGATTGGTTGAGCTGATTGCTTTGCGTTTCATTATGGGTAATGTTTACTGGGGAGGCTATTGGATCTTGGAAAGCCGATCACATGTATCAGTAGTTGTGCTTCTTTGTAATTTTTACATATGAGGGGCTTCTGGTACAAGGGTGCGAAGAAAGAGAAGTGGAACACTTCGTTCCCTTTCGTGATGTTTGGTTTGATGTTTTTTTTTTTTTTATCATCCTCATTCCCTGCTTTTCATGCAGCTCCCGTTAATTCTCAATTGCTCGTTCCTTAGCCTTGTTAGGAGAATTACCATGCTGCCATATTGGGTTTTTTAACCCTCCCATAAAATAACCCTTCACCACAATACCCACCACCTGACACACCCCTTCACCACCCTCAGCATGCCGCCTCTGTCCTCCTCGACCAACCTTCCACAGCACACCCATTATCATTAAAAATATCGCCATTGTTGATGACAGATATGGTGGGTATGTGGTGCAAACCTAAACAGACATACACACTCCAACATGATGTGAACCTTGTGACCATACTCTGAAAATGCATAGTACTCCTACAAGTAACAATACTCTGAAAATGCAAAGTACTCCTACAAAGAGGAATAACCTACTCCCTAACTAGACTATTACTAAGTTAGACAACAACTTTTTGCTAAGATGCAAACTTACACATCAATTTTGAATGTTCTTGTTTGACATGTTGCCCTTCCTTAGGGCCTTTGCTTGGCTTGGGCATGAAATGGAGCTTCATGCCCACCCATTCTGATGCCATATGTGGGAGCCTTTGTGGCATTGAAAGTTGACAGTCGATATTGCCCATAAGACAAACTTTGTCCTCCGAGGTTTATTACAGCTCTCCTCAACCTTTTATAATCACTCCTTCCCGAAGATTTAAAATATAAGTTTATTCCTTCAGAAGTTGGCATAATTAGTATATCTCCTTTGATCATATACAAAGGAGTAAGATTGATTTTCCTCCACTCAATAGTATCTTACATTCTTATTAGTTATTGTTTTTGAAAGCTATGATTTGAAGTTGTAATTTCTTGTCGTAGAGCTGAAGGAGTTTTGAATTTAAGTTATTGTTGTTGCTGAACTAGTTTCCTATTTCATACTTGTTGCATTCTCGTTTTGCAGGATGTTGGTATGTGGCTAGAGGAAATAAATCTTGGTAGCTACCGCCCGATTTTTAAAGAAAACGGTGTCAATGGCGAGTATTTAGAGGGAATGTCAATGTTCACAACCGAACAGATACTTCGGTTTATTAGACGCTGCCACATGAAATGGGGTGATTTTATCACCCTTTGCAAGGAATTGCGGCGGATAAAAGGTTTCCACTTACTGTCTTTCTGGTTGACTCCTCCCATCCCATCCCCTGCCACCCCCTTTTCCCCAGTAAAGATTGAATGGGAAAGTGGTGAAATTAATTGAATAATGCTTTCTATTTCTTGAATGGTCCTCACAGCTGTGAAATCTAACTATGTTTTATCATCACAATTCACAATCAGAGAGTTAAATCAGTACTATACCCCCGGGGGTATCACCCCTATGTGCAAAAAGTTATTGCTGATGCTTACAAGGCATTAAAGGGGGTATTTATTTTATTGATTATGGTAACTGCCTCTGGGGGTGCTAGTGTGCTACCCCCGGGGTATCTAATTTTTACACTAATGAAGGGGAAGGAACATCCCTTGCAATTTGAGTAAACAAAGTAACACAAGCTTGGGTCTTTACTCTTTCCCTGACGCAACATTCATAGAGACCTGCTTGGAACAGTGAGAAAGAAATGATGTTCTCATCTTTACTATTACATGGATGTTTTGGCTTGATCTAAATATCAATCTACATTTGTCAAGTGCATTTCTCTTTGTGTTGGTTTTGCGAAGTTAATAATTATTGCTGATCAGGCACCTCAATTCTTTCGGCTGGTTCTACACTGACTTTGTACTTGGTTCTCATGCTATTTTTTGGTGGACATGGTGGTTCACCCTATGCTACTTTTAGATTTTGATATGTAGGGTTTTGTCAATAACGGTTCCAAATTAGAGGAATATTTTTTCCTTTTTTTTCTTTTTCTGACGAGTTTGTTCCATCAAGCAATTAAGACTGTGCTTAGAGTCCAACATTTGTGTTACCAATTGGTTTTGCATGCTGAAACTTGTGCTGAGAAGGACCGTGGTTCTGTAATGGTTAATTGTACTGTATCTGTCTTCAGTTAGCCCGTGGACTCAGGAAACATGTTAAACTAGCTTACTAGGTGCTGGGCTACTTGCAGATATCAAGCAGTCATTTAAATGCTATAGTTATACTTGTAATAGAAATTAGAAACATAAGCCAGCAGTCGCTCTATCCCTCTGTTGGGATCAAGAGCTACACATATGGACTTTTCTGCATCAGCCCTCAGTATATGGTGTTCTTTTCACTAATGCAATGATATCTTACGTGTTTGAACAGTGGCCTGTTTGAAAGGGGAGCAAAGGGTACGTCGGCCATGGTGGGCCCCTTCTTGCCTGTCGGTAGTCTTTGTTAAGGCGGCCAAACGCAGCAGACAGTCACGAGTTGTATCATTGAAGCTTGAACCATGATACCAGCTGGTGTTGTACGTATAGTTTTCTCAGCGAACAAGAATGAAGAACAAAGAAAGCTTCGCCTTAGGTCTTCATCTAATGTGGTGTAATGCTATCATCAAATCTTCTCTTAAGAAGCTCTAAGCAAGTTGTACATATATCAGTGGTTTGTTGTACAATTTGTGTGTATGTTTAAAGAAGAATGATGCTGATGGCGTATGGCATGGCTTTCAGGTGAAGTGCTGTAAACTTTTCCGGTGAAGAGATCCATGTTCATCCTTCCCGTTATATAGTTTTGTGTATTTGTTGCATCTAGGTCCGTTGTGGTTCGGACCTTAGCACAACATAACTACGATTATAGTACAAATTATGATAGTGAAATTTTTTCTCTGGTGTATATTTTTAAGACCGGACCTTCCATTGACCTTTAATATTTGACATGTACTCTCCCTCTATTCGGGCAAATTGTTAACATCTGGTTTCAATTTGTTTCACATAATCACGTTAAAATCAAAATCTCTAATAAGCTAAAGAAGACGGCGTGAATAATTGGCATAAACGTAAAAGCCATGAAACTCAAATGCAAAATTTGGAACCATTGCAAGAAAATATATCTTGATTACTACATCATGGATTCAGGATTTGCAAGTTTAAAGGATGAGAATAACCTATAAGGTATCCCTAGAGGCTAGAACACCCACACTATACACAATCTCACCCAATGTCTCCTCAGAATAACCCACAAGGTAAAATTGAAGTGTTCACATTTACACTTCATTGTTAGCAAAATTCGGGGTGGATTAGATCAAGGTAACCAACCTCTAGAGGTGAGTATGTACTCTTTCTTTAAAACTATTTCAACCCCATAGAGTGCACCATGGATGATCCAATGTCCAGAGGATACTAAGAAGTCAATCTCTAAGTTCGTTAGCACTATAACTACACTATAGCCCCATAGTATTATGAGAAGGTTTCTTGGTGGAACTACCTCTATGGTGCGGGATACCATTATATTAATCAAAGTGTTATACTAGTAGTAGTATCTAAATTTATAGTCATATACTCATATTCCTCTATTGTTATATTCAATTCATTCAAATTATCGTCATGTACTCATTTTCATTTATTGCAAATTTGTTATACGAGTGTCTTCATTAAAATTGAAGGTGAAGTACCGTACATGCACTTCCATGGTCCTTACCGTATAATTGTTGACGATGTTACAACTTTAAAATGCTTATTACCTTGAATTACAAATTGTCAAACATCATTTTACTACCATGAGTCAATCTCATCGTAAAATTACCTCTTTGCGAATCCGAGTCCTTGCCAGCTGCTAAACGTCCAAAATTCACTACCTAAAAGCGAGTCGTTTGGAGTTTAGAGGAGTAAGAGTAACCATAGCGCTGCGATTGCCTTAAAAGTTAAAACCTTGTGAATTACTACGACACAAAACAATTCAAATTTCTTTTTACACAACCCCCTCTCACTCTCTCTCACTTTCTCTCTCCTGAACTTCCAAAACCTTGGAAAAACCCTTTACACTTCATTTCTCTCTCCTAAATTCCAATCGTTAAGCTGATAAAATGTTCTCTCCGGCGACGAGGAAGAAGTCTAGCGTATTGAAGAAGGAACGAAATGTCGGCCAGAAAACGGCGCCGTCCTTCGATTCGTCGCCGATTACTCCGCTTGTCGAAAATCGGAAATCGTTCGACGGCGGCGGCGGTATCCCTCACCGCCCTAAAACCGGCACTCCTGCTCCCTGGTCCTCTCGCTTATCTGTTCTTGCCAGGTTTCTCTTTTATTTCACTATTATTTTAAGTTTTGATGAATTTGCCGCAAATTGTTGAGCTATTAGAGTTTTCGGTCTCGAAAATGTGGCATACAAGTTGCTAATTATTTTGATTATTTGCTGGAAATTGTGAATGTTGTGGTTTTACGATTGTAGCGATTCCGCGTCCTCGTGTTAGGTTGATTGTTTATATTGAATGTTGCTTGAAACACAAGTTGTTATCGGAGTGACTAGTGAGGCGTTCTCACGCTAGCAGCGTATGTTGTCGAAATATAGTGCATTTCGGATCAGTAGCTTGTTTAGTTGTATGTGTTAGGTAAATTAGGGCAGTGGAAATAATATTGTGGATGATTGTGTTAGTTATTAAGTCGATTAGTCGGACTTGGAGATTTGATCTCGAAGATAAATGTTAATGGTGTTGCTTGTAGTTATTTTAATGCATAGGTTCAACTTGAGCAGTTGCGAATTTGCTCTTGGATCACTTTTTAATAGCTACATACGCTTGCAAATCGTTTTGTATGGGGTTGTAGAATGGAGTGAAGGTAACGTATATCACGTACATTTTGAGTCTCAATACCCATGATTATCAAGCTATATCACCAAACCAAGTGGTGTCATTCACAAATCTTGATATTCACTTAGTACCACCCTCATAGGTGGCAATTCAAATTAAAGAAGTAAACCACATGTTTGGCGGTAAAGCTCTCCTACTTTGAGAATTGATTTGAAGCATTTCAACTCAAACATATACGTGGAACTCATGACCATTCCCCCATTCTCAACCACATACGAAACGAGCCTAAGAACAAGGGATAGCTCCTTAATATGGTGTTGAGACTCAAGGTAGGTTATAGTCCTCAAAAGATCTAAATAAGGGTGATTCAACATTTCAATTTTGTTGCGGCTCCTATGTAGATGTTCAGAAATCACTGATGTGTTTCGTTTGTATTAGATTCCATACCCTTCAATCATAGTGGACGATAAATTATCAAATTTACAAGTTACATTTGAGTTGTTTTCATTGTCTCATCTGAGATCTTACTAGAGATCAATGCACTTAATCTCTTGTGACATGCGTACCACAAATCAGGTACCATTCTACAAATTAATATTTTCTGTGAACTTTGTTTCCATCAAAATTTTCAAGAGAGCAGCGAGCATGCATGTTGGAAATCTACTTATATTAGGAATTAGGGTGTGTACACGAGGTAAAATATTCGAAAGCATGTAAACGTTGTTGGAGTGATTGCCGATGACTCCACTTTGCATATCATATCACCTAGTTCACGTACAGATTTCAAGTTCTTCTCTTGCTCTGTTAGCCATTCTTCAAGCTTTTGCTTGGCTTCTACTAGATTTACATTGTCAGTATCCTAGTATCTACGTTCCGTTGCTGTAAGTAATTATTTTGAGCTCTGTTTGGACTGAGGTAGTGTTACTTTGTTGCTCAGAATCCCTACTGCTAAGGAAAATGACAAGGTAGATAATACAAAGCCAGTATATGTTGGAGATTTTCCGCAAGTTGTTTATGATGAACAAACAAAGTTTCTGTGCAAGACCATTCCAGGTTAGTACGTGAGCTTGATTTATCATTCTCAATCCTTGCATGTTTCTAAGTTCAATGCTTATTTCCTTAATTCAACCCTTATGGTAGGTGAAGCACACATTGCTGGTGGAATGGACAAGGGAATTGCTTTGTCTTGGATGATTTGTGGAAGCAAACTTTTTATGTGGAGTTACTTGTCACCCGCTGCTTCGAAGAAATGTATTGTTCTTGATATTCCATTTGAAGTACTAGAAATCGATGGTAGAACTCCTAACCTTGGTGATGCTTGGTTGCTTTCTTGTATCAATTGGAACAATGTCCACCAGAGCAGCAGCAGCAGCATAATAACAGCTGGAGTTGTTTTATGCAATAAAAAAAATCGAGCTATGGTGTTCTGGCCAGATATCTATGATGGCTCTACTCCTCTTATCAGTCTTGCATCTCCTGAGGAGCTCGAGTCTTCTATCGGGCATGGTGGCAGTCCTCCAATTCGAAGTGATAGTATATCAACTCACCCAAGTTCATTTAATTCCATGATTTCTTCTGCCGTCCCTTACAATCATCATGTTTGTGTTGTACTTGCTACTAGTTCTAGTGGTGAACTATGGCAATTCACTTGCAGTCCCGCTGGGATTCGTCGTCAGTGTGTCAATGATGTCTTTCTTAGCTCGACTTCTTCTACTGAATGTGGTCAGGCAGTGAGGAAGTGTTATCCAAGATCTCTTACATGGCGTTTCCCATCTCTCTTGACTGGAGAATCTGATAGGCAGTTTCTTGTACTGACTGATCTTGAGATACAGTGTTTCAGCATTCAAGTTTCACCTAATCCCGTAGTCTTAAAAGTCTGGTCTCAGGAAATTATTGGCACTGATAACGATCTTGGCATAAAGAAGGATTTGGCTGGTCAGAAGAAGATTTGGCCTTTGGATGTTCAGGTAGATGAACGTGGTAAAGAAATAACTATTCTAGTTGCAACGTTTTGTAAGGACCGAGTAAGCAGTTCAAGCTATACACAGTATTCTCTTCTCACAATGCTGTACAAAGCTGGTCTAGATGAAACTGCAGTGAAGCATGGAAGGGTGTTGGAAAAGAAGGCACCTGTACAGGTTATAGTACCCAAAGCAAGGGTAGAAAAAGAGGAGTTCTTATTTTCAATGAGATTGAGAGTTGGGGGCAAGCCTTTAGGCTCTGCTGTCATACTCTCTGGAGATGGGACGGCGACTGTCTCCTATTTCTGGAAAAATTCTACGAGGCTCTACCAATTTGACCTTCCTTATGATGCTGGAAAAGTTCTTGATGCTTCAGTTTTCCCGTCTATAGATGATGGGGAAGGTGCATGGGTTGTAATGACAGAAAAAGCTGGAGTTTGGGCAATACGAGAGGAAGCTGTCTTAGTTGGTGGTGTAGAACCACCAGAGAGAAGCCTATCACGCAAGGGAAGCTCAAATGAAAGGTCTGCTGAGATAGAGAAGAAATCCCTCTCTGTTTCTGGTAGTTATTCTCCAGGGAAGGTCAGCATGAGTGCTCTGGACATTGCTGGCAAGCAGAAGGGTGGTTTCACAGGGGTTCCGGGAAGAAGTGCCCAAGACGAACAAATAGAGGCTTTGCTGAGTCACCTGTTTCATGATTTTCTGTTGTCTGGTCTTATCGATGGTTCCCTTGAGAAGCTGAAAAAAGCTGGAGCATTTGAAAGAGATGGAGAAACTAGCTCATTTCCCCGGGCAAGCAAATCTATTGTTGACACCCTGGCTAAGCACTGGACAACAACCAGAGGAGCGGAAATTGTTGCCTTGGCTGCTATCTCTAACCAACTCATTGAGAAGCTACAGAAGCATGAAAAATTACTCCAGTTTCTTGCTTTATCCAAGTGTCATGAAGAGCTGTGTGTCAAGCAGAGTAAGTTTCCTGTGCACTGTGCTCTCTTTATCTATCTAAGTGAATAGAACGATCTTTATTTTGCTTCTTATGATCTTATCTAAAACACCAAATCTGCTTTGCTTTAATTATGTAACAGTACTTACAAAAGACATACACCAATTTTCATGAAACGGTCCTATTTTACCTGTCCTCCCTTTGTAACCAACTTACCATTTAGTTCTACTAAGTCCTAATGAGATACTTGCTTTTTTATGCATTGATTCTCCTTGCCTTATGGAGGTGTTTACTTATTTACATAGTACCATATAACTTCATCAATTCCCCACTAACAGACAAGGAAATATAAGAAGAGAGATGTGAGTTGCGAGTGGAAATTGCAACCGAGTTCTCGACCTCGAACGGGGAAGAGAACAGAAGCAATCCCGGTGCCCGCGGCTTGCTGGGTCACATGTGGTGCCTTAAAGTCGGTGTTTCTAAAACCATATTCCGAACTTTCTTTCTACTTGCTATATTTTTTTTTTTTGTACAGACTTGCTATATATTGTTGCCAGTCCCTCAAGCGCAAGAGACGGAACAACCTACGCTCAAAGAACCAAAATACGAAAAACAATAAAGTTTGGGTTCCTTGATTGAGCATAGCTTTGGTATATGGGCACGGGTCATATCTGATGAGGTTGAGGGGGAGGGAGAGCGACCAATAATCAATTTACAATTTTTTGTTAACTAAATTACAGTTGTTTTGCGGTAGGTAAGTTGACATAGGTTATTATTTGGTTTACCTGAATTGATTGTTTGATGAGGAACATTTGCTAGTCCCTTTGTATACTCTGTTAATTATCATTATTAGGTTCGAAAAGTTGAAAACTACAATCACTTTGAGATAACACTGTATGGAGTTTGAAAAGTCTTTGCATGCGTTGTGGAATTTGTGGAAGGTAAACCTCTTTTCTTTGTGGTTACCTACTTATTATTTTTAATAGCTGCGTTTCATACTTGTTTCATGTCATCTCTTTTTCTTCCCTTTTCTGTCTTGGATCCACAAGCTTCATAACACTGTTATTTAGACAAAGTTTACAACTTTACATACATTCAAAGATGTGTGATCCATGCATCTGTTTTGGATAACAAAAATCATAATTAGGAAAATCTGATCTTAGCTGATGGAGTGTTTCTGCTTTTTTTTTTGTTGAAGAATGATTGAGGTTTCTTTGCTTTTCATCTTTTGAGTCTATATAGATTCCGTATCTTAATCACATCTTTTTAATCAGTGCTTTCTGCTTCCGTAGGACATGCTTTGCAAATAATTCTGGAGCATGGCGAAAAGCTGACTGGCATGATTCAGCTCAGGGAATTGCAAAACATGATCAGCCACAGTCATTCGGTTGGAGATCGGTCCCAGAGCATTGATAGAGAAGTATCAGGTTCTTTATGGGATTTAATTCAGTTAGTTGGTGAGAGAGCCCGCCGAAATACTGTCCTCCTGATGGATAGGGACAACGCTGAGGTTTTCTATAGTAAGATTTCAGATATTGAAGAAGTGTTTTATTGCTTAGACAAGCACATGGATTACATTATTAATGTGGGGCAGCCGCTAGAAATTCAAGTTCAGAGAGCTTGTGAACTATCACAAGCATGTGTGACTTTGATCCGCAGTGCTATGCAGTACAAAAATGAGCATCACATGTGGTATCCACCCCCTGATGGCTTGGTGCCTTGGTATGGCCAGTATATCGTGCGTGATGGGCTATGGAGTGTTGCTACGTTCATGATTCAAATTTTACATGATTCATTTGGAATTGATCTTTCTTCGAAATCAGATGTGTGTACCCATCTAGAAATGCTAGCTGATGTTGTACTAGAGGCATATGTTGGTGCAATCACAGCAAAAGTTGAGCTTGGGGAAGAGCATAAAGGCCTCTCTGATGACTATTGGAAAAAGAGGGACTTGCTTCTTGATTCACTTTATCAGCAAATCAAGGTCTTTGTCAATGCTAGGTGTCAGGTTAGTCCTTAATTCTTTGCATGTCGAGTAAAGATAGCTCATCTGAGTCTTCTTATGTTAGAATCTATAATTTCCGAACATGTGTTTGGACCATTCCCTACTCTTTGGTGACTGGGATGGGATGAGATGGATCAAAGGAGCATGTCCTAACCAACTCCAAAACCAGAAAAATATATTCCAAATCTCCTGTCAGCAAAACCATGATTTGAGGATTTGCATCTGTCAAATTTTTTTCCTGTTTATAACGGCTAACTATCTATTTTTTCCTTTTTTTTTGTTTTTTTTTTGGTTATTCATCTTAGCAAAGTTACATCGAGTTCTTGTGTGGGATTGATTTTAGTGCTGGCCTTTTGGGATCAATAATTCTGGCAATAAGAGCAGTGAAACTGTGAGTAAGAATATAATGACTGATGACTCAAGTTTTGCATTCTCTGACCCTGCAGGATCCAGTCAATGATGGTGAAGATCTGAGGGGTGTAACTCTTAGAAAGCTGTCATCAAATTTGTTGTCTGTTGCAAGGCGGCATGAGGCTTACCAAACGCTTTGGAATATCTGCTGTGACCTTAATGACTTTGTGCTTCTTAAAGAACTTATGGTACGATCATCAGTTTAAATTCAATTTAATAATGTTGATCTGTATTAAATTGCTTAATTCTCATGTTTGCTTTCTAGTAAAGGAAGTCACTCCTATTACGTCTGACATGACTTAAATATAGGTCAAGCTATTATGAGATGGTTTCCCCTTTTACCATATTTTAAGTGTGTTGGATAGTTCATCTTCTATTTTCAATTGGTGCATATTTTTGTCTGTATGTTGCTTTTGCAGCTCATCTGTTAATTGAGTAAATTTCTCACCTTCTTGGATCACAGCTGCATCTTTTTACTGTCATTTTCTGTTGTTATCTGGTCTACATGGCACCTTCGAGGGTAAACGATCAGGAGGGTTATAGAAAAAGATTCAAAATTGTGTCAATTCTGTAAAGAGTAAACCTTAGAAGGATAATTTTGTCCTCAAAACGAATTATTCGAATTACAATTCTAATTTTGATCACGTTTTTGTTGAAGTTCAACTAAGTTGATATTATAAACTTATAATACACTTGGAAGGTAAGTCGTATGAAGCTAGGATTAGAAGGCGTAAAGAGTGATCGTAAGATTTCAACACCAAAACTATTGCTTAAGTTCCTGATAGATATTGTTAAATGCAAGGATGAATTGCCTACAAGAAGTATTGCATTTGGTTCTTATATTTTACCATTATAACTAATACCAATTTTTTTGAACAGTTGTACATACCTAAGAATGTTTTCTTTTGTTCAACAATTCCGGTCAACTTTTATGGTCATCTCACTCACATCTAGAGTTCTCATCGTAATATCTCCCTTTAGCCCTTTCTCTTGGTGACTGAGTAGTAAAAGGCTTTTAGACAGAGTTAACCAACTTTGAACTTGAATTTGTATTGTTGTATGGCATGGTCATCCTAGGCGTTTCTCTTTCTGTACGTTGTACTTATGTTTGTGCCAAGATTAACCACCTCATAAATTTATGCAGAGTCAAAGCATGGGTCCTAGAGGAGGGTTCAGTTATTATGTGTTTCAGCAATTTCATGAGAAGAAACAGTTTTCAAAGCTTTTGAGGTTAGGGGAAGAGTTCCCGCAAGGGCTAATGACTTTCTTGAAAGATCACGAGGATCTGATGTGGCTTCATGAAATATATCTTCTTCAACATTCTGCTGCTTCAAGAACTCTTCACAGTTTAGCACTATCTGAAGATGGACATCTAGATTTAGCTGATGAACAAGGAGCAGAGTCCATCTCTGGAAAGTCAGAACCGACATTGTCAGAGAGGAAACGTCTCTTGCATCTCTCAAAGATAGCTGCAGTAGCAGGTTTGCTTGTTGCATATTCCATAACTAATTGTTACATTTGTTTTTCCGTGCATCCTGGCTTATTCTTCTTGATAAATCATAGGCCATTTTATGAAAATGGAAAAGCTATGCGAAACATAAAGTCATACCACATTGCATAAGTAACTGGATAACCATGACTTCAACAATGCCTAGCTGGATCTTGGATCTCCTCTGTCTACTTAAACTCTGTTATGTTTGTACTTTGTTTTTACTTTCCCCTAAGGGCTCTGAACTTTCATGCCCATCGTTTGTAATGGCCTCTTGGGCCGTATGACTTAAGTTTTTATTTATTTCCCTTTTTACCAAAAAAAACTGGATAAGCAGGAAAACCTAAACAAAGAGTAGATAAAACGCACACACACTAACCTAACACATGATCACCACCTTATATAGGAAATTCAATAGGCTGGGCCGGAAGAAAAATGCCCTGCAACTCTGCCCATATGGGTATATGACACCGATGTTTTCACACTTGATCCTCTCTGTCATTTAATGCGCTTATCTTGTTTGCACAGGGAACTTTGGGCAACCTTCCTTGCAAATATTTTTGAGAAGGCGCTGATTTACGTGCTTATGTTTAAGCTTCCCTAACTTTGGAACTCATACATTCTCTTAATAATATCTTTTATACCTCTTTAATCTAAGTTCAAACTGCCCAATACTCATTTCTGATTGGGATCATTTTAATCTAATTTTACACAACGAAGTTGATCTTTTCACTTATGTGGTAGATTAAGGGCAGGCGGATGCGCTTTCCCCGTATACCATCTTTTCATTTTCCTTCAAAAGCAAAATCAAAATCAAAATCCATTTTATTTCATAGTACTTATATTCTGAATGTTTGGGCTAGTCCTCAACTTCTCAGTTTTTAACTTTTGGACGGCGGGAGTGGAATTTTTTCTTCTTGTTGAGAAGTAATCATAAAAAATGACAGCATGGGTTGTCGCCCATATTCAGATGGAGAACTAACCAAGATTTTAAGCTGTCAGGTTTACTTTTAGCCACAAAAGCAAGATGACATGGCTGTACATTAGACCTGTGTCAGTGGCATTGTTCCTTTTTTGAGGTTATCTCTTATCGTATGAGTATACGATAGAGTAGTATCTACTCCCTCCGTCCCCCTTTAAACACCCCATACCCAAAATACCCCCGTGTTGAGGAGGGTGTACATGCTAATCGGTTAATCAAAGTTCCAAAAAAATTGCATAGTGAGTTAGATAAGAATCTTAGGAAAAATTCCATGTAATTTTTTTGGAACTTTGATTAGCCGATTAACGTGTACACGCTTCTCAATAAAGGTGCGTTTTAGGTATGGGGTGTTTAAAGGGGGACGAAGGGTGTATATGCGTGAATATTAAGAAGCACACTGAAACGATAAGCTTAATTATGCACTTTAATGGGGGCTCTACGCAAGTATGATAGGGATACCTACGTCTATTTAGTTTCGGGACTCGTCTATGTGTGACTCTCTCCAGCATTATTGACCATTTTCTTACTTATGCACTACGATGGGTTTTAGCTTTTGTGAATCTTTTGATTCCTTTTCCAAGAGTCCAAGGGGTTTGGTGTACAGGGTCTTATCGACATTTGGGCTTCACACAAATATGGTAGCGAAACCCACGTTGATGAGTTAAGTTAGACGGGAGTTACCACAGGTGAAATGAAGAATGCTAGTACATATTTCCGGTCGCCTTCGAAAACTCTTTCAATCTGATCTCGTCAGATCGATTGATTGCTTACATGAGATATCTGGAAAAAATCAGCTAGATATCTGTGATTGTGCTTGCTCGGCATCTTTTCATCGTTTTTTTTTTTTGGTGTCATGGACTATGGAATCCTGGCATTCGTCTCTTCTACTTTATCTGGGATTAGTTAGATTCAACTTTGGATGCCAAATGACCTGCTTGGGGCTTTGGAATTTAAGATGTAGCAAAATTTTGGACAGCAATATGTTAAAAAGAGTTACATTAGCTGTATGACGGCTTATTTAGAAGGACAAAACAACATAAAAGGGCACTCTTCTGTCTTGTGAATCTTTCCTATTATGAGCGCAGTCTGTTTTTATCTTCAGGCTTATTTCAAAGAGCTTCTATGAATGAATGACTCTACAACAAACACCAAGCCTTAGTCCGATAATTGATTTGGGGTCGGCTGACATGAATCTTCCTCTAGAATTGTCATATGGATGAATGACTCTATTTCCATGCACTTCCATTCACCTAACCTGAGAAAATGTTTTATTAAAGCATTATGTTCTTATATATTATGTCGTGTTGTTGGGCCGTGCTGTCAGCCGACAGTGATTTGTTTTCAAAGATCTCCCCTCATCCCCCCCAGTTCCCAAACTCCCCACCCAAGAGCGCTCATGTCATATGGGGCTGACCATAATTGAAAGTGTGATATTAGGATATGAAATAGTATCTTTGAGTCCTTTTTATATAGAATGTATATAAGAGTATTATTCCTAAGGAAATCTGTATTCAAAATGTGGCAGGTAGAGATACCAATTACGATGAAGAAATGAAACGCATTGACGCTGACTTGAAGATTTTGAAATTGCAGGTATCTCTAGTAAAATCATATTCTGCTTTATCATTCTGGAAGTGATTGGGGCATTGCAGCATTGATATCTTGCTCCTTTATGTTGTCTATCATGAAATTAGAGACTTTTGAAAAACTTCTTGGGGCAAAATTGAAGCTCAAATAGAGATTTAATATTGGACACGTTATTGTTCTAGATCCCCTTGGGAAACCACATTGTCCTGCTCCACATCTTGTTTAAACTCTTCTGTTTATTTGTCTAACGTCAACTGTGTCCTTAGTGAAAAGTAATGTCGTGACATAGTTGTGATCATTTTATTGGATAAGTTGGACATTGACATATCCGACCGGTGAACCCCAGAACTGAACTTTGGATAGTAATCCAGAACTGAACCTTGGTGTAGTAAAAGAATCTTGTCAAACGGGAAAGCTATTAGACATGGTTTGCCCACCTACTATTAGTGGGGAGCAATATAGAATGGTCTTTCTTTTGGAGGCTATTGCATTTGTATTGTGGGCAAAGTCTCTTGCTAGTGTATGTGGTTGAAGGGAAATTGCATGGGAAGATTACATGGTCTGCACAATTTTTAGGGGTATTGGCGAAGCTCTCTTGCTGATGCTAGGGTTTCACTATACAAATGGGGCTAGGGAGGACTACTAAGTCGGGTATTACTATGTGCCCTGAATGTGGCCTCTCTGCAATTGGCTTTCTTTCCCCGGAAAAAACTTTGTTTTAACAGGCACTCAATCTCCTGAGTGTACAAGTGTGGGTCAGAATCTGTAATCTTAGCTAGAAAATCACCAAGATTCCTCTTCACTGCAACTCCAAAGTTTGGAAAATTAATATTTATTTGCTGTAGGGGGGATCTATTTGTGTAAAGGAATTGAGATGATTCAGGAGGCTAGTAATCCAGAAATTTCCATCAAATCGAATCTAGTGTTGTTTGAGTCAGTCAGACACTTATTGCTTAATTACTATCCCAATGGGGTTTCCCAAATCTTGTTAACTTTCATTATCACCAACTGGGACCTTCAGAGGTGTGTATTCGAAACATGAGGAAAACAAGGCAACTTGATTATAATGTATTGCTTGTTGATAAGGTACTAATCACAACTCCTCCCATTTTGTAAATAGATTTTTACGACCGTTTCAGCCAATCATTACTTGAAACCAAACTGGCCGCAGTGTTGCAATTCATGTTCATGGCACGTTTGGTTTGTTGTAGATTAATAGTCTATTTGTTTCCGGTTTTACATTGTTTTGTTCTTATTATTAACCCTTTTTAAGCTACTCTTTGTAGAAAGCTATCAAACTGTTACTTTCGGTTCAATCCTTTTGATCCTACCAAACCCTTACAGTGGCAGTCCTTTTGTGAAATATAGTTGGGAGTTGTCAAGGAAAATAATACTTAAAAGCTCTGAAGAAAAGAATAGTCATTCCACATCTGTATGTTTGTAAAAGAAGTAGTGAATTTCTTGCTTGCAAGAACATTTGTCAGTTTTGAATGCTGAAATTATAAGCCCTGTAATTCCCCGCATCTGCCTGGTGCAGGAAGAAGTCTTACAACTGCTTCCGGATG
Organism: Spergularia marina; assembly: GCA_963680865.1. Lineage (NCBI taxonomy): Eukaryota > Viridiplantae > Streptophyta > Magnoliopsida > Caryophyllales > Caryophyllaceae > Spergularia > Spergularia marina. The sequence goes on from OY804561.1 coordinate 9,019,961, forward strand.
ACATAGAGAAGCAGCAGATTGGAAAGCGCCTGCTTCCTCCTTGGGAGCTAATTAGATTGTGCCTTAAAGGTCGTACAGCAGAGCTATTGCTGAGGGCTTTCGATGTGTTTGCTTGGACCAGTTCTTCGTTCAGGAGTTCAAGCAAATCCCTTCTAGAAGAGTGCTGGAAATTCGCAGTTGACCAAGATGATTGGGAGAAGCTCTACCAGTTCTCGATTGCTGAAGGATGGAGCGAGGATGATACCATACGCGTTCTTGAAAAAACTATGCTTTACCAGGCAGCTAGGAGGTGTTATGGCCCCGAATCAGAGTCCTATGAAGGAGGTTTTGACGATGTGTTGCCATTGAGGCAAGAGAGCTTTGAGCTTTTAAATATGAAGGATTCTGGCTCTTCTGTGGAAGCAGTCTTGATGCAGCATAAAGACTTCTCAGATGCCGGCAAGCTGATGTTGACTGCGGTTATGCTGGGCAATGGTGAAGTAGATATCAGCGGGAGAGATGGTGCTGTTCCAATGGAGTAATGGCCATGATGAGGGTGATAGAAAGAACAGTTTTGTATCATTCACCTAAGTTTGCTGTATTATTATTGTACATACGGGACGATGTATTGCTCATCTAGTGTTGTAGTTTGCAAGTCATAATGGAGGCACCTTCTCGTTAGAACTTCACTCCCATTTTTCTCATGGCTAAGCATTCGCAGGTGAGATTGATACACCTTTCTTCCCTCAATGCCTTGGTCAAGCTTTGAGGCCGAAAATCTGGCCTTTCACTACGGGAGCAACTTCAAAACACTCTTACTCAAGTCAGGATTGTGGAACTTCTGATCGGATGTTAATTTTACCTGTCAGAAGCTGGACTGATTTACCTGGTTTCTAGGCTTTCAAAATGCTTCAGTGCACAAATTACTTCAGGGTTTCTTCTGAGAATCATTATTCACAGTCTCGTATGAGACGGTTGAGCAAGATATTTGTGCTCCACTACTGTAATCTTATATACTATATGATACAACAAAAACCCAGTTTCATAAAGGTCAGGCCATACAAAATAAGTAACTGCAGAGTGCAGACTCAGCAAGAACATCACACCACCCACTGCCTGCATATGTGCAAGGTTGTCTGGAACAGAAGAAAATCCTAAATTTCAGAGATAGAACCACACTAAAGAATTTACAGTTTTTTACGCCCGAAATATTACATGTAATTCTCTCCAATATGTTCATTAGATGACAATTCGCTTCTAAGGGTAAGACTTAAGAGTGAAGGAACCTTTGGTGCATCCCAGTCCAAGATTTGATGGAAAATTCCAAACAAGGGATAATAAGCTGCATATACAAACCCACGGTTTTGATGTTTACATCATATTTACTTGGACGTTGGAACTCTGTATGAGGGATCAATCATTTTCAAAATGAACAAGTTTCCTTTGTCTCCCCTTGACACCCTGCAGATCCGTGAAAGACTTTTCATCAGTAATAACTCCATTTATTCAAATAAGCAGTTATAGGTCACACCTCTCAGCTAAGTGGCAAGTTAGTCGTATTCTCTCACAAGATACTTGATTCAAGCAAGAATATATGCAAACAGTTAATTGCTGGTATTTTAAGAGTAGAAATTCCAGCACTACCAAGTAGAACCAGCAGAAGAACATACTTCAGAACACATACAAGATACCGATCCAACCAGCATTAAGAACAATTAGTCATTAGACAAAACTTCGGGTTTAGACATGCATCCAATTTGCTATTTGATCAGTCTAAGTCCTTAAGCAGTTCTCTTGATTGTGAAAGTAAGTGTTTGCAAGCACATTTAGTCAATCGTGACGAAGAAGCTCACCAACATAAAGGATTTATCAACTGTCGCAAACAAGTTCTAGTGCTTTCCTTCTTCATAAGCTTAAATACCTTGATGTATACAATTATGAACCCCCAGTCCCCACTATATCCACTTTTTCCCAATGTCGATTAATATCACAATAAACAAAAACAAGTTAATCACTCACTGTTATAACTTAAATTAGCTGCTACTGAAAAAGAAAAAAAGGGAGCATGCGCAAACTTTAGTCATTACTCCTATACTTAGCAATCTTAGCGTGCACGAACTCTCTCCAACTTTTCTTCCCACGTCCTCTCCCCCCAACAAAACTAACAAAGTTTGAGGGATTTATATTTATCTTAAGCTATAAGATCCATCAGAATGTCCAGGTTCCAGAAGGACCAGAACAGGTCATTTGGAGTCTTAATCAAGATTCAAATAGTGCCACTATACAAATATTGGACACTTATTAGCATCAATCTTTCTTGTTTTAACGGAAGCGTCTATTTTTTCACCAATACAAGAATGACACCAGTGGAACTGAAGTATGTATGTATGACAGAGCAAAAAACTCATCTTCCAAAGAAGGCTCTATTTAAATTGTTCAACTTACTTCTAATTCCTAATGTACCACAAACACAAAGTTCTCTCGGGGAGCAACGTAAAATTACCAAGAAAGATCTTATCTTATGTGCTCTTCTGAGCAGATCCAACTACAACACTTTGTGTTTCATCACCACACTAGAAATGATGTTATTTTTTTTTAAGTCAAAAACATGTAAGTCTAAATTATCGTGTCTTTCTCCATTACTAGCAAAGATACAATCATTTAGATTTGAACTCAACTCATGATCCAACCATAAGAATGTATTCAAACATACCGGAAATCTTCATCCAAGTAAGTAATTTCCAACGAGCCGCGAGCTGTGTCCGGTGCTTTAATAGGTATCTTCAAAGAAAGAATTAAATCAGTCAAAACGCCTGACAGTCAGACACTCAATTAGAAATTCTTATGCAGCAACTTAATGATAAAGCCACAGTTAGCCACCACTCTGTACCAATTTACCCGTATCTCTCCATGACCTAATGACCTTCTTCTTTCTAACATGCTAATCATGTATTTACTCTTTAAAACATGCCATCACTAGTATTTTCACAACTATCAAGTAAAAAGGCTACCTAAGTTCAAGCTTAATTAACTTCAATTCACAGATCATTTTGCTTGTTTATGAGACCATATGAACTTATAAAAGAGATTGGAGCTAGATTTACTTAGAACTTAGAAGTATGTCTAAGCTGCTCCTAGTGGAAACAAAGGAGTTGTGATTTCAATTTCAAGAATAAGGATCTAAGTTATAGAAACTACATTCAACAGCAATCTTTACCAGTCCGCCTATCTTGAAATAATCAAATTGTACAGCCACCTTCCTTGAGTTCACTGGCTCAAGATTTGCGGTTACCTGGAATAAGTTGATGTAAGAATGAAGAGAGTAATAGAAAAGCATCAGAATCTTTTATTAGTACAGAAAATGAAGGAATACCCACAGAAAAATGGATATAGAACAGAATATAATATGACAGTCACGTACTAAATGAAGGATAACAATATGAAAACAGTAAGAAACCTATCGATATTTTGAGAAAACAAAAGTTTTTACAAATACTGATAAATTTACACATAATATATGAATATTTTCATGTATAAGCCAAATTTTTTGCTACAAGTATGATAGAAGCAGAATAACAACTTAGAATCTAGCAGTCGAGCCAGTGTAGACTTCTTCTGTTGAGAAGGGGAGGGAGAATCCATCCTTAGGAAGCAACACAAATATATATACTCCTAGAGTGATTGAAGGTTATGAAGATGTTACCTGATTAAAAAAAGGCCAACTCTCCATATTTTGGGCTCGAAGTGTGTCCGCATTTATTGCTTGGTAATTAGCTCTCGATCTTAAGAATTTAGGTCTCTGCCAAGATAATAGTGTGTGAGCAGGCTTTATAACTCCATCTAACGAACATGGGAAAAACAAAAAAGAGCCTTGAACACAGCAAGCCTTAAAAATACTAGCAATAACAGAATTTCAACATGCGTCACCTTGGGTAAGGACAGCACAGGACTATCGGATATTTTTGGGGGACTATGGAAGTGTTCACTGACTGCGATGTTGCTCGTGTAATCTGACAAAACTCATACTACTGAGATTTGTTTTTTAATTTTTTCCCATTACAAGTAACTTGCAAAATTGTATTTGAGTTTGAGATCTGAGACAACCAGGTGCTTCTGAGCACATACTGTATGCCGACATTTACATTTTATCTTAAACTGTATCATCCCTACATTGAGAAATATGGATTCTAATTGTTATATCCCTCAGAACACATGAAAGAAGTGGTATCCTATCAGTAACAACAAACGAAAGAAGAAGAAAAATCATATGTAAATATATTTGGCTGATCAGTGATCATTCAAAACCACAAGAAACTTGCTCCCAAATATTACAATAGTTTGAATTTAGATTCAAGGGAACTAGATAGCTAAGTTAGGTTCCCAGCATGTAATGATGTAAGTTTAACTAATCAACTATACAGCATAAAAGACAGAATGGTCAGTTTCTAATTGACAATAAGTTGACTGATATAGATATAATAAACATTGAAAAATCTAACCTGGGTTTGCAGAATTGATGTTGAGGTTGTGTAAATAAGCTCCCATTTTCCATTCAGTAAATCTGACTTCAGTGGCGCTTTGGTTGGATTCGCAGCTTCAAGTTTGTGCGTAAGCTTGTGAAGACAAAAAGCAAAAGAAAAAAAAAAACATTTTACAATTAAGCAGGAAAACAGGTTTTAAGGTTCAAATACAGTGCAGAGTTCCAACTCGAGCATCTGTATAAACCACATCTCTAATTCACAACTTTTCTAATCATATGGATCACGAATGTAATCAAGAAGTTTCACCCAATTTCTATCCCCATTCATGATAAGTGTTGCAAGAAGTTATAGCACTCACACACCCATCATTCACATGCTAACCCTGGCCATAACTAAACATGATCTTTTTTTAGATCAAACTTAAGTAATTTAAGGTGAACTGTAAACAAAACATGTAACCCCTAATTTGCAACAAACAAGGAACCAATCATTAATGTTACAACTCCTTAGTTTACACCATAGCCAACATTATCGCTACAATAACAACATTATCTTAAAAACCCTAGGCAACGTAGCCTTACCCAAAATGTTGAAAACATAGCCTTATCAAATCCTCTTCCATAACCGTTCTTCCCGATCATGATACAAATTTATACTGCTATTCCCACCAAACATTACTTGATACTAAACGGTCTGTAAGCTACAATTCCAAATTAGTGTAAATTGTATGCAATGGTAAACTACAATTTGCGTGGTTTATAGCGGGACACAACATCTTTACAACATCTTTAACCCCAGTGGCCTTAAAGCTCCCGCCATAAGGCCGGGTAAGGGGGGTCAGATTCACGCAAGCCTTACCCCTATTGAAACATATAGCGGGACTCACTCCTTTAATTTTCATTGTAATTTTACACCAATAGAATGTTTTGGTTAAATTAAATAATTCTATTTCCAAGCCATGTTGCTTATGGAGGCTACAAGCTAATGCAAGCGGTTTTGCCAAGCTAAACTACATCTACTCCATATTACGAAGCTCTAAAGTCCCCCACCAATGGCGAGGTAGGGTGTCGAATTATGTAGCTACGTTGAATAAACCATATGAAGATTGTGCCGAATCACAATTATGACAACTGCTACTTCAATGCGAGAAGCGCAAACAATTTTGAAACTATACAAGCCATTGTAGAATTACCACATTAACATAGATTATAAACACAAATTAGTAAAGTAAAATTGTGATAAAAAAAAAAAGTCGAAACCTGATCAATTCTTTGTTGATCTTCAGGAGTGGCAGAAGCACCTCTATCAAGCGGCCGAATCGCCTCGAGAAGCTCCTCCTTCAAAGCATTAGCATCCTTGCTTTTGTTGGTCAAGAAAGCAGGGAAGAAAGAGACTCTGGTTCGAGTACTAGTACTACTTCTAGTGTAGTGATCAGCTGTTAAAGGCTTGTTTTGGAAAGTGGGTTTGGTGGAGATTAAGTGAAGGGTTGATGGAGAAGAAGCAGGAGAAAGAGAGGGTGCACAAGTTGCTGTTTGATTTGCAGACAAACTTTTCAGAGAAGCAACACAAGATAAGGCCATTGCTAATGGCTAATGCTGTTGGTTAAATCACTGAAATCTTGTTGGGTCACTTATTTAAACTGTTTTTGAGACTTGTACTAAAAGTGTCAGTATATGCCATCATTTTGTGAGGCTAGAGCTTACAACCTTCACAAAAAGGTTTGTGCTCGTGGAGATTGTGAGAGCACCAAATTGGTCTGTGGAGGTGGAAGGGCTTCATAGTTCTTTTTTTTTTTTGGTGGTTCGAAGGATACGGGGAATCAAAATTTTGACATCAAGTAATAAGTCAACATGAAGTTTTCGGTGTAATCGTTGCATATAAGTCCAAATCAATCACCTGATTGTCAGCTTATTGGAGGTGTGAAGAATCGGTAATATAATATGCATGCAAAGTAAAGCTTTTGGTGCAATCATTAGTACAAAATCTAGCGTGCGATGGCTATTGATATACCAAAAAAAAAAAAAAAAACTACCATATAAGAGAGAATTTTGTCATAGTTTATAACTTATTTATGAGATGTGTAGTAAACAAATTTGGCTTAGTAACATATTTGGAGTTAGACACATACTCCGTAAAATATAACCAAAAAAAAGAAAAAAAAGTTAGCCTTGCAAAAAAATTGCGTGCAACATTTGGCACCAAAAAATATTTGTGCATCCTGGCCAAGAATAACACAAGCTCATAAGCCCAACACTATAGCATTAGATACAACGAGACTTTTTTTTTTTTTTTTTTTTTGACAGAACAACGAGACTCTTAGTCTTCGATGTATAGATAAGAGCTCGATCTTTGTGCATCCCGGCCAAAGATGTGATGCAAAATTCTTATCCAGTGATGATTCAAGGCAAGGTAGATTACTTGGAGTCGGTACTCTGTAAGACAAATCAACCACTCTCAATATGAACAAGTTTTCCGTTGTCACCTCCACCACACTGCAAATGAGCAAACCAACTTTTCATTAGCAATAACTCACTCATAACCAGGCAAGAATACATTCCCACAGTAGTCGGTAAACCATGAAAGAGTAACAAACCCTTCTGACTAAAGTCGGCAAGTCGTCTTATAGGTACAAACAGCATGAAGTGCGTACACTCGTACAGGCAGTCCAGTTACTAAGAACAAAGGTAAGAATGATCGGCTAAATAAAATCCAAACTAGAGAAGTATAGTGAAAGCTATATCCACAATCTGCAACATGGTCCTAACTCCTAACGCACCTGAAGCACAAGTCCTATAAAGGGTAATTTCATAAGTCCTAACGCTTAAGACACTAGACAGATTAAGTCTTATCTAATCAGCTCTTCTGAATGCGCCCCCCCCCCCCCCCCCCTCACCAGTAGATCTTACCGATGATACCTTAGATTTGATTAGAACATTACACTGTGTCATTTTATGCCCAAAGCATTTAAGTCTGCCTTTTATTTACAGTTCTGGAAAATCCACTGTTCTTTCGCAATTTAGAGCACAAAGCAGAAAACAAAAATACAATTGAAACCTTGTTGAATTTGCCATATCCTCAGTTCCTCGCTCCTCAGAATGTTCGCTAACTCAAGACTTTGGCCACTTACAATTAGAACTTTTAAGAAACCCAATATGAGACCCTTTCCATTGGTGGAGCAACTACACAGGGTTACCACCCTTCCCTCCGCCCCACCCCCACCCCCAACAAATCCAGATATTGTACAGCTCCTCTAACCTTGCATACCTCCATGGAAATTTGGCAACTAGCTGACTATTTGTGCATTTTAAAAATCTCTCATACCCAGGAGGCCAGGATCCCGTACCAAATTGTTAGGAGAAAGAACCATGAAATTAAGGAAACCCGATCATTCTGTCACTAAAAGCCACACTATTTTAGACAAGTTTTAGATTCTATTTACTAAGAGGATTGACTGCACTCCTAGATTGATGCAAAACTTAATATTACCTTTATGAAAGTCCAGGTCGTGCTGTGATCAACTACCATAATGTGAGGAAGGCTGACTTGATGAAGAACTTCCATCTTTCAGTGGAGAAGATTGCAAGATCTCAACAGCCTGGTTCTTCGAACTCTCTCAGATTTGTCACCCATTTATCTTGCATCAGACTCCAAAATCAGCTGTAACTTTAACATTAAGCTTATTGGTGCTTGAACAAACCCCAAAAAGACAGGGAAAAGGAGAAAGGAAGGATAAAAGCGATTGGAATAGCACTACACACATGTCAAAATCCTCTTACAACCGTGGAATTTGCGTTTACAAGAAATGTTCCATATGAACGATGATTTCCTTACTTCACGTTCAATGGCATCAACATCAGGGAGCCGGGAACTTCTGTGTAACTTGTTGTACGGAGCACAAGTTTTGAAGCTGAGGGGAGAAACCTTCGCTTCAAAAATTAAGACGAACGCCCTTAAAGACATTTCAGGCCACATGGTAACAATTCCAGGCCATTCAAAGGTACCTGCCATTGGGACCTCATGAATACACGCTAATAGGATCATTGGCCAGGCCTGTCATTGAGCTGTAAAAGATGGACAAAAATGGGAATTTAAACATAAGCTAGTGACAGTGACATTAAATCAGCAACATTACAATGTGGGAAAGATGCGATTTCGTTACTACTGGGCCTCAACTAAGAGGTTTAGGAGAATGCGTTACCTGCCCTCATCTTCTCTCTCACTCATGAGCTTCAAGAAGAGATGAGATACTCCCATCATCAGCATCTAACAAAAAATCCACATATCCAAATCAAGTCGGGAACAGCAATTTAAAAAAAAAAACCCACTAGAGGATAACCTGTAGTCCAACATAAACAAAAAAAAACAGGGTCTCATACTGACTAAAAGTTGTGTTTTCTGCAAACTTGTAGATCAACATTTCGCAGGTCTCATATATGTTCGCATACAATTAATCCAAGAATGTTTTAGCGTGAATTTATTAAGAAAGCATAATGTCTTACAAAATTACAGGAAGATAATTTTGACATAAGCCCTACATTAAGTAATTTTCAACTCACCTAATGAGAGGAATGATTTTCACCGTCCACCTCGACCACCCTGTCCTGGAGGATCTCATCTCCTTGGATCTACAACCTCTTGGTGGGCCTATCTTAAACAATAAAAGGTAAAAGCAATAAACAATATGTTAAGATACTCGGTACTATACGCACAACAGTCAGCACACACAAGTCACACAACTACTGATATCCAGAGCATCTAATAAGGGAAGTAAGCAAAAATAACAAGTAAAACTGTAAATTAGTATACAAAAGAGAACCTTTAAACTATGGGGACTACACTAAGATCTCCCCCCCCCCCAAAACCACCACACACACGTGGGAAATAGAGTCAAATAACATTCAGATATTGCGATTGAAGTACACTACACTACATCTAACGACCTTAGGGAAAAAAAAAAAACAAAGCTGTATTAAAAGTCATTAAGTACCAAAACCAGAGTTCAGAGATCACTTTCATTAAACAACTCAACAAAAGTCAAATTTTATCGCCATCCATTTTCTGTCTCTTTTTTAATTAGGATATGACTTTAAGCGAAATTCACTGAAAAATGATGCTTGGTTGATTTACAATGTAAGAACGGTAGCCACAGTATATATATAATATCTTCCCCTCATTTTAAGAAATATAGAGAGAGTTTTAACTTTTCCTACTCAATAAATAGAATGTACTGTAGGCCTACAAATTCGATAAAGTCAATCTCCCAATTACCACATCAGATGCTACAGCCAGTAATCCATCAGAAACTAAGATCTGTTACAACTTACATGTGATGAAATAACAATTAAACGATCATATCCCAGGGGAGCATCATTGAAGTTTCACCTGCCTTATAGAACTACTATTCTAATGACATGAACTTTTACTAAAGCCTAAAGAATGAAATTTAGCAAGAAACCACTTGTTAAACAACCACCATAAAAAAAAATAGATAAATAAATAAAAGTTTGTTCAGAACCACCTTACTTCGTTCCCCGACACTAAACCACCCATCACCACCTTAAACCACCACAAACACCTAAAACCACTTCAAACCACCTCCAACCACCTTAAAGAGAAATTGTTATCTTAAATTTTTTTTTTAAGATCTGAAAATTCTTCAACTTATTTTTCAACTTAATTACTATACTCATAAAAGAAGAAAAGTTAACTTGATTTTGACTAATACCATGTTTAAATGTCTTTTAAACTGCCCCCCACCAAATTAATCTCTCTTCTTCTTCCTCCTCGTGTCTCTGGACTCACCTCTACTTCTCTTATGTTCTCTTTTCTCAGTATATTCAATTGACATTGTCTTTTATTTGGGTTTAATTTTATTGAAATCTCAGTCGCAAACGCCTGTACAGATGCTTAAATCTAATGTCGTCATGTGCTATCACTTTTGACATATCTACCAATTGTATCCCAAAAATTACAGATTCTACTCTCTATATACGATACATCACTGTGAGAAAAAGGCGTTCACCAATACAAAACTAATTACACATTAATATTGTCTACAAAGGATAGCCAAATTCTTAGTAGACTACCCAAGTACTTCAACGATGAAGAAAGATATGGCAAGTAGTAATGCAAGTTCGATTGTCCACATAAACTACGAAATGCTTGACCGAAACTAAAGTTCGCCATTGTGAGAAAAGGGGTCCACACCAGTCAGAAAATTGATGAGAAAAATCCCTACACAAGAGTATCAACTTTCATGCCAATGTTGAATACTAATATAATATCCATCAATTATCTTGGCAAGCCTAATGCCATAAAATATCAGCTCAAGGGTACGAAAAATCTACTGTCTTCATCCAACTATCCAAGGAATCAAAGCCAAATAGACTTTTCCATAAAGCAATACTACTCCATGTAACAAAGGGCTATGACCAAGTGGCCTAAGAAAAATGTTCAGAAGAAAAGCTCTAGTTCCGATTTTGCTTCCACAGTAACTACTCTTCCGTAAAGGTCACATACCCTTCCTAGTCAATGATTTAGTTTATAGGCCTTTCCTCGAAATCATTTTATTGGCTTTGACTTGTTCACCACAAGTCAATGTTCCTAATACATTCAATTTACAACTAGTTCAACAAAAGAACTACTGGCATTCCTGAGTAGTAGTGGTCAAACCGTCAAATTACTTAAACTTAAAAACTTCATAACAAAAATGTAAGCAGATACAGGAAGGACCAACTCCATAGTACACTTAAAAACATGTTGTAAAACAGTGATCAGTTATAAAGTCCAAACCTGATCAGTTCTTTATTGCTCTTCAATAGTGGCATCAGCAACTCGATTAAAGGCTGCATGCCTGCATGGTATCAACAAGCTCTTCCTTCAAAAGAACAAAGAAACAGCTTCCCCAAAGTTGCCAACTGAGTTGCAGAACCGTTGACATGTTATCCAAGACTAGCATATAACAAGCAAAACCTTAACCGGGAGATATAGGCCTCAAGTGTCTGAGCTGCTCAAGGAGCTGATCTTTAATAACAGATTCATCTACCTTGGAGAATTCTCTGGCGAGAAACATATAGGTGTGCAGACTAACACTACACTTAAGAGACTGAACCACGTCAAGAAGCTTGACACATGGATCCAATTGCCCTTTCTTAAAAAAATTATCAACCAACACTTTCCATACAACTTCATCAACGTCCAAATTATTCTTTAGAACATCTTTAAACAACGTTACAGCTTCATCTGCTTGGTTTAACTTGAACATCGCAGATATGAGCAAGCCATAGGTAGATACCGGAAGATCAACCTTACTCCTTGATAAAGATCCTAGTAATTCCAGAGCAGCTTTCACCCTCGAATTCTTACAGAAAATAATCAATAGGGAATTATAGATATCATTGTTCAGAGGCAATGATTTTTCCTGCATGTTTCTAATGACTTGCTCAGCCTCATAATACTTTTGTTCTCTACATAAACCAGACACTAAGGTGCTATAGATAGTGGCCTCACACCCAAATTCTGATAGTTTAACTAACAGCTGATTGATCGCTTCGTATCCCAAATCCTTGCCATCTGAAGGGAAACTATAACAAATGTCATTCAGCACTGCAACTTTGTCCACAGTTAACTGGCATTCTTTACTTAAGCCCTTCAGCAATACACCAAAAGTACGGTAGTTAGGTTCACAGCCAAACTTCAACATTTTCTGAAGAATCAAAAAGGCATGATCTTGCCTACCACTTGTAACAAAACCGTCAATCAAAGAGGTAAAAGTCACAACATCTGGAGATATGCCTTTCTTTTGCATTTCTTCAAATAGATCTATTGCACAGTCGACCTTTCCTTCTTGACACAATCCATGTATGAGTGTACTGTAAGTATACACATTTGGCTGGCAATTATTGTTTTTCATGTCATCAAATACCTTAAATGCAAGATCAGTCCCTTCATTTTGGCAAAGTCCCGCAATTAAAGATGTGTATGTGACAACATTTGATAACAATCCACACTCGGACATCCTATTGCACAATTTCTCTGCGTCCACGTACCTATTTTTCTTAGTTAATGCATTAATAAGAACATTGAAGGTCTCAGTTGTAGGGGAACAACCAGATTCCTCCATCATATCAAACAATTCTACTGCGTCGTCTATGTTCCCTAACTTACAATGACCATCAATTAGGATAGTAAAGCAGAATTCATTGGGCTTCAAGCCTCTCTCGGACATTTCACGCCAGAGAGAAGTTGCTTGTTCCAACTTGCGCCCATTGCAAAACCCAGCAATCATTTCAGCATAAGTATACTCATCAGGGTCACAATCCGTCTCCCTCATTAAATTGTACAATCCCATAGCATTGTCTAGATTATTTTGCATCAAATGACCACGAATAAGTATATTATACGTTACCACACTAGGGGAAGGGCCAACATTAACCATACTATCAAAAAGTTTCATGGCATTCTGCAGAGAACCTACTGAGCACAAACCCTTTATCATCTCGTTGAAGGTACGAGAATCCTGGGGACAGCCACAAGATGCCATCCAATCAAAAATATCCTGAGCTTGTTCAATTCTTCCACACGTACACAACTCATGGATCAATGCATTATAGGTAACAGTACTTGGAACCATACCATCTTTTACCATTCTGTGGTATAACCCTGAAGCAACCTTCAGATGGCCTGCATGGGACCACCCACTAATAAGAGCAGTATAAGTATGTACATTAGGGCGACAACCTCTTCCACGCATAAATCCCACAAGTCTAGAAGCATCCTCCATCCGGCAAGTCTCACACAATTTGACAATTGGGACCGTAAAAGTATAAACAGTAGGTTCCACCCCTTTCTCGATCATTTCCCCCAACAGGCTCAAGGCCTCGTCTACCCTGTCCTCATTGCAAAGCCCATTGATCAAAGTACCATACGTCACAGAATTTGGCACACACCCTTCTGTTAACATTCTACTAAACATTTCAAAAGCAGCCCCTAATCTACGATTCCTACAATAACCAAGAATCAAAGAGGTAAACAAAAAGTCATCCGGGCGGATCCCATACCGAAAAACCTTCCCTAAAAGAGCCTCAGCATCTCGAACATTCCCCTCCTTACACAACACATTGATCATAGTATTCAACGTCAGAAGATTCGGCTTTACCCCACAAAAAACCATCTCCATGTACACACTCCTGGCAACCTCAACCAAACCGAACTTCCCGGACGCGATCAACAAGGTATTACCACTATACAGAGTCATCCTAAGACCCCTCCTACTAAACTCACCCAAAAAATCCAACACCCTCAAAAACTCACTCCTATTCCTACAGGATTTAACAATCAAAATCCTAACATGATCAGCATCATCAAAACAAGCTTCTCTAACAAGCCTATCCAACATGGCAACAAAACAATTGAAATCGTGCTGATAAGGGGGCCTCTTAGAGACCCAATAAAAGAATTCCAAGACAGACCCAATATCATTATGGGCAAGAATGACCCGTTTAACAACATCGGGTCTCAATCTGGGGGTCAAAGATATGAGCTCGGAGCTCCGTTTCCAATGAAACTGGGTCCCCAAAATGTTACAAACTCTAGAAACAATGGTTTCCTCATCATTTCGGACCGACGACGATGGCAATGAATCAATGCGGGAAAAAGTGGAAACATTTGATGAAATTTTGCGGAAATGAAAAGAACCCAGTTGAGATAAGAGCTTACGTAAGTGATACGCAGATGGGGTTTTCAAGAGCATTACCATTTTTTATGCTGGGGAAGAAGTTGATGATGAACATTTTTTCAAGAGCCACCACCATTTTTGACCATTTTGGCGCAGATTCGTGGCGGCGGTTGGTGGTGAGCGCGGCGGCGGTGCGATTGATCGAGGAGAGAGAAGGGCGGAGGCTTGTGGAGGAAGATGGTGGCGTTGTTTGTTAGGAATGAACATGAACACACCCCCCAACCTTCACACTGGACTCAAAATGGGCCGCGCGGCGATATATTGTCCTTGTGTTCTAGTTTTTCAACTTTCTTTTCTCAAGTTTTGTAAGTTTGATTGAAATTCGCAAAGTTATAGGTTTGAGTTCACAAAAAAAAAACAATCTATCGTCCGAATCTCGACTTTATAACTCGACACAATTTTAAATTTATTATTTATTTTTTATAAGAGCCAATATGAGATGCATGACTTAACATGTTTCAGGCGAATCTCATAACAGATGTCATAGTATGATATTGTCTAATAATCGTATTGGTTTTTTTTTCGGTATTGGTTTTAGTATAACAAAAAGGAATTATTTTTTAGAATAATGCACACAAAAAAAACCTTTAATTAGACTAATAAACAAAGTTTGGCGATCCAACCATAGTAGTTGAGCTACAATGTATGAATTGACCTGATTGACAAATCTCACTAAAAATATCATAATACAAGCTTATCTAATTGTCGTTCCGATCTTAGTGTAACACGATAGAATTTGTTTCTAAAGCTAAAAAGTTTAACTAAATGGCTGGGCTACCCAACTATAGTAGTTGAACTACATCAGAGGATAATCTTACACAAGAGTTGAATATAAAAGGGCAAGAAAAAAAATGAGAACAATGTTGTAGATGGAATGTGCACAACAGACAAGCCAACAGAATGCCGACAACGTCAAACGTTCTTTGGTCTGCAAGCTATCAACAGAGATTTACAAAAATGAAAATGGGGAGGTGTTTGAGGTGAGAGTGAGAGAGTGGTTGATGAGTAGTAATGTAGTATAGACTGTGAATTGAACATTTATACCTGGAGAGCGACATAAATGATTGTTTTTTGCCACAAAAAAAAAAAAGAAAAAAAGCAAGCATTTTAAAGAAGGTTAACTGAACCAAAATAAGATAATATAGATAAAATTAGAGAAGACTAGAAGAGGTATACTTGCCGCCAAAAAGTACAAGGGTTTGTTCAAAGTATTCCTCGCAAAGCAGCCGGCAATTTGGCAAGAATTAAGTTACAGAAGCTACTAATTTGGTGAAAGGTTTCATTAGGTATCGTAGACATTTTCTTTCATACTTCATTCGCAAAAAAGCTGGACCAGCACATAGAGGACTTCAATACTCTGTCGGTCTGTCCTTCGCAGGAGATGTCTTCAAACAGCGTGGCTCCTTGGCAGGAAACCAAACCCGGCATTCAAATATCACATCAAGACTCTGCAGGTCTCATTGAGTGTCATAATTAGCAGTTAATCATCACTTACGTAGCTTGGTCGCAACTTTCTTCTTTTCCTTGACCCTTTTGTGTTTTCCTTCCTGAGGACACAAATTAATGTCTGTTGAGAACCAAAGCATGCAGTTCATACAATTGCATTTCGTTATTTCAACATTGCATTATGATTTATGAGGTCGCAAAGACAATCATGCAAATTGTTCAATCCATATGCTCAAATGGACACCTACTCTAACTCTCTTCTACTCTCGACGGTGGGCTGTGGTGGTGGCGTCTGGTGGTGGTTGTAAGTGGTTCGGTGATTGTGGTGGTGGTCATGTTTATTGTAAGGTGGGTCATTAATGTTAAGTAGGGTTAATCAGTGGATTAGTATATGGTTTAGTGGGTTATTAGATAGTCTAATTTGTGTTAGTAGTGAAAGTAAGGGTAGGTTGATAATTGCATTTGCCTAAAAACTAAGACAAACTTCGCAAAGAGGAAAGTGTAAACAATTGAATCAAACTGGGGGGGGGGGGTAACAAAGATAACCAAAGGTGACAAAGAATCTAAACTAACTTGAGACAACAAAATCACGCTATACAGTCTCATCATAATTTACTATATAGTGGATCTGTCATCAACATATCACCACTTTCATAGTAAGATGAACTTACATTGTATTAAGAATCATAACATTTTAAAGGAAGAATGCTCAATATTCGTAAACACACCCATACACCACAGAATCACCGCATTAGCTCATACAACCAGTACACATTGACAAATTCGTAACTTGCTATTTTGATTGGCAGATCATCAAAACTCTGGGTAAACTAGTCGCATGGGTCTACTTAACAGCATTATTTATCATACAGGATATAGATAATCAAATTGAATGATCATATTCAAGGAAGTTCACGTCAGCTGGATATTATCTTAAATCTGAAATTCTGAAGAGAATTGGGTGTATTTTTTCAAATATCAAAGTATCTTAAAGAGGCGGGCAAATATAATTTGAAACTGCTTAGATCTGGGACCTCACCATGCTCTTTGTTTTTGAAGATGGAGAAACCTTTTTGTCCCTTTTTGCAAGTGCGGTTGATGTTTCTTCGCCATTCTTCTCAACAGTAGGCTTTGAGACCTTTTTCTTCTTTGGAGAGGCATTCAGTGGAGATTCTTCCTTCCCATTATCCACAACGCTATTGTTTCGTTTACTCTTCTGCGAAGGCTTCTTCTCCTCTTGCTTATCATCTTCCCTCTTCCGTTTTGTCGTTTTCTCTTCTTCAGTCTCCTCAACATCATTGAGAACACTTTCCTGCTCTATAGTTTCTGTAGCCTCCACGGATTTGGGTCCTGGAATCGTATTGCTTATTTTTTTCAGCTGCATAATGTGAAACATCATGAAGTCATGTCACACTTTAGTGTCATATCTCAGATCCACCATTTATATTGCAATAAAGATTGTATGCAAGCCACATGTATACACTCAACAACTTCAACAGAGCAACCATTTTACCAATCCAAATATCTCAATATCTCAACTTTGACTGGAGCAATTTAAAAAAGTGCAGAAAACCAAACATTTTCTGGTTCAACTGAAACTTATTGCCAGGAGGATCGTCTACCTTGGCCACAAAGAATCCTTCCAGATTGTGATGATGTGGGTAAAAGCGCCTTGCCATCTCCAACGACGGATGAAACCGATATTTTCTAAAGCGAACATATCTGTGGAAAGAAAGGGAGTGAAGTGTTTACTTTTCTTCAATATGAAGAGCAATCGGAAATCTACATATATTTAACTTTCAATATAGTCAGAAATCAATAAGGAGTATTACCCTTTACATATTTTATCTGTAAAATCAATTCCACATGAGACTAGCTTGACATTCCGTTTCTTCAAGGCATAATCAATAACTGCTTCATTCTGTACAAATTTAAATTATTAACAGGATGCAAGACCGAATATCTTTTTGAGGTAAACAACGATCTAATTGTATTGTTTACACACCTCCATAACCATAATAGAGCATGTTGAGTACACAACATATCCTCCAGTTTTTGAGTTTGCATCCACCAAATCAATAGCAGTCAAGAGAAGTTGCTGCAGCCAAGTTTTACCATGTTGATGTCAGCAAGATTAAGAAAATGGGAGATAACCTTTCCCAGAACTTACAGCTCACCAAGCCTGATGGGGATAAAATGAATTGCATATATCTACAGAAGCAAGTCTACCAGCACCAAGTGTAGTCAAGACATCAAAATGATATTCAATTGGAAACCCAAACAGCATTGCTACGTAATTGTACGCTAGCAGCTCATAATATTAAGGTATGTAACAATTCAGATTCGTCTACGTCTGTTAGGACCAAGCACTTTTTTGAATTAAGTAGGTAGCTTGCAGCATCTAGATATGTAAAGTGGTCCATTATGTTATCGACTACAGAGGACGCGAGTATATGGTCGTTCTTAACGATTTCCATTGCATTTACGCATTTTTAAAGCTATAAAGTGGTTATTTTGAGAACTTAGTAGTTAGCACAAACATTCAATATTCTACACTCCTCTTTTCTCAAATCTGCATTCCTAAATACTTCCTTTACCAAAGAAGAACAGTTACAAACCTGCTGTAAGTGGGCACAATTCTGGATTTCTTCAAAGCTTTTGGTAGACTTTACAGATTCGTCTTTGGATATGACCTAGATATACAAGGCAAAACGCGTATTAACATCAGAAGCTCAAAAAGAGAATTGTGACAGGAGAACAAACACTCGTAAGATCAGATACTATCTTAGTATCCAAAAGCCCAACATTAATCAGCCACTGAGACATCAGAAAAATAATTGCGCACCCGTTGGAGTGGGGCTGCAATGTTGCATGAACAATTAGGAAATAGGTCTATTGTGAAGCATACAGATTTTCATCACATGCAGCAAACATAAGAGTAAAAGGGATTATTGATCTTTTGGCCATCCAATGACCTGCAAAGCATTTTAATGGGGCTTTGACATTAAGCCATGTGAAAATTGTAAATGCTGATGAGTGGCTTGCGGGACAAAGATCATTTTGATCATCAAGCAAAAACATTTCAATTTTTACGTTATGTGAAATATTTTCTTACCAATTACCTAAATCACAACTGTTTTCACAAGGTATATTTGGATGTATGACCAATTTAATTGACTGGTGGGCATCATTAACAGGCTTAACAGAGTGATAAGCCTCATATAGGAGGGATATACTGAGAAGTTTACCAGCAAGGTTACATGGTAGTACAATTAGGACATTGCCAGTCACAAGATTAAGGCTTCGCACAATTTTAGGCTAGACTTGCAATCAAGACAAGGGCACACATGCACAACCCGCAGGAAGCACAGCCCACAGGTTATGAATCAATACAGACACATCTGAGGGAGAAATTGTGTAACCGTGTATTCACGAAAACATGATAAGTCTCTGTAAGTTGATGGAGAGATGATTTAACCCCTGAAAGGACTCTCCAAAATATGGTGAACTCTTTTCTATTGTCGTTATTGCTAAATTACTGGATTATCAAACTGCCTAACACAAAACACCATTTGCAACTCCATCCAAATGAAGATCAAATAATCAGCATAGAGACTTGTAGACAAGAAAGCTTAAACTAAGCATTACTTACGCCAGTTCCACTGCAAGGGGCATCCAATAGCACTCTATCACATGAATTCATTCCAAGCACCTTTGGAAGCTGGATGTAAGAGAAACAGGTCAGGCAAGTCAGCAATTAGATAATAGTAGCGCCCTGTTAATTAATAATGCAAGGAATACTGTTCAATCTTAGAGTGATTTACAACTCCTCAAAATTAAGACATTCTAAAGAATACAGTTGAGTTAACAAATACTTAGAAAGTTGTGAGGACAAGTACATAGGGTTGGGTTCCAGTTCAAATCGTACTTGCATGGGAACCCAAAGAACTCATACTGACAGTTGATCAGGTATAGAGAGAGAGGTGGGGTAGGATTTTGAACAGGGTAGTGTTGGCAATATAATCTAAACAAAAAAAATGTAGAGAAAGAAGAGTCAAACCTCTCTCCCGTCATAGTTGACGACAACTGTGTTTGTCACCCCCATGCGGCTAATATTTGCTGATAGAGAATGGAGCCTATGCTTCTTCATTTCATTGGCAAAAACTATTCCTGTATGTTGAGAAAATAAGAAAGAGACTCATCAGAAGACAAATGAAAGAACAACCACATATTGCTCTAACTTCAGATAGGACTTAATTTATAGTCAAATAGACTGAATGATAAACCAAAGATATATCCAAATCAAAAGATACAACAGGCAAGTTGCACATCTCACTTGTACGATACTAGGAAATTTATTCCTACTTGACAAAACAGAAAGCAAAATAGTGATTAAAAAGACATGCCAAATGATTGGCCAGTGAGCCCCCACCTGAAACCCAGCTTTGGTATAAAATTTGGGAAAATGAATTAAAAGGTATAAACAAAACTCGAAGCTTCACATTACGGAAAGATGAAACATAATCATACCAGTGTTTTTCATGAGAGCAGCAATATAAGTGGTTTTTCCACCAGGTGCAGCCCTGCAAAAACAACAGGAACCACATGGCATGAGATTAGAAACGAGTACTACTAGAAGAAACTACCAACTTGCCCAGCCCTGCCAGCGCTATGAAGGGCCACCATGCTATATTAACATCTCCTCTCCCCCTAGTGAAGCAGTACAACTGTGGGGGGGAGGGGTATTCACTATTTTCAGATTAATGATGTCGAAGAATCGATTACTTACGCCATATCCACAACTTTCTCTTTCTCCTGCGGAGCTAAGGACATGACGGGCAAAAAAGAGTTCCCACTTTGAAGCTGCAGAAAAGCAGATAGTAACTTTAGTTTCACAAGTTTTAAAAAATTTGCACACAAAGCAAACATCATGCAAAGTCATATCATATGTTACCATGTAGTGACCAGCCATGTATTCTGGAGTGGCACCAATCGGCACTTGTGAGTCATACACAACCAGACCAACCTTCAATAGAGAAGAACATTGATTTATTTTTTTTCAATTATGTAAGACAAGTAAGCAACAAGAAGATAACACCAATTACAATTAAATAAGAAAGTCAAATTTACCTTCGACCACTTGTCAAGAGAATCTAAGTTCACTCCTCTGTTTAAGAGAACATGAGCAAGGTCTCGCCTGCGTGTCTACATCACAAGAAGAAGCATTTATTGAACCTTGTATTAAGCATCACTGGAAGTAGTACGTGGAGAGAGCGCAATAAGAGCAAAAATGAACATCAATCCAAAGATGGACAAACCTTTAAGGTGTTGGTTCTTAAACAAATATTGCGAGGTTTTTCAAAAGCTTCAATAAGTTGTAGCAGCTCATCAACCGGAAACATCTGTTCAAAAACAAACAATTACAGAGCTAAACACAACGCAGCATGACCTCAAACACTACTTACAAAGCAGTAATCCAATTGTAAAAAAGAAAAGACATAGTAACACACCTCCACCAACATCTCAATAAGGAAATCATTGTAGCCATAGTACGAGCACAAGTCGACTTTAAGCTGCTCAATGTAATCCGTCCTCGGTGCCTTGTCTTTATTCAAAGCCTTAAAGTTCAAAAGGACCCTAGCAACTATAACATTGAAAAAAAAAACCACCCTACAGGTTACAATCTACGAGTAGAAAACAAGGCTTGAATGGAAACTGCATATTATAAAAAAGCAACATACTTTCTTTTATCCTCCTTAGGAGGCTTGAAAGTTGTGGCGGTTGATTAGCTTCCTCTTCAAGCTCCTAAATAAAAACGAATTATACACCACTGGTACGTGAGAAAACAGCTAGATAGTGAATACTGAATCGTGATGCATAAGATAAAGAAAGGAAAAAACGAAATATAAACCTCCTTAGTTGGGAGTTTAAATCCATCTGTATCAATGTTAATTAGCACTTCCTCTCGTGCATCCTGCTGTTGCTTAGCTAAATCATCGTCGATGGCCTTTGATTTTCTCACAAGCTCATCTGACTCGTCGTCCTCAGAACCCAAATCCAGCTCCTCCAATCCAGAATCCGACCCTGAATTATCCTCCTCCGCCTCCTCAACACCAAACTCATCTTGTTCCAATTCGGAACTGGAACTCAAGTCTGATTTATCCTCAACACCGTACTCATCGGTTTCCAACTCAAACGAATCCGAGTCTGACCCTGAACTCATTTCTTTTCACCTGCAACAATTAACACCACGCTTACTTTGACGCCCCTCAATACCAATACTAAACTACTCTAAATATCGTGAAACAGCGTAACATTCACGCATTCAATCCCCCAAACTTCAAACAACACAACACACACTCTAACATTACGGAAACTTTAATTAATACAAAATGCAAAATTTTCTACCTTATTTTTCGATTGTATCCCATTAAACCAACAAATATAGCATATGGTCAACAAAAATCAGAAAATTAGCCAATTATTAACACAATTAGAAAAGAAAAGGATCCGAAAATTACCGGTAAATTAATTTGGGAGTCGAATTTGGGGACCAACTTGCTCAAATTTCTCTTCGAATCAATTCGTGTGTGCCGCCAAAATGCGAAGGAAACGTAAAAGCTGGTGTGGGTATAGGGTTTTAGCTTGTCTCCGTTTTCCTTCTTATTACCAAATTCTATTAAAATATATTTATGTTATATTAGCGAGACATTTTGATTTGCCAATTTTACCCTCCACTCTATATCAATCAACCGCCTAATTAGAGCAGTTAATTTGATTTCAAAAAAATAAATAAAACATCATGTCATTCGACTTCACTCGCGACTATTCTCCTTTCCCTTGATCAATTGTTTACCATGTCTCTCCCTCATCATCTAGCATCCTCCAGATTTCTCTTCTTTTTCTACTCTACCAACAGTTTGGTTTGCTTTCAAATTAACAAAAGATTTCTGGGATTCGACAACTAAAATTCTCTGAAGGTTGGCCTAGTGGTTAAGAACTCAATCTGCCTGAAGGTTGTCCCGGGTTCAAATCCCCATACCCCTTGCATGATGATGATTTTCTTAATTGGTATATGGTACCCCGGAGGTACGTAGCTCTATGTACCTCTCGTCCTAATTATAGGAAGTTCATGTTTTACGGTCAAGCCCAATGTAATGACAACAATTCTGGCCCAAATTATTATCAGGCCACAAACATCAAACTTAAAGCCCAAAGTATTCTCTCTCCTCCCCTCTCCTATTCTCCATCCCGCCTCCCCTTCTTTTTGCCGGAAAATGCTGCCGGAGCACCACCACGCCGCGCCTCTTAAATCAACCAACGCCGGCGATTCATCACCTTACCTCATGTCGCCGGACGAAATTAAAGCCACCATTTGTTCTCGCACCTCAGCGTTCGTTTTTCTCCTCTTCAAGCACTACCCAGCCCCTTTCTCGACCCCCAAACCCTCGAATTCGTCGACGCGCGGGTGTTGGGCCAGGTTTCCGGCAACTAGAGTTTATGGTGATGGCGTCACTGGGTGGTCTCAATGGTGGTGGGACTGGTGGGAGAGAGAAAGGATGAGAGAGAAAATGGAGCGGGGCTGTAGGAGTGGGGGTCGCTGGCGATCGGCGGTTGTGGTGGTCGGAGGATAAGAGGATGCAGAGGGATGGGCGTGGAGGCGGAGTTCGTCGGAGGGAAGCTACTAGAGCTCTACAGTGGGTAAAACCATGGGCAGCCCTACCCAGCCCCTTATGATATGGGTAAAACCCTACCCAGCCCATTTAGATTTTTGTCCTTTTAAATCCAGTCCTTTTAAGTCCAGCCCTAACCCGCCCTAACCCACCCATTGTACAGGTCTAGAAGCTACCATTGATAGGGGGCGGCGAGCAAGGATGAGAGCGGCGGAGCCGGGGAGGGGGAAATCCCAAGGGAATGACCAACCAAAGAAAGAGAGGAAGAAGAGGAGGCGGTGGCGCGGGAATAGGGAGACAAAGGTCACCGGAGGCAATGCTTCTATGGTACCCGGGGGTACCATTCTTTTCGTACCCCCGGCCCAAATAAATGAAAGTGTACTATGGACTGAATTTTCTGTCAATAAAAGCCCACAAGTTTGTTTTAAAAGCCAAACATCTAATCTACCACTACAAGCCCAACACCAATACAAATTGCAAGCCCAACACCAATACACAACCAAAAAAATAAAAAAATGACAACTCACATTCTCTCTCTTCCTCTTTGCGCACCACCACGCACCGCCGTCCCTTTGCTCCGACCACCACCTCACACGACGTCCCCACCGCCATTTGAGGCGCGCCGCTCCGGCAACCTCACGGCGGCATCCTTGATCACGCGTCACCACCTCCGACGTCGTCCAAGTCCCTTTTTCTCATTTTCTCTCTCCTCTCTTACTCCCTCCCCTAGCCCCTATTGTCAACCGCCACCGCACAAAAAACGTCCCCCACCCCTCGCCCTACGCCGCCGACCACACGCACCACCATCATCCCCGCAAATAAGAAATGTCAAGTGAGATCGAAAAGAAGGGAGGGGATAATAAGGGAGTTGGAAGGGGCGGCAGTGTCGTGGAGTGGCGGGGGGAGGGTCGCGTGGGAGAGGCGGTGAAGATGGCTGGGTCGAGGCCGCTGTTGGTGGTGGTCGGCGAGGGATCACGGCGGGAATGGGGTGGTCGGGTGGGGTTGGGGGGTTGGGGGAGGAGAGAGAAAAATGAGAAAAAAGGGACTGAGCTTTTGTTCTAGGATGATTAGTTTTTGTTCTGGAATGGTTTTTTGTTGTTCTAGGATGATTAGTTTTTGTCTTAGAATGGTTAATTATGATCTAGAATGAACGCCTTTTGTTTCGCGATGATTTGTTTTTGTTATAAGATGAATGGTTTTTGTATAGGAATGGTTGATTATTGTCCTAGGATGATTAGTTTTTGTTTTAGGATGGATGGTTTTTGTCTATGAAATGTTGGTTTTTGTCCTAGAACAAATAATAAACTATCCTAATTCAAAAACCAACCATCCTAGGACAAAAAATAACTATTTCAGAACAAAAATTAACCATTCTCAAACAAAAGTTAATCATCTTAAGCTAAAAACCAACAATTTCAAGACAAAACTCATTCATCCCAAAACAAAAACAAACCATACCGAAACAAAAGTTGTTCATTATAGAACAAAAGTCATTCATTTTGAAAACTAAAATGATCATATTATGTTTTGTTTATGTTCTATAATGATAACAAAAACTAATCATCGTGAAACAAAATTCGTTCATTCCAGAACAAAAACTAATCATCTTATGACAAAAATCATTCATCCCAAAACAAAAATCATTCATCCCAGAACAAAAACTAATCATCCTGAAACAAAAGTTGTTCATTTCAGAACAAAAACTAATCATCCTATGACAAAAATCATTCATCCCAGAACAAAATATAATCATCCTGAAACAAAAGTCGTTCATTCGAGAACAAAAACTAATCATCCTATGACAAAAATCATTCATCCCAAAACAAAAATCATTCATCCCAGAAAAAAAACTAATCATCCTGAAACAAAAGTCGTTCATTACAGAACAAAAACTAATCATCATATGACAAAAATCATTCATTCCAAAACAAAAATTATTCATCCTAGGACAAAAACTCTTCATTACAGAACAAAAGTCAACCATCATAGGACAAAAACTAACCATCCTATGACAAAGATCATTCATCCCAGAACAAAAACTAATCATCCTGAAACAAAAGTCGTTCATTTCAGAACAAAAACTAATCATCCTATGACAAAAATCATTCATCCCAGAACAAAAAATAATCATTCTGAAACAAAAGTCATTCATTCCAGAACAAAAGCTAATCATCCTATGACAAAAATCATTCATCCCAAAACAAAAATCATTCATCCTAGGACAAAAACTAACCATATTAGAATAAAAATCAACCATCATAAGAAAAAAACTAACCATCCTATGACAAAAATCATTTATCCCAAAACAAAAATCATTCATCGCAGAACAAAAACTGATCATCCTAAAACAAAAATCGTTCATTCCAGAACAAAAACTAATCATCCTATGACAAAAATCATTCATCCCAAAACAAAAATCATTCATCCCAGAACAAAAACTAATCATCCTGAAACAAAAGTCGTTCATTCCAGAATAAAAACTAATCATCATATGACAAAAATCATTCATCCCAAAACAAAAACTAATTTGTGTTAAAATGAACGGTTTTTGTTTTAAAATGAATAATTTAGATCAATAGTCAAGATTAAATCTAATAAACAAAAACAAAAAAAAACACCCCTTCCCCTTCCTTTTTCTCTCTCCTCCGCCAACCCCTCTACCCCACCCGACCACCCCATCCCCGCCGGCGGCCGTCGCCAACCACCACTAACACCGGCATCGACCCAGCCGTCTTCACCGCCTCTTCTACGCGACCCTCCCCTCGCCACTCCACGACACCGACGCCCCTTCCTTCTCCCCTATTATCCCCTCCCTTCTTTTTGATCCCACTTGACATTACTTATTTGCGGGGATGATGGTGGTGCTTGGGGTCGGAAGCGTAGGGCGAGGGCCGGGGGAGGGTTTATGGGTGGTGGCGGTCGAGAATAGGGGCTGGGGAAGGGAATGAAGGAGGAGAGAGAAAATGAGAAAAAGAGTAAGTGGAGGGCGATGGGGGCGATGGTGCGGGCTCATGGGGTCCGCCGTGGGGTCGCCGGAGCGGCGCCCACCGAATGGTGGTGGTGGCGTCGCGTGGGGTTGTGGTCGGTGAAGGTGGACGGCGGTGATTAGGTGGTTCGTGGTGGTGGTGGGTGAGTATGTGAGGAGAGAGAAAATAAAGGGGGAAGGGGAGAGAATATGGGTTGGGCCTTTTGTTTTTCTGTTTGTTTTGGTTGGGCTTTAAAAACACCTTGTCCTCAAATCTAACTAAAAACAGAAGCCCAACTCGAAAAAAGTCCAGGGGGTACCATTCTATTCGTACCCCCGGGGTACGGTAGTATTTGCCCACCGGAGGAGGACGTTTCTAGTGGATGGGCCCGCTGTAGGGGTGGTGGCTGCGCGGGTAGCGGTGCAAGTTGGGGGTTTGGATGTTTGGTGGTAGTTGGTCCGGTAGAGATGGAGGAAGAGGAAAGAGAGCTTTTTTTTTATCCTTTTATTTTTGTTAGAATACAATGAGTGAAAAAGGTAAATAATGAGTGAAAGTTTGAATACAATGACTAGAAAACAAAAAACAATGACTAATTTATAATGGCTTAAAAATGGTAAATAATTAGTGAAAAATTAGAAAACAATGACTAAAAATAGAAAATAATGACTACTTTAGATAATAACTAGAAAAAGGTAAATAATGAGTGAAATTAGAATACAATGAGTAGATTACAAAAAACAATGACTAATTTATAATGACTAAAACATGGTAAATAATGAGTGAAAAATTGAAAACAATTACTCGAAAAATTTTCAATCATTATTTCCCGATTTTCACTCATTATTTCTCATTTTTCACTCATTTTATAACACATCATAGTCATTATTTATTTTCAATCATAATTTCCAATTTTACTCATTATTTCCCAATTTTCAATATCACAATTTTTACTCATTATGTACCACTTTATCGTCATTATCTATTTTCACTCATTAATTCTCAATATTCACTCATTATATATAATTTTTATAGTCATTATTTTTATTTTCAATCATAATTTTCAAATTTACTCATTATTCCAATTTCACTCATTATTTCACAAATGTTTATTCATTATCTATAGTCACTCATTGTTTCTCGATTTTCACTCATGATTTCTTGATTTTCACTCCTTATTTCTTAATTTTCACTCGTTATTTCTCAATTTTCACTCATTATTTCTCAATTTTCACTCATTATTTCTTAATTTTCATACATTATTTCTCAATTTCTACTCATTATATACACCACTTTATAAAGTGGTATATAATGAGTAAAAATTGAAAAATAATTAGTGAAAACTGAGAAACAATGAGTGTAAATTGAAAAATAATGAGTGAAAATTCAGAAAAAATGAGTGAAAATTGGAAAGTAATGACTATAAAGTGGTATATAATGAGTGAAAATTGAAAAATAATGAGTGAATATTGAGAAATAGTGAGTGTAAATTGGAAATCATAGAAATTAATAATGACTATATGGTGGTACATAATGACCGAAAAATGAAAAATAATGATCGAAAATGAGTGCAAATTGGGAAAAAATGAGTGAAAATTAGAGAATAAAAATTGGGAAATAATGAGTGAAAATTGGGAAATAATGATTGATAATACATAATGACTATAAACTGGTATATAATGAGTGAAGATTGGGAAATAATGAGTGAAAAGTGGGAAATAATGAGTGAAAATTGGAAAATAATGAGTGAAAATCGGGAAATAATGGTTGAAAATAACTAATGACTATAAAGTGGTATATAATGAGTGAGAATTGAGAAATAATGAGTGAAAAATGGGAAATAATGAGTGAAAAATGGAAAATAATGAGTGAAAATTAGGAAATAATGATTGAAAATAACTAATGACTATAAAGTGGTATATAATGAGTGAAAATTGAGAAATAATGACTGAAAATGGAAAATAATGAGTGAAAATTGAGAAATAATGAGTGAAAATGGAAAATAATGAGTGAAAATTGGAAAATTATGAGTGAATATTGGGAAATAATGAGTGAAAATTGGGAAATAATTAATAATGACTATAGCCCGAAAGAGTGTGGATCTTGCGTGGGTAGGAAATAACTAGTTGAAAAGAGAAAAGTTGTCGCTTGTCGGAGTGGGGGCAGCTTTGAGGCTTGGCTCGGGAGGCGGTAGGTCGACTGAGATCGTATATTCTACCATTTTTAATCATAATTTTGGTATACTTTGTCACATTTTCTTTTATATCATCATCATTTTGTTCTATTTGGTCATTATATTACTCTATATATATATTCATTAATTTTTATTTGATTATTATTTCGGTCATTCGTACATTATTTTCCGCTATAGAGTCACTGTTTCCCTATTTTTGGTCATTATTGACCACTTTTCAGTCAACATTTACCTCTTGATAATCAATATTGATAATTAATATTTCACTATTTTCAATCATTATTTCCTATTTACGGTCATTATATTATTTATTTTCATTATTTATCTATTTATAATAATTATTTCCTTCATTTTAATATTTGTGTATTGATTTCTGGTAAAAAAAATTCTACATTTTGACAGGCTATAGTCGTATGCCTACAAATATAAAATATCAATGCTAACCTAAAACGTAGTAAAAGGGAAGCAAGGTTCGTATCCACAGAGAACGATAATTATCAATGTATGCCAAGTAACAAATGGGGGGTTATAAGTGATCAAGTAATCAAAACACAAAAGAGTAATTTGTAGGCAAATGGAGGAAAAGATCTCGGATAATTAATACCCCATATCGTTCACCTAATTGGTCCTAGTTATCAACTAATCCTAATTCGTTGAATACTTCGTTGTAGTATTTCCTATTGTTTCTTAATTGTAGCTAAGAGGAGAGATCAACCCTACCTAATAGCCCTAAGCGGTGGATAACAAATTCAATCCAGCGAAAGCATAAAGCAATTAAAATATGTTTATTCTCCCTAACCTAATACCGACGTTCAGCATAGAATTACTAGGCTAGTTGCTACTTGTGAATCAACAATCTAACAATTAGTACTTAAATTGTGAATCTAGCAATATGATAGATGTAGGGCTAATTAGTTTGCAACCTAATCAAACAATAAATCAATCAATAATAACAATGATAGCAAGAGAATAAACAATAATCAAACGAATAAAAGAATTAGAATCAAACTCACAATTGTCGGTGAATAATAGTTTCGATTAATAAATCCGAGAAATAGGTTTTTAGCCTTGCATAGTCTTCAAAATAATACAACTTAGGTCTTGAGAAAACTGAATAATTAAAATAAAACGTAATGTAGGTTTAAATAGTAAAATATTACAAAACGGGTTTAGGAAACCCGTCAATTCGCCGACACAGCAGCGGACGAGTCGTCCAATCCGGGACGATTCGTCTGGAACCTTATGTCAAGTTTTGCTGAAGTCGCTGCAAGAGTCGTCTGGACTTGGACGAGTCGTCATCAGTCAGAGGACTCGTCTTCAACGGACTGGCTCTGGCGATGTTTTTCAAACGGTTATAACTTCTTCGTTACATGGTCTGTGAGAACATGTGACCACTTCCTGGAAAGCTAAGATCATGAAATTTAATATGCCATTGGTTTCAGTGCAAAATTCCAAGCCGTTTGAGAGTTATGAAGGTTAAAAGTTGACCTTCCGTAAATGGAAGGAAATCTCTTCCAGACTTGTCCAAAACTTGGCATCTCGCTCCTTGGATCATCTTTTATTGCCTTATTGTCTTTCCACAAACTTGCACGTCAATCTTGAGGCCATAAATACATTCAAAAACCACGAATTCTTAGATCAAAGCACAAATCGTCAAATAATCGAATTAGCCAATAAACTGATCCAAAAGCTACCATTTAAATGCATAAAAATCCATCTTTAACCACTACTAAGTGGTGTGTATCACATTTCAATCAATCTTTTGTTCTTTCTAGTCATTATCTCCTTTGATATTATCATTACTTGTCAGCTCTCTCCTCTCCCTCCCCATACACCCCTTCACCCGACCACCACCACCACCACCACCCATACATCCCACTCGAACACCACCGCTATCACCCACCACCGCCACACTCACACCGGCCACCACCACCATCAACGCCATCCTAAGGCGACCCTAACCCCTTACCATCGGGCCACCTTTTCTCCCTTCTCCTCCTTTCTTTCCACATTCTCTCACCTCCCCTACCGAACTTGACCCAACTTTCCCACCGCCCTGACACCATCACCCCAACCCTAAAACAGCTACACCAACCTCCCCCGACCCCCACCCCCATTCCCCACAGCCCCCATCCTGGCGGCCACCAATTCCATCGCTGACCCAACTACCACAACGCGTTTTCTCTCTCCCACCACCATCGTGACCACCCAACAACGCCACTAACAGAAAATCCAGTCGTCGGCGTCAATTGGTGGCTCGTCAATTGGGGGTAGGGGTCGGGCAATGGGCTGGGGTGTGCGTGGAGAGGAGGGAGAACAAATGGGAGCTTCGTGGAAATGGGTGGCGCGGTTGGGGGATGGCCGGACGATGGGTGGTTCGGTAGGTGCGGCTGGGGGATGGCCGGTCTGATGTTGGTCGGGGAGGGGGAAGGGGGGAGGAGAGATAATGAGAGCTGAGACTTTTGTATTTGATGGGTGTGGGCCAAATTGTGTATGTTATACATACTAATTGGGCCTTAGAAACAAACCTGTAGACTTTCAATTGCTAGAATATATGGCGAGGGCTGAATCATCAAAAGCAGCTATTAGAGGAATAGTACTGATAACGGGGGCATATTAGTCATTTATGGTAAAATTTGGGGATAATTTAGTCAATCCATGTCCAAAAGAACCCACCAGTAGTCATAATCCTCCACCACCTCTCCAACCACCGGTCAAAAAACGCATCGCCGTCGGAAACTGAAAACAGACCCTAACTTTCCGACGGCTTCGCCCTCGAAATCATTAGACACCCTAGGATGGGCGGGGTAAACCCTAGACCCAAAAAAAATAGAAAAATTTGAGGATTATGAAAGGAGGCCGAAAAAGAGTTTATGGTTTCACTTCCCGACGTCGCTACCGCGGCGCCGTAAAGTGAAACCCTAAACCCCTTTCCGGTGATGCGACCTATCGAAGTTGGATCTAAACCATTAAGGGTGGCGTCGATCGGAGCAGTGATGATGATGGTGATCCGCGAAAGATCATGAAGTGATGATGATGGATGTGGTGTTTGATGATGATGATGATGATGACGATGGGTCTTGTATTGGATGAGGTTGGGAAATATGTGAGAAATTATTGAATTGATGAAGGAGGATGGCGGAGAAAACAAGGGAGAAAGGACAGAGAAGATGAGGGAAGGAGAGAGAAAAGAGTAGGGGAAGTGATTATTATGACTTGCAACCGGGTAGGGATTATTGGGAAGGTAAATTTTTCTTGTCCTATTAGGTTATCAACAATATTGCTTTGATAATTGTTATTGAAAATTCACACCTCATGGCGGGGCTTGTTTGGGCCTTAATTTGACACGGGGGTACCATGCTCTAGGTACCCCCGAGGTACCTAATAATTTGTGATAAGGTAAATACTAAGGGATTCCGACTTTCCGAGTATACTCCAAATCTCATGTTTTTTTTTTTCAAAAGTTTACATGAGTTGCAAAAACCGACTTACAACCAAAAATTTATATTATATCAACACTCCAGATAACAATACACGGACAGTAGGAAAGGAGCTGAACGCAATTTCATATACCCAATATGGTTCTAATCTGATCCGGTGGATGTCTAGCCAGTGACTTCGGATCAGGGAAAGAATTCTTAGGATCCATTATTGCGTTGTAAACGAGCTCATATCCTTCTGCAAGAGATTTAGCCAATCGGATACAAGCTTCTGAACGAAGCTTTGGAACCTGCAGTTGCTCAAATTCAGGAAGGGAATTTTCAGTACCCAAGATGAGAGCAAAGAAAATCTTCAAACTTTCCGACAATGAAGCTGGTGAAGTTTCCTCCATTTCCGACAATGGAATATGCGTAGCTTCATCACTTGCCTCACTGACTGCTTCCCTGAAGTAAGGCATCTTGTTTAACAAATTACATTTTCTCAGAATAGTTTCCACTTCTTTGTCAACAAGAACACGCAAGTGGTTTCCTATCATATCACCAATGCTCTTTGCGTATTTAGCTGCAGCTTCATATTCGATCAACGGTTGTTGGAGGGCACACAAGCAGTTGATGAGGAAGATTTTAGAAGGTGTCTCGACACTCTGCAATGAAACCAGGCAAAAAAAAGTTAGAAAACGGCAGATAATGCCATTGTAAAAGCTGAATTATTTTTCCTAGACAAAGTTAACATTTGGAAAGACAACAAAGTCCAACCAACTTAATTAGAGAACAACCATCAAATTAGCATGTTACATAAGGAACATATAAACTACAGTATCATCGACAAGGCAGTAGCAGACCGACAAGTTCAGTACACATGTCCCTGAAACTCTCAAGTCCATCTAATTTTCGCTTCTGCGTTAGACCCAATGGCTTTGACAGCCGTGTGCCAAGTGAAGCATAAATTCAGGAATAGGTATCATGTACTCTCGAGGATTAGATCAGTTACTTCTATTACTGTGAAAGTAACTAGCATCAATCCAAGCATCTTCTGTGTTATCTTACACACCAAAGTTTTTGAAGACAATAACCAGGAATCAATATAGATGACAATGTTTTGTCAGTGTCATGCTGAAAGCCATTAGCAGGAACAATCTTTAAGAAAATCATCTTTATTGGTTGCTGCACATATTGCACTACCATCTTTTGCCTTCAGCAAGCACGCCAAGCGGGCTAAGATAGATGGCTTTTACTCCCTTTCTATCTTTCTTTTACTTTCCTCAAGGCTTCCGACTTACATAAATACGTCAACATGATTCACTACATAGTTCATACTTATGTTTATCGCACAGTAGCATAGAGTTATTTCATTATTCATCATGGTCCATCACAAACAGCATATTTGTTATGACAGGGTAATGTATTGTACACTGAATGACTGAACACCCTCCTCCCACACACAAACAAGGCATTGAAGTATTCAATAGTTTATATAGTTGTTTTATATCAGCAGAATTGAATTAATTCGTGTTGTATAATCAACCCAAGAAGAACGAGATGAAGCCTGGGTATATCTCGAGAACATCCAAAGCATGCAGGTAGCCTGTTAGAGGTGTTAGGTAATGTTTTTCATTGATCATGTATATGTCATTTGCATGAACAATAGCATGTCTTGATCCTAAAATGATTAAAAAGACCATTTGTGAGGGATTCAGGACAAGGATTAGCAAAGTACACCCGAACTAGTGCGGAAGCATAATTCAAATTACTTCGTGTTTCCACATCAACCCAACAAAATGAGAGCAGGCTTGTCATCTTTAGAGAGCCTCCAAGCGACGTAACCTTTCAAAGGCAATAACTTTTGCTTTGTCAAATATTTATACTCCCTCCACATATGAATGATCTTCTCCTTTCCTTATTAGGCCAGTTGACAATGATTTTCACTTTCCTTATTTGTACGTTATATATGGTCATAATGATTTATTGATTTGTGACCTCACTTCTTTAACCTACTTTCACTTTCCACCACATCATACTATGTACCAAAAAATTGTACAAAATGAAAGTGGAACATCATATATAGAAATCAAAGGGGTTTACGTTAGAAGTGGGAAGTCTGCCAGCCCAAATGAACCAACACTCACTGAAACGCTATCACGTACTGCCAAGGAGCCCTACAGATTAGCAAAACAAATCCCAAATGGAACTACCACGTGTGGAAGAATAGTCCTGAAATTGTATCGGGTTGTGACATCAACCCAAGAAGACGAAGATAAGCACCACAGATAGCAACAAACAATCCCAAACTGAGGAGGCAAAGAGCTATAAGTACAGCGGATAACAAGCCCAAACACACATTAATTTAAAGTACAGATTCATCTCAGTGACTGATCCCACAAGACAACTGGAACATGTTACGTTGATTCGATCAGTCTTTTATTCCTTTCCTTGAAATGATAAAGTAGTGTAGCCGTGAATAAACACAAAGTATGTTCGGAAACAGGGTCCATCTAGGTTATTCTTTTCATTTTTTTTTTTTTTTGAAAGGCTGAAAGTAGTTGAATGGAACAAAAGGGCTATTCCAGTTTTACAAATCAGGCTGTAGAGAGACAGGGAACGCAAGCAAAAGGCAGTTCCACTTTCACCAAAATTCGTTATCAAGCAACTTTTCTCCTCCCTCACACCCTTCCCAAGCCACCGCCTCTAAACTACCACAGCCCTAACCCTAAGCCGCCACCACTAGTACCCCCTACAGCTTTGCCAGAGTTGCCAAGATCACATGACCATGCCCCTACCTCCACCAATTCCGCCTTCTTACCTCTCTTTTTTCTTCCTTCACCTTCTTCCCACCCCCATCCCTCTCCTCAGTACTCCCTAACAAACGTTTTTCGGGTTGCTTCAGTTGTTGCTGGCAAATCAGGCAATACATTTTCCTGATTCATGATCAACGGCACCCTATGTTGAGGCAAAGACAGTATAAACCCCCCATGGGGAAAGAAGGGGAGGGGGACGTGAGTTGTTATTTTACGAAAAGGGGCGGGGGGGGGGGGGGGGAGTGTAGAGCGGGCCTAGACACAGTTGCGGGTCTACTATTCCACAATTGTCGCCCGACGATCTTCCACAAGTGTTTGTAGTATTAATAATATAAAGTGGTTTAAATGCTAAAGGATAATATGTTTTCTTATCTTCTGCACACTTAGGACACCTGACCGGCTTGACATCTTAAACCTTAATCTCCAGGACAGTAACTCCTAAATATAAAGGCACAGAAAGAGTAAGGTGGGAATTGATAAACAGACCTGAGAAACTGAAACAGAGTTGCTGTTAGTCAATAAAGCATCAACTGATGATTTGTTAGGCTGATTGGAGTCAGAGCTCATTCGACTCCTCCTTGATGAGTGACCAATCCCTTTGGATTTGTGTGCCTCTGCTGCTTGCTCACACATCTACAAAGAATGGAACAACCAGTTGAATTCTCACGTCTAAAGTTCAGATTTATGGTACGTTATTTACATAAAATAAAAAATAAATGAAAAACAGCTTCATAACAACCAGCAGTTCAAACATTCTATGAATCATGGTCTTTCACTCTTTCCTCAATAATGTGAAATCTCAAATGAGAGATGTTGATTAATAACTTCAATAACAATCCATAGATTCTTGGGGCAAGATTGACTTACTGAGACCCTTGACAACGATGTCTCAGATACAGGCCAAATAAATCCAAAAGCCAAATCTACCAACAAGCCAATGACAGCAAATAAATAAACCCTAATATCCAGACACAATTTACTAAGTTACTAGTCTGCTCTTGCATGTGACCAACATTGATTGCACACTTCTCCATACGACCATTCCACTTCCCAGACAGATTTTTTCTTTTTTTTTGAATGACTTTCAAAAGGTCAAGCAGTACAAGATTGGGCTCCTTGACCTCAAGCTGAATAAGTTATCTAGGTTAGGATTTATTCAAAATTTCAAAGTATGAAATCCCAAAGAATGGCAAATTCGATGAACATGTGGCTCATATAGAAGCTGATTCAAGTGTGCAGGGACCCTATGTGATCCTGACATAGACCAATCGAGAGCTCGATACTTTCACCGAGGCCAACAATATTGCCGACCTGTACCAAGGAAGCCAGAAATGTAGAAATTGGTACTAATAGCACAAGGCTAACGCCCTTTGGTTGATCCTCCTAGTCCTAACTCATGTTACAGTATTAGCAGGAGCTTTCGTAGAAACTGCTGTCAGCTTATCCATCGTGAAGAAAGCTCTAGCAGTTTTTGTAATACTTCTATTTAGGTAAGGCTGAGTGTTGCTTTTCTCGCCCCACCTTTGGCACTACTTTCTTTGGATGATCAGTTAAAGGCCGCTCTTTATAGTCAATGCTAGTAGCATGCAGCTTTGTTTGGTCTCATGATGCATTTTAAAAATACCAGGAGGATGTTAAGGGACATGCCCAGATTAGATCTTGTAATGTTTTAAGATTTAAATATCAGCTAGCTTTCCCATGGTCCCACCCGCTTGTTCATTCAAACACATCAATTTTGCTATCCTGAAGATATTAGTAACATCTTAGTTTTTGGGTACAGATAAGAGCAGCAAAAGTCAAAATAGACCACATAAGCAAATTTAAACAATGGCACACCTGAATAATAGGATCTAACAGAGCCGATATCACAGGATCAAAATCGGGCTTCTTCGAAGGCGGAAGCATGATGCTGTCATATGTTTCAACAATTTCAAGCAGGACGGAAACTCCTTCCCTTACAGCTGTGGGTGGTGCCAGATCAACAGCAACAAGAGGAGGATACCGCAGTAGTTTTTCTCCACGGCTCTTCAAAATGTCAAAAAAGGTTTTTTGAGCAGCATCCTTCAGAGTCCAAAGTGTTTGGCAAAGGGCTGTTTCTCTCCCCAGTAAGCCAGATATCTGCAGGACAATCAAAAGCAACCAATTGATATCAATACAACAAAGGAAACTAGTGACAACAAGAAAAGTCTGACCAACTCACAGTATAGCTATAGAACTCCAGCTGATTACTAAGTTTATATGAGACTATGAGACTAGGTTGTGACTGTAAAACTTGCTCCACTCTAACTTTAAACGGCCTGCAAACTCCTTCGAAAATCCGATCAAGAACAAAGGTCAAATCTGATTCTATTTTTCCAGGTTCACTTTCAGAGTTCTTGACAAACTGTCGTGCACTTGCCCCAGTATCTACCACAGTATCTGGATCAAGCAAAGCATGGACAAGTTCTCTCTCAGAAGCCAATGCCTACAAAACAAGCCATATATAGAAAACTTAAACTATGAAACGACATAACTTATCTAAAGCAAACAATTAGACCAACAAGACTAAAAGACCTTACCTGATGAAGCCACGCCAGCATATCACCCACATACCGCAATGGGTCATGGGCATGCACTTCAATAGGTCTAGGCAAACCGCCAGGTCCTCCGCGAGTAAGAGCACTTATAAATCTTCTAAATAGGGCATTGTGTCTCATATTTGCGACCTGAAAGATAGGAAATATCCAACATGTCACTCCAATGATACTGATGACGAACGGTGAAATCAATATTCTCCAAGATGCCCAAATTGAGCTCAAACGTCTGCACTGAACTTACCTCCTCAGCACAGTATTTAAAAAGAACAGGTCTTTCTTTGAGACAACGAACTGCTGTCTTCAAAAGTTCAATAACTTCGGGATTATCAGTGTCACCCAGTCTCCTACACTCAGCCTGAACCCACCTGTAAGGCATTGTAAAAAAACCATCGATAAACAAACAAGCGATACTTTTCAATGTTTATTTGTTTTTTATCTAAAATGAGAAGCATGCTGTCACATTTCAATCAAGCTCACATAAATAATAATGAAAACATTTGAGCCAATATAGTTCAAAAGATTGGCACAAGCACAAGATCAGGAACAAAAATGGTGCTCACCATCTCCTAAGAGGTGCCTTTGCATACACATAGTAAGAGATATGTAGAGAAAGAAACAACAGGTTGTTTTCTGATCTAATTAGAAATGTTGATCAGGAACCTCAATGTATTAAATTCCATGTTTGTACTAGAGCAATTGATAAATTTAGTAGCTCAATTCCAAGCAATTAGCTACTAGCTAGAGGCTACTGGTTAGTTAGGTAATGCATTGCTATCCTTTTGGGAAGATTTGTATTGGTTTGTTCTTCTTGCCTTATATGGAGGAAAAAACTGCCTTATTCATTCCCAAAAAAAAAATAAAAAATAAAAGAGGGAGAGAAGTTACAAGGCTAATTTTTTTTTTCGAAAGGACACAAGGCTAAAATAACGACCTTGTGAACTACAGGAAGAAAAGAAAGTGCGAGCATAAGGTGTCTTGACATGAGTTTATCACTGCAATTCTAAGAACAAATATTTCCGGTTTTCTAATGAATGAAGACAGTTGAATTCATGAGCAGGTTTCATGATAGCAAGCTGCCTTTTATTCCCCTTAATATATAGGTTAAACTTAACAAATATAAAAGCTAGACTATAAGTAGTGCTATGCAATCTTCTGATTTGAGTTCATGACCGGCATTGAGGGTGCGGAACTTTAGTTTGAGCAGAGATTTTCTCTCGAGGGTTCAGCCTAACTTTCAGTAGGTAAGTTTAACTTCTTCTCCAGGCTAAGGGGCTGAAGTGGGTATCAAGGCTAGGATTCCAATGCGATTGAAACTAAGACAAACTAAAACACGGTCTACTTCTAACACTAAATTATAGAGATCATGAAATGTGTGAGATTCTTGTACATTTTCCATTTAGAGATACATCTAGTCTAAATCAGGCAATTCCAGCATAACAAAGCCACTGAACTTAAACTTCAGATCATCCTGACATATCCTACAATATGACCAGTTTTCACCTGCACAGACGCTCATAGGCTCCCTCCTGGTACATAGCCATCATATCCATCAACTCCAGCCCTGCACGCTGCAATGGACCTCCAAAAAGTGAGCTTAGGAAACACAGACTAGGAGTATTATCTTTTAATCTTTTTAATTAATGTAATAAATAATAGATAACATATAAGCATCCAATGGTAGGCCATGAACCAAAATTAAGTATAATAAAACCAAAAAAAAAAAAAAACATCTGGAAGCAACCACGAAAAACATGCATATCTTTATTAACAGATTGAGCCCTCACCCATGGCCACGAATGCATAAACGCACTGTACAAGGCCATGAAGTTCACTAAAAGAATGAAATATCAAGAATTCCGCAATTTTTTAAAAGTATACTGACACTCATATGTATAAATTATAAGCAAATTACTTCAGCATTCTAGAGTTTTCTTTTGATCAATAATTTACCAAGCATATTGCAATCCTGCAGCAAACATTTAAGCATCCAGACAGACACAATTGGCAATCCATTTAAGACCAGCTGATGTTAAGAAGCATAAGTATTTGAAGCGTTAAATTTTCTTGCCATGAAAGAGCTTTTTTTTCTCAGTATGAAACAAAAGTATTCAATGGCTATAGTAATGGAAAGGAAAGTAAAAGCAATTAGTAAGACAACAGACAACAGGTTCAGAACTGTTCAGGATAAGGAGATTCAGATGCTACCCCTCCTGATCCAAGTGCAGAAGGCTCGCGCATAGATTAAGGAGTGACTTTGATGCTCATCAAAGCGACATTCTCTTGATTTCTAAATACAACACTAGTTTGCATGCCCGGCCCGCACCCGGGCTGTATATTTATATTGATATACTCATTTTATAAAATTGTCAGTTTGTCTTTGTTATAATATTATTAACAACACTATTATTTCCCATAAATTAGCTTATCACCATAATCACCATAAATTATATTATTTTCCATAAATTAGCTAATAATTTCCATATTATGTAATTACTTAATGCTGTCCAATTAATGAATGCCAAGTGTCCTTCTAGGAAAGACTTGGTTTCAGGTTTTAATATATAGTATTAGATAGATTAGACTAGATTACAAAAATAACATCACCCTAGTGCCTCAAATGCTCCAGCCTATGGAAAAGTGGGGGGGGGGGGCGTAAGTAGGCATAATTACCCCTATGTTAAAAGAATAGAGGTTGTTTCTGAATGACCCAAAATGAAAATTACGCTGAATGCACATGAAAATTTCATACTGGCTTGTTCTCATCAATTAGATTCTGATAGCCACAAACAAAGCATGCCCAAACAACTAAAAAAAATCCTTTCCCCACTAGAGTAATCATTTCCCAGACAGACACCAAACACCAAGTGTATTATGAAAAATCAATTATTTCCCCACTCATACGAGGAAAGATCTAGGAATTACCTGGTGATGTGTCCGGAGCAATACTTTACAGTTTCCATGGATTTCTTGCACATGAGAAAGTGCTTTGAAGAAGTTTTCGTTCAAATCCTCTTCTTTAAGAGCATTAATCTAAAAGACAAGCTTTTATCAGAAATGCAAATAATCACGATTTAGTTTCTTCCTTTAATTCCATTCAGGGGACAGGGGTAGTGATAGAGAACATATCGCACCTCATCATTAGATAGCTGGTAATCACGAAGAAAGCATGAGACTATCTCTTGCCTCTGAGTAGTAACATCAAGTTCCTGTTTTAACCTTTCTGTGGTGCTAATAATATCCCCAGTGGTAGAACTACAACTGTTTAGTGATTTTGCTATCCTGCCCAATGCACATAACCAAGCTTTTTTGAGTTGCAGACACCGGGAGTTTTAACAGCAGGAATACAAGTTTATAATTAAATCAGGTAGAGTAAAACAGAGGCGAAATCCCTAAGATTTCCTTCAAGCCCATAGCCATATACATCAGGTAGTCTAAGTCATATCCAGTTTATGTTTATTATTTCCATAGTAACACACTGAGGAGGCCCTAAACGATTCCTGCTACGAATGGCCCAGTGTATTTAATTAGGTTTAACCCCTGTGAGGCATAAGAGGATCGTAATTCTTAACCAAAAGCTCTATACGAAAATGAAAAGAAAAAATTGTAAGATTTGACCAGCAATTGCCACACAACCTTTGTGCCATTGATTCTAACTGGCAGACTTCTCATCACCTAATTGCGTAGCTCACGTTCCAAGCCACCCACCCCCTCAACCTCCTCGATGTTCAAGCTTTCATCTAAATGCAACAGATCATGTCGCCACTTTAAACAGGCTCAATGAGTGTCACAACTAGGTAATTCAACTTATAATTGACTGAATAAATTGGCGGCCTTCAAATCACCGAGGTACGAATTATCTAGTTTAGTCCATAGGCGTGCTACCACGAAACAGGATCTAGCCCAAACCATATGACATTAACTATTGCACATTTGCACACCCCACCAGAACTCATCTCCATCACACACACCACCACCCTCATTTCTTTTTCGGAACTATTGACATTTTCCTAACCGCCACAGCCAGCATTATCATCCCCAACCGAGATCATAGAGACGTCGGGCAAACTACGGTAGGGGTCATGGTCTGATAACATGTAAATTCAGTGAACTATCCTAAAATTAAATACCAGAAAACTCAAACTACAATTAAAACATAAGATAATCATCATCAGCAGCAACTAATAAAGATAAAAAAAATTCAAAACAACTGACCTGTCGCAACACTCGGCAAGCGCATTGACCTCAGCCTCAACTTGATCCAACGCCTAAATCATCAAAAATCAGACCAAACAAAACAATGTTAGCGTAACTTATACGCAATAGCGAAATCGACAATCGAGAAATAAAAAGAGGACCTGTTCAGCGGAGTCGGAGGCGGCGAGGAACTCTTGATTGATTTGAAGGGAGCGTTTCTCGATGGTGGATCTGAGATTCCGGCGGGAATGCGGGGAGTTGTCGGAGTAGAAGGAGGAGAGAGTGTTGAGTGAGGACAGAATCTCCGGGGAATCTATGCGGGAATCTAGAACCTTCTTTAGCTTCCGAGAAAGCCCCGGTGCCAGTGCCGTCGTCGTCCCCATTGTTCGTTCCTTCCTTCCTTCCTTCTTTGTTAAGTTTGATGTGCTCTCACTGCGAATGTGCGATGATCAAACTTTGGTTTTGTTTCTTTGATGGTTATGAGACTATAGGGTCTGTTTGGCCAAACTCTAACTTCTCCAGAAATGTTTCTGAGAAATACTTTTTGAGAAACGGTTTCTTGGAAAAATTATTGAGTGTTTGGTAAATTTACTATAGAAGTGTTTCTCAAAACCAGAAACATTTTGATAACTGTTTGGCCCATTGTACAAAAATTAGTGTATAAACAAAATTAAAAAAAGAAAAACATTTTCAAGAATTCCAACCCACGTTTTCTCCCTCCTCACTGCCCTCCCCACCCTAGAACCACCCATCACCACCGCCACCTCACACACAACACAACCATTGCACCAGCGACAACCACCACCAGCTGGAGTCTCACTGACGACCTATCCTAGGCCATCACTGTCCATTGACGTTGCCTCATTCTTTCTCAACGCGGGGTCTCTCTCCTCTTTAAAACCCCCCGTGCC
The DNA here is from genome assembly GCA_963680865.1 of Spergularia marina. Classification (NCBI taxonomy): domain Eukaryota; kingdom Viridiplantae; phylum Streptophyta; class Magnoliopsida; order Caryophyllales; family Caryophyllaceae; genus Spergularia; species Spergularia marina. The sequence goes on from OY804561.1 coordinate 9,062,349, forward strand.
ACCCTATGCTCCACTGATTTCCGACTGCCGCCCCTCGGAAACTACCTCCCGCCCCTCCCATGACTCCCTAGTGTTCATGGTTGATTGTGGGTGGTGTGAATAAAATCAAGGATAGAGAAAATCAAAAGAAAGGGGGACGACCGACGTTATGTCGGCGCTTCGAGAGGGGAAGTCATGACCGGCGATGAGTATTGGTGATGATGTTGGGAGTAACTCAATTGGTGGTGGAGAAGATCCATGGTGGTGACGGGTGGTAGGAGGGGTGATTTGGGTTTAAGGAGAGAGAATTTATTTTCATCTTTTTTTTTAATGGGGAGTAGAAGTAGAAGCAGAAGGAGAAGCTCCAATTTGGTGTTATTCTTCTAGGCACCCCAAAAGCTATTTTGGGCTTCTCAACTTAGTAGAAGTGCTTTTCTAAATACTCCCGTTTGGCCAAGTTTCTGTTTCTCACCTCCGGAAACAGTTGTAGAAGCTTGGCCAAACGGGCACTATATTTATTGGTGCCATGGCAAGCTTGGGGCACCAATAATATATTTTTTTTCATTTCATTTTCATGCCCCAATAACTTTTTTGGGTAGTTTATTATTGCTCTTCCTTAACCCAAATTTTTTTCTTTTTTTTTTTAATCAAAATATATCAAATGTGGTCTCATTTTGTAGGGCATGAAAAAAATATGAACATTGACATAAATTTTTTTATTTATTACAATTTTCATTAGCTATAAATTGACAAAAAGAAAGAAGAAAAAAGTGTATACCAATAATGAGATGACATGTGGCACCTTGCCATAACAATTTTGGGCATACATTTGAAGCATCCTGTGCCCTCCTTCTATGTCTCATGCCCCAGCTTTATTTTTCAACTAGTTTGCATGTCCGTGACACGCCCAGGCTTGTCTATTTATAATGTTTATACTCATTTTGTAAAAATGACAGCATGTTTTATCGTTGTTTTAATTTTACAATGAAGGGTAGTAGGCCAGAGCACTATAATCAACTTTTGTCCCCCGTCATATTTTATTATTATATACTTTTACTCACTCATCGTATTATCATATTTCCACTTTTATGTCACACAGTTTACAGTTTCAATCCCATTATCTCGTCACATGTTACATTATATCATTCTACTATTCCGTCACTCGTTATATCACATCATATTCAAATTTATTACCATAAATTAGCCCACCACCATAATATTATCTCTTATATCTCATGTTAAAAATTAAATTACCATATATATTATTTCCATAAATTAGCTAATTTAATATGATAATTTATTACCATATGTTAATCAATAATTGTATTTTAATACTATTTTTATGCTCTATCCAATTAATGTATGCCAAGTGTCAACCTAGGAAAGACTTGGTTTCAAGTTTTAATATATAGTATTAGATGAATTGTTAGCACGTATGAGTTGCTTGTCCTCATTCATGCCATACTCCCTCCGCTCTTATTTAAACTTCCTTCTCCCTTTTGCGCATTCCAAAAGAAGAAATAATAAATAACATCTTATGATTTATTTAGCTAATAAATTGAAAAGCTAATTTTAACATCTTTATGTTGCCTTCCTAATTTTTCTCTGACAAAAGACGTAATATTTTGGGAATGGGAAGAACAAATTCGAAACCCTGAGAAGGAGAATGAAGTTTAAATAGGACCAGAGGAGTACATGTTTGTGGTATTGATAAGGATAGTCTGATAGGAGATGGCCATCCTTACTCCTTAGTCCCCGACACGAACCATGACTCAAAGGGGTCGTTAGGATTGTAGGAATAAGGGTGGGATGGAATTACTAATTCCACGTTCAAAATTTTCCCATATTTGGTATGTGGAAATCTTGCTTGTGACTAAGATGGGATTTCAGATTTGCGAATAAATTGGGTAAAATGACAAGATTGTGGTTACTAAAATGAGAGATAGAGGGTATTTATGGGATGGTACAATCTCCTACCCTTATGTGTCCCTAAGCCTCAATCTGAGCAAGAGGTTCGCGTTTTTTTTTCTTCCGACTTTTCCCTCTTATTTCGTAATTTTTGCTAATGTTGTGTGATATCGAATCAATTCATTGCGGATATTCTGATTGATATTCGGATGAAATATGAGTGATTTGTTTGTTCTAGCTTCGTATTTCCAGTTCAATTTAATCTCGTGTCTTCGTTTATTGTTGTTCTTTGCATTTCAGATTATACATCGTTGTTCCTCAAGCTAGGTTAGTACCCTGAACTTGCTATCCATTTTTATGTTTCTTGATGATTTTGTTGTTTGCTAATTAATCTGGATGTTTTAATTGTCAGCTTTCTCCCCAAGCTGAATCCTCTATTCGAGCTGAAGATTAGGGGTTGGATTATTAAGGTTATCATTTTTATATTGATTTTCATTCATGGGTTTTCATTTTTTTTTTATAATTTAACCAAGCCCAGAAATTTAGGTCATTAATTTTTAATTACCATGTGTTATTCGAGTTTTTTTTTGGGGGGGGGGGGAGGTCGATTCATTTGTTGATGAAAATATATGATGTGTTTTCTGATCATTGATTTTCTGATCTCACTTTCCCTCTCCTCTCTCTATCATTGTCGTCTTCATTTTAGATCTTCATTCTGGTCGCCTCCATTCCACATCGTTCCTGGGATTCGAATCGGGACAATTTATTTTTGAGCTTCTTTGGTTTTGATTTTTGATCCTCCATATATGCTTATAAAAATTAGTTTATGCTAGCAGATTTTTGGTTCTTTTTTTCTTTTGCGTGTTTTGAGCTTTAATTTACACCCTCTCTTTTTGTCCATAAACATATTCTGCTCTTTCTCTCTCGTTCCGTCTCCTTCCCTCCTAGATTTTATTTCTGCTCCTGATCTGTTGATATTTTGCTTGTGGCCGGAGCTCAACCTGTGGGTTGTAAGAGGTAAGTCTTTTGGTTTTTCTTTGTTCAAATACCCCGATTTTAATTAATTTGGGTATCTGAAATCATGCCCGATTGGCTAGAATTGAACCAGTTTAATCAATTTTCATTCTCTCTCCTTGTTTCTCTTTTCTCCTTTATGTTCAATTGAATTTAATTTTAGATTATTCAGATTAAAGCTTGTCATTAGATTGATTTTTATTGTTTTTTTTTTATCATTTTGCAAATGAAAAGGAGCATTTAAAATGGAACATTTAACCATCTACCTCAAAGTCATTCCCACCTCTTCGAAGGTTTGTTTCTATCATTTTTTCCAATTTAATTAGCTTAAATTTATTGTATTTTGTTCTATAATTTCGGGTAGTTTTTATCTTGAATTCACTAAGACTAAGATTTATTTGCTCCATTTTTTGTTGTTCATGCTTCAGTTTTTTCTTATATTAATCTTTAATTTAGGGGGGTTTTGTTTGTGGATTTATGCGATCACTTTGATAGTTTGATTGCTTATTTATCCTATTTTTCTTCTTCTTCGTCTTCATGATTCTTGGTCTTAGTTCAGGTACCCTTTTTATTCTCCGCTTTCTTCTACAACAAATTTTCCCAGTTGGGTTATGTTTTATTTGTTGTTGAGTTTGATGAGTGGTAGGCAATTGTCGTGGGTTGCACCTAATTCAATACTTATCCTAAAACTATGTAGTAGGGCAAGCAAGTTCGTATCCACAGGGAATCAGTTAATGTTTATGTATGTAACGCCGATTGGGTAACCAACTGGGGGGGTTTTGATTGAGTTTTGATTAACTAAACAACTAATAAAACAAACGAGTCGAATTCAATTAAAGAGGAGTCTTGGTTTATGTGTTTCAATCCACCAACAATTATCAATTGGTCATCGATATTCACCTAATTCAATCCTGTGACCAAATCGCTGCGAAATCGAAATTCCTATTCTTCCTTTAGTAATTAACTCGAACGAATCAACGTATCAAAGTTAATTTTAACTATTGATCAACCTAGAACACACGCCTAGATATAATTCAATAGAAGCAATGAGATCTAGAAGAATTTCAACGAAGATAATCAATTCAAACACACGCGGCTTAAATCGAATATAAATCAATTCTCTCTACAACAATCTAACGTTGAATCAACAATCAATTAGAAAGATGCAGTTGCTACGAATTTAGCGATAGAAACATACAAGTACTATATTAGTAGCGCTCCTAGCAAGAACAAGTATAAATTATGCAATATTAGGGCAAGAGAATTGAAATTACTAACAAAGAAATTGAATAGATGATAATCTCACAATTTGATGATAATTGACGGCTTCAATTCACAATAACCAAGATGGAGGAATTAGTTCTCCATAGAGTTCTTCAATAATCCCAAAATAAGTCTTGAGTTGCAAAGTTATGAAAATAAACGTAAAACCTAGGTATTAATAGTGTCTAACAATAAATACGGAAAACAAAGAAATACGGAAAGTAAAATCATAGCTCCCCGCGGTCCTCCGATCAATATCCGCGATCCGCGCCATTCTCAGCCGCGGTCCGCGGCCAACCTTCTGGTCCCGTCTTCAAACTCGCATAACTTCTTCGTTATTTATCCGGTGAGGACGTGTAACCACTTTTTAGAAAGGTAATATCATGAAATTTCATATCCACTTGGTTTCAATGCAAAAATCCAAATATCTTGAGAGATATGAAGCTCCAAAGTTTGCCTTGCATAACCGGATCGAATTTCGGCATTCTTGAGATTCCAAATGGTCATAATAACCACTAATTCTTGTATCAAACACAAATCACACCAAATAACATAATAAGCATTCAAATGATACAAAAACCAACGTTAAACACCTCAAAAACCCGACTTTAACCACAACAAAATAGAGCAGATCAATGAGTAAAGAAGAACAAAGTTTCTGATTATCTATTGGAAAATTAGGGTTCATTTGATTTGTTTTATAATTGATTGGTTGTTGGTTGAATTAAAGGTTTTTCTTGGGGTTAGAATACTGCTTACCCGATTGCTTTTGGTGATTGTTTTGTACATTGCTCTTTCTGGTTCGGGGTCAAGTTTAGGTGCGGATATTGTAGGTTAACAGAAGGTTCAGAGGATGAGGTATAGTTAGATTGTGATTACGAATTTTGAATGCCATTTATATTGACAATGTTGTAATCCGCTGATCTTTTTAGCAACTTTGATGCTCTTTATAATTATGTTAGAGACGGGGAACGAAAAATGGTAGGGAGGGGGGGGGGTTTCTGGTTTTGGTCGTTGTATGTATGTTTGTAAAGTGAATAGAAGATAAGAGGACTCAATTGAATATGGTGGCCGGTTTGAAAATGTGAGATGAGAGCTGGATATATGGTATAAGAGAAAGAGGGAGGGAGGGAAGTGAGAGACAATCAAGTTATGGCTAGAAATTTTTTCTTTCAAAAACCCACGTAGTTTCTTGGTAGGTCTATGCTGGAGCCGACTATAATACTTGTGTGTTTTGAGATTAATGTAGACAAATGTACATGGTCATGCCCTCTTTAATTTGTTTGAAAACATGAATTCTTTTATCGTTAAAAGCTACGCCTTGATGTAAAGAAGTGACGTGATCAAAATTTGTGAACAGAAGAGTGAACAACACTCCTACGCTTGTGAATCCCTTGAATTCATTGCAGCATTCAACTGTGATTTATATATGGTGATTTATCTTATAAGTGAACAAGAGTATCATGTGTCATAGAAACATGCTTTCTTATGTGTTTTTCATTGAGCAAATCTTGTAAGACGTGTTTTCTTGGTTAAATGTAATGCATGGCTTGAGCACCTGTTTCTTGATTGTATTTTTCATTGTCGGGGCCATTGTGATGGCCATGTCTGTGAGGTCCTCCAGATGTTGGTCCATGCATTTGATATGCTTATGCGTTTGTTGTCTGTTGTGAAACTCTATGCACTGTTTGAAAGCGTTGTATATATACTAAAGAGGTGTGTGGCGACTTTGAAAATGTGTAGCATGTGTGCCATAGATACATGCATGTTTTCTTGTGCGTGTTTTTATTGAAGGTTTTTAGTATCTTCTTCTTGGTGCCCATGCTTATCGGTGTGCCATAGGCATCAAATGTCATATTGGGTAAAAAAACCCGAGCCTAAAGCTACATCATGTCCTTAGTTTATTGCTAAAAGCTTCTCTCTGCGAAGAAGTGCCATGATCTACAACGTTCCTATTGTTGTGAATCCCTTGAATTTATTGCAACATTCAGCTTTGATTTATTTATGGTGATTTATCTTACAAGTGAACAAGAGTAGCATGTGTCATAGAAACATGCTTTCTTATGTGTGTTTGATTGAGCATATGTTGTAAGACGTGTTTGCTGGGTTACACGCAATGCATGGCCTGTGTACCTGTTTCTTGATTGTGTTTGTTCACAGCCGGGGCCATCATGATGGCCAGGTGTGTGAGGTCTCCCAAATGTTGTGCATGGGTTTGCCATGCTTATGCGTTCGTAGTCTAAAACACTGTAGTGAAACTCAATGTATATCTACATTTGGTGCACTGTTTGAAAGGCGTCCTATATTAACTATCGATTTGTGTGGTGGCTTTGAAAATGTGTGGCATGTGTGCCATAAAAACATGCTTTCTTTTGCGTGCTTGATTGGAGTTGTGAGTATCTTATGCTTGATTTCTCTTCTTATTGGTGTGCCGTGGCATCAAATGTCATATTAGGACAACATTCAGGGCCTAAGGTTGCACCATGTGCTTAGTATTTTTTAAGGATAAGAGAAGTAGATAGAATATGGTGGTTTGAGAATGAGAGAGGAGGGGGGGAGGGGAGGGTTTTCTGGATTTGATTGTATGTTTGTATGTAAAGTGAACAGACAATAAGAGAAGTAAATAGACTCTGGTGGTTCGAAAATGTGAGAAAAAGGGGGGAGAACTGGATAGGATATGATAGTTTGAGAGATAGAGAGTGAGGAGGGGGAGAGGGAGGGAAGGAGGGAGCATTATCTGAGGTTGAAATATTTTTTGGTTCGTTTTTCTACACACCTTATCGTTTGAATGAGTTTTGTGCTTGTGTATTATAACTTTTGTAGTAGCTGCATTTGACTTTGATCCTGGTCATTGTTGGTGAAGTGTGTCAAACAGGTCGCCAATGTCCTCAATCTATACAAGGAACAGATTCTTGAGGGCAGTTATTGCTCAACTTAGAAGCAAATTCTTGCTTCTTTTTTTGTGATGTGTTTTAATTCAAAAGCTATGGTATATACAGGATAAATGAGTAAGATTTTTAGTGCAAAGTTGGTGTTCGCACTATCCGTTTCGTCTTGTGATATGCCTTATGTTCTTGTGATGTGCCTTATGTTGGCTGACTTGGGTATGGCATGGCCACTGTCCTGCCTTCACATTCCATGTATGGTTTTTATTCGTAATTTTGTGATGTTGTTTGGCAAGATGCGGTGTAACTGATTCCGTTGCTATATTCAGTACCCAACTTGGGAGTTGTATATTAGTATTAATTAACAAAATATTTCCTAAAAATGTGTTATTTGGCTCAAACAGTGTAATTACCCAAAAATTTGAGAGGTGGCGCGCCGAGAGGAGATGGCGGTGGTCGACGACGGCGACAGAACATAGGAAAGTGGGGAGCGGCAGCGGTGGTGGCACAAGAGCAATAATCGTGTGAGCACGATCATGATGATGGGATTTAGGTGCGTTCTGATTATTTTGTTGATCAAAATTGATTAAAGATGATACTTGGTTGATCAAAGAGATGATGAATGATGATGATCAAGAGTGATGATGAGGATGGGAGGTGTCAGGCAGGAATCAGGAGAAGGAAAAGAGAAAAAAAAATGAAAGACTTACGGAGGGAAATTGGTCATATGTGGGATTTTTTTTTTAATACTAATCTACTGTTTTCACAATTTTTGGAAAACGGTACAAAGATTTTGACCGAAAATTTATTACGAAAATATAATCGTGACTAATAAAATAACATTATATAATCGTTTTGAATTTTGGGCCGTTACACTAGCTATCATTGTGGTTTTTGGTTTCCGCATTTTCACGTTTGTGGATTTAGCTCTAGAAGTTTAAGTAGCCGCAAGGCTATCGTAAGATCTTAACTAAAAATACTTTGACCATATCTTGATGAGGTTGGTCCGTGGCACTCTTTTGTGTAAATCTTTGTGGTGTATCCTCGCACTCTTTTGTGTTTGTACTCATATTGGTCAAGGATTTCTTATGTAGTATTAAGTTTGACTTAAATAGGTGTAGAGTTGGACTAACGTCGATAAAAATCGATATTTCATTGAGGTCTCTATTCATTTTAATGTTGTGGGATACGTCTGTAATGGTTGTGGATCATACCAATTACTCTTAATCTGAAATAAAGGGGGTCATACCTTGATTTCCAGTGACAAAAAACGCACTTATATAAAAAAGTATAGTTCTTATGATGAATATCATTATATCAGTGGGCACAAAAGATTGAGAGCTCTAATAAGTGATCCTTACTTTCCAATGTTGTTGATTGAGCAGACCATGTACATTTTTCCTTCTTTACTGGAACATGTTTGTCTATGGTTACAAAGAGAATGTTGTTAGAACATAAATTGGTATGCCTATTAGTCATTGCTTTGGCTGACATCAAGTGCATACTACTTCTATTACCTCAAAAAAAAGAAGGCACTTCTAAATTTTTGAGGTAAATGATGGCACAATCAATATGGCTTGATGGCCATTTCCATCGTTGCACATTAATGTGGGGATTTGTGGTTGATATCGCAGGTGTTAAGAGCTGTTACGACGAGGGAAAGCATACAATCGAAACATTGGCCATGGAATCCCACAAAGGTGCTTGATTTGAGGTTAGCAAACCAGTCACATCATATAAGCACACATTTAACTAACCAAACAGTTAGGATTGTTTCTTTAAGTTTCAGCCTGTAAGGGTTTGTTTGCCAACATAGTCACTTATTTGCAGGTATGTACTGCTAGAATTTACAACACTTATGATCCTTGAATGTTCATCAATGATGATCGGGTTGTAAATAACTTTCTTGCACATGTAATTTCGATGTCAACAATCTCTAAGTTAATAAATTATCAACATGACTTTCCTTTGCATTACTCCAATTTTAATACGGAGTATATTGCAGGCCTTAATAAATGAGTCGATGACCGTTTTTAACGATGGAAACAATCTAGGACCTTCCAATATGTCTCTGACTTAGTAAGTTGCTGCCATTGCTCCTCTGTTTAACACAATACACTATCCTTAGACAAGTTATTAGGCTGAAAAATTGCTCTCAGGATAACACACACGGGTTCGTTTTTTTTGGGTAGTGTTCACATAATATGTGCTCTTAGCTTCTGTGCTCTAGCACGCTAGATCATGCAGCTTTCTACTCCTAAATATATAGGCTAACTTCTGCGAAAACTTCGATCACGATTTTGAGGACTACTCTACCTTACACATAATTATTTACGTGTTCCCGTCAAATTTGTGACAGAAGGGGGGGGGGGCAAGGATCAGAGTGAGAAGAGCTGGTGGGGAGAAATGGAGGGCACTAGAAAAGCAGGGAATAAAGAGAGTGAGATGGAGGGGAGGGAGCTTCGGCAAGACATGGGAAGAAGACTTAGAGAGAGGAATGAGAATATAGAGTTAGAAAATGGAAGAGAAGATATAGAGGGAAAGAGTGAAAAGGAAAGAACAGTAAAGAGATGATGAGGGTGATAGAGAACATATTTGGATAGAAAATGTAGAAGGACACGAGAATTGGAGTGTTGGTGAAGGAGAGGGGGGAGAGGGGGTTTTAGTCTCTTAGTAAGTGAAAGAGCAATGGTTGCTTAATTATTGTATGAACCCGAGTGCACGTCTATTCCACACTGACTTCGATGGCCACCAGGCACCAGCTGTTAAGAAAGCCATTGGGAAATGGCCGGAAACTCTGAGGTATAAGTTAGTAGAAAGATGTTAGTAGAAAGTGAGGTTTGGTTGCATTCACTCAGGATCAGTGGTCTTGGAGTAGTATATTGATTTCTCTAAACCCTGATTGGAAACCAATATTTCAAGTGACTTTAAAGCCTTGAACGCATTTTACTATTCTTTTTTATCAGATTCTTTCGAGCTCCTCGAAAATATTAACTAATATAAAGGGCGTCGTGTTTTAATGATTTCCATATTTCAGGTCAAAGCTACTAAGTAATGAGGTAATGACAGATCGTACATTTGGGGCTCACTCGATCTACATTGATGGGTGGACCAGGCTCTACTTGAGAGAATTGGAAATGAGCTTATGCACTACGATACCGCCTGATCTGATTGTCGTGCCAATGTCGTTATTCTTGCAAATTGAAGATTCCAAGTTTGTCATTAATATATTTTACAATTTATCCCCAATACTTTGCAAATAACTTCTAAATGCAATAATGTGTAACGCCATTTCATCTGAAATCATGACATCTATTGCTGGGAAGGGAACATTTCGCCAACTCCAAAAGTTGGGCAACCGCGTGCGTGAACAACTAGTTGTCAAATAAATACTTCCCACCTTAATTCCCACCATCTATTCCCCTTCTATTCCCACATTCACCCTAACAAGAAAGTGGATTATTTTCCCAATTCTCACTTTTTATCCCTTTAATTCCTACCCCACAATCCAAATGAGCTCATAGTCAAACCTGACTCGAAATTATTGTAAACAATTGGACACGATATGAACGCGATAAATTTTTTTTGGACATGGTTTCACCGCCTAATATCGCGTTTTTTATTCGTCCTTAAACTGACCGAAATTTAAGACGAACACGACTTATTCACAAAAAGTATACTCCGTATCTTTTACTTATTTTGTACTTGCAAAGATACAACCACACATTGACCTTGCTTGTTTAAAAAAATCAAGAACCACTCTCAAGTTCCCCATGACAAATTAGTATTGGGGGAAGATGATACACATACAACCTTTGTACTCCCTCCAGTTCTGAATGATCTTCTTGTTTTCTTTTTGGGCCAATTCTAAATGATCTTTATTTTTCCTTATTTGATATGTTATTTGTGGTCCTAATAGATTGTGACCCAGCTACATTAATTTTCCACCACATCTTAGTACCTACAAAAACTCCGTATCACTTCCATTGTGGAACATCAAAGTGAACTAGAGGGATTATGTGAATCTCCCTACAACACCCAATCAAAACATGGGACATCACCTACCCAAAAACACTCCAATTTATTTTTGAGGGAAAAAAAATTGGAGGGAAAGTTGGAGTGAAGGAAAAGTATATTGTACCCCTGGCGGTATATCCCATTCTTGTACCCCTTCTAATAGATTTGATGAGCAAATAATGTTGGTTTGATGAGCAATTATTTTTTTTCTGTTAGCATTGACACATAAATTGATGAACATATATCTCTAATTTTATTGCATGATCTTTTATGTATTTGACTTATAGTAAGCAAGATTAATATACTTAAGTGTTTGCTCATCAAAATATTAGCGGGTGCTCAACAAATTAGATCAATTGCTCATTTAAATGTCTCGGGGTTACGAAAACTACATATACCCATATGCCTTAATCATTGTCATCTTCTACATTAGCATCCTCCATTATTAACCAAATGTCAACAATCTTTTAATTTAAAAAACACCATGTTTCATATGAACTAGTGCGACCTTCAAATAAACTAAATTGTTAATCTTTTATTGACGTCGACTCTTATTAGATATCTTCAACGTTTGGCACCTTCAATTTCCCGAAGCAAATAAAGAACTTATTTATTTTCCATACATCATTGTTTTTCTAAGTTCAAGATATTTGGTTATGAAATTTGGAATTTGGTCTTTATAAGATTGGGTATTTTTATATAACCAAAGGGCATGTTGATGTTACATCGTTGCTTCAATGGCGATTATTATCCTCGTTTCTATCTGTGACAAATGTGTATAAGTTGAATATATTTTACTTAGTTTCAATAGTTGTAATTATATCTTACAAGCTTTGAAATGCACGCTATGCGTGCAAAACTATATGTAAGACAACGTAGCAAAGTTAATTCAACATAGATATATGACAAAACAAAAGTACACTAATTGTCTAAATGGGAAGCAAAAAATACATTGACATTTTAAAAGAGAATATTACAAACGTTCATGTGAACAAAAGAATATATAAATCACAATCCTAATTAACTATGAACTGGTCCATCATTTTCGTTTTCCTTGTTCTTTGTGATCTGAAAAAGATATTGATGTAATTAATAGACATGGTGAAATAAACTACAACAATAACGAAGGTAAAAAAAAACTATACACTATGTTATAGCTACATGTTGTTTGGTAGGAAGACTTCTGAATAAACAATATTTTTTGTGTGAATTCCGTCTTTCCCACGTATATTACCCTTGGTAACTGAGATCTTTGTAGTTTCTTGTGAGGTCCCTCTAGAGAGTGCAACATAGAGCTGGCCATGACTAAATACATGTTGAGGAAGATAGATTCCAACATGTGGAATTGTTTGACCCTGTGATTTGTTTATGGTCAACGCAAAACACAATTTAACTGGGAATTGCTTTCGGACCATCTCGAAAGGCAAATTCACATCTTCTGCTGTTTTCAAGGGAATGCGTGGTATAAAAACTCGCGAACCTTTGCAATGTCCCGTCATGATCTCAGCCTCGATCAAAGTATCCATAAGCTTGCAACATATCAACCTTGTTCCGTTACAAAGGCCATTACTTGTGTCGATATTTCTCAAAAGCATGATCGGCAAACCAACTTTTAATTTCAATTCATGAGGTGGCAATCCTCCGAAAGACAATGAGTTTAAAAACTCGGGTTGGTATAAGTTGTGACGATCCTCTGGAACGGAGTCAAATGAATAGTATGTCTTGTCTTCCCCAACAAACTTATTCACAACCTTTTCATTAAGCTTATCAACTTCGTCGTTTTTTGGAGTCACAATAGCCCTTTCAACCATATAAGTGGCATCACCAGCATGATTACATAAATTAGGAAAGATGGCATCTACCAAAGTATCGACTGAGTTGTCGCAATCAGGTGTGATACACATTGAAGAGGGCAACTTTATCATATCATCTTCTATTGTTGGCTCAGTTCCATCTCCAACTCCGAGTAAAAACGAAGCAAACTGAGGGTCCGACATAGTTCTCATGTTCTCTGTCAATCGAAGAACTTCAACATGGGCCCATAAAATCGATCTTACAAAACATGCATTAACAGTTTCCGTCCTAGTACCTTTTGGTATAACAGGAAGAACCTGTCTGAAATCTCCACCAAACACCATAACTTTACCCCCAAATGGTACATTCACCTCCATAAGGTCCCTCAAACTACGATCAACTACCTCGAACGCATTTCTGTGAGTAATTGTTGCTTCATCCCATATGAACACGGATGCATGCTTTATAAGATGTGCTTCAACGCTTTGTTTACTGAATTTCCAAGTTGATGATGCATTGAATTTAACCAAGAGACCAAATGTCTTGTGAGCAGTTTTGCCTCGGTGCAATAACGTAGCAGCAATACCGGAGCTTGCGGATGCAAGTCCAAATTTTCCTCTCATTTTCACTGAAGCTAAAATTGCACGATATAAAAATGTCTTACCTGTTCCACCTGGGCCATCAATAAAAAAGGTTTTACCATTTCTGGATTCGATAGCCTCCATAATTGCATTGTAGGCCTGGCGTTGACCATCGTTTAGATGCTCGACACAATGTACATCCTCAGGGGGGATCAGTGCAGCTAATTCATCATGTATCGCTCTGTCTTTATGAATGTCGCCTTCCATTTCGAAGCTGGTTTTGGGAAGCGGAAAATCCTTGATATTCTTTCCCAATTGCCTCAATAATCGATGTATATCAGAAAGGACACAATCTTGCACAAATACTCCATCTGCTGAAGAATTATGAGAGAAGTCTTCAGCCATATGAGGGTAGAATTCCTGCCATAAAGATTCAATCTCTGTTGGTTGGCAATAGACTAATATAGTGACAAATAATTTTCGTATAGCTGATGGCATTCTTGAATTTGATGCTTCTCTCAAACATTCTCGAATGGTCCGATCATTATCCATAAGGCCAGCTTTTTCTGCAGCTTCTCTGAAAGTTGGATAAGTAACACCATTGACAGTCCGAAAATGTTCATATGATTGCGGGCCCTTAACATGGTTCAACAACAAACGCAAGAAATATCTCTCTCCCTCTATCGGTGAAGCTGTGTATATTCGCCCGATAACTCTTTGATTGTTCCTCCTTTTTCTCCAAGTTTTAGAGCCACTTATCCAGCGATAATGTTTAGGAAAATCCATATAGAGGTAATTTCGTGCATCTTCATCTTCGGTATTCATTCTAAAGAACTCAGTGAGCATTGTATGCGAGTTTCCTGGAGCATCAAGTATTTCAGCAACAGATTGATTTGTGTGGTATCTTACTTGTTGCATACCGGGCATATGGAGCTGCAGCCGCTCAACTGATGGACACATTTTGGCAATGGGGAATTAATATAATCGCCAAAGCGCCTCAGGTGCATAAACCCATCGAGCATCAAGAAATTGTTTGATTTCATTATAGTCTTCTCCACCACGAACCTCCATCGAAGTTTGATCGACACCATTATACACATATTTGTACAGATATTTGACAGCTTTGATGCTGCTACATATCTCTACATTGATGTGACAATTGTACTTTAAAAGAAGCCATGGATTGTATGGTACCACCCAACTGTTGTCTACGTATGTTCTGCTATTTTCATGCAATGGTACGAGTGCTTCTTCACGACGTTGGTAGATTGGGTAGGAATCAGCGCCTTGGACTGTAGTCGATGAAAAAGACTTTGGAAATTTACGTTTGCAAATACCATCTACCATGCAAGATGAATTTCGACGTCCAGGGCCACACGGACCATGAATCATGTGCTTTAAGACAGAATTGTACAATTCTGGCTCTTCTTCTTTATCGGGTATCTCAGCTCTAATAATTGCATCGTATTCCTCCGACGACCTAGGCTTGTCATTTTCATCCAAAATCAATAACATATGTACGTGTGGTAATCCTCTTTTTTGGAATTCCACCACGTACACGTAAGCGATAACCTTTCCAAGGACACCTTTCTCGATAATATCTCTTTTCAACTCTTCAAGTTTCGCGTGAAATATTCTTGTACATAAGTCTGGTCGATCTTGCGGTGTCTGCCCTTCCAATAACTCATTTTCGATTTCCTTCCATGATGAATTACATGTCATAGTGAGGAAAAGGTCGGGCTTTCCATACTCTTGAACTAAAGCCATAGCGTCTTGATATCTTTGATTCATGTCCCGTGCACATCCAACAAGGGAAGAGGGCAAAATGCATCTTTTCCCTAGATTTTCTTTAAAAAAAAAAGACATAGCATATATGGTGTAAATAAATTATAATGAAGAATATAGTATGAAAAATATCAAAACTTTCAACTTATAATACATACCAGGATTACGTTCTCCAGCGTTCCAACTATCTTGAAGACCTTGATATAATTCTGCTCTAAGGGTAGACTGATTATCTCTAACCCACCTCAATTTATTAGCCTCATTCTTGACAAAATTTTCAACTGCATATTGTTGTAATAATCGTCCCGAACGGATAATAAGAGATGGTTCTTGCCGTATCTGCAAATAATATAATTGTTATGCTTAAGATTACAAAGAAGGGATATATGACTAATTTGGTAAGTATGTGTATATATAGGGGATATATATACTATTATCTTTACCTGAAACATAAAGGCATAAAAAGCTCGGCAAGGCATGGTTCGTCCATTTGTGGCCCGACAATTGATTGACCAACCATATGACCCACATGGAAATAACAAAGGATATTGTAATGGATCATAATAACCAGCAGTGTCTGCCACATTAATTAGGTCACCTGTTGTTGATTGGACCACAATGTCTCTAGGATTCAAGTTTGCCACTTCATCGCCTCCAATAATAACCCCGGCAACTTGCGAAGCGGTTGGTAAACAATATTGAGGCCGATCGGATGGTTGTTCACGAATAAGAAGCCTACAGTGTAGCAAGTCGTCGCGTTGTGCTAAATGTCTGAGTTGGTGAACAAAAGGATTGTCTCTATCTAGAATTTTCTTCAATTTTTCAATGATATCTGATCTCAAAGTGGAGTTCTCTGAAAGTCTGTGCTCTAGCTCATGATCAGTGTCGTAGATGTACAATTGAAGGAACCGAGGTCTGCTTGTAGGATTCGATGGCAGAAATCCTCCAATCCTATGATATATAGAACCTTGAGCACGAAAACTATATACCCCGTCTCGAGCATTTGCTAAGCTTTCGTCAAGATGAACACCCATAGAGGTGAATGCAAACAAATGATTGTATTTCCTAATATTGCTTCGAAAATGTGTTCCAGTCTCTGTTTGGTCCGTGTACAAATCCAGAAGATCAGCTGGCACTGGAGGCATTGGAACACTTATCTTCCCGGACATACAGCACAACTCGGATGTTTCGTGATGAAAAAGTCGAGCTTCACAATGTATACACGTCTTAGGAGGTGATAATTGTAAGGAAGGAATCCCATTTTGTTCATGGTAATTTATTGCACAACGTTGGTATACTCTTTGCCTGGTGGTTGTTCTTCGAGGGTTAGTGTTTCCATTGGGTGGGTTTTGAGGAAGAATGTTTGAAGTGCTACTTTCACCAATATTCCTAGGTTGGGAAACATTATTGGTTGCTCTCAAATAACTCTCAAATGTGGCTCTGTGCGACACATTGCATTGAGTTGTAACCGTCTCCGTATTAGGAATCACTAAAAAAATAAAAAATATAAAACAATTATTATTTTGGTAAATGTCCCTTTTTTGTAGTAGTATGAGTGACATTTTTAGCAATCATGTAAAACAAATTCATGTAAAACAACTTACTAAAACCCCATAAAAAGCAATTTAATAAAACAAATCATTGAGACATCACCAATAAATTAAGTAATTGTGAAACAAAAGATTTCACATATCTTTGATAAATTATATAAATCATTATATAAGAGTGGTGTAAAACAACTAATAAAAAAGCCATTGGAAAAAGGAAAAAAAAAAACTAATAAAAAACAATTGACTTACATATCTCTCTTGAGTTTTGGTTTGAAGTACTACTACTTTGAACATAGAAGTTCTCCCGATTTGTGATGTCATTTAATGCTGTTACTGATTGAGGTAACATATCATTCGTGTGATGTCCTTCTTGCCAAACATTTCCCCCATGTCTCGATTGATTGTCATTTTCTTGAGAAGACCTACGTGAGTGGTGAGTTGTGCGTCTTCTAGCATTTCGAACTAATTGGAGTTGAGCATTCTCCTCAGCAATCAACCTTTGTTGTCTCAATCTTTTATACTGGGTTGATGTTGGTCTCTGATCCATCCTGATGCAAACATAAGCAAATGAGAAATATGTCAAAAGGCAAAATGTATTATTGATTGACTCATATATTAATTAAGAGTTCTCCCTGTTTAAATATTGACTCAGATAGGTATTCAATTATCAAGAATCATGAATTATATATTCATGTCAAACATTTTTCACACTGTTACTCCCTCCTAGACAAAGAGTTCTCCCTGTTTTGTTTTACTGCATGTTTTGATAGGCTATGTTGAGAGCTAATTTTACACCAAATGAATCGTTCACTCTTTCTGAATAAAAGTTAGTCCATGTTTTATTGTGCAATGGATTCTACCAACCCCACTGAATAATCTTTATATGCAATAGACTCTTCCATTGGGAGGTTAGAGAAAGTGGAGGTAGTGGAAATATGGATTTGGGAGTTGAAGTAGCAGTTTTGATCAGTTTTTTTTTTAGTGAGATTTTTAATTTGCTGTATGTCGTAGGGTTTGTGTTAAATTAGGTTATGGGGATACATTTTTTATGAAATAAAACATTTTTTTTAAGTCAAAGTCTCCTTAGTTTTTGCTCTATTATTATTCCAACGGCTGAGAGGAAGTTAGGGTATGATTTACTAATATGACCTTTTTGCTTTATTTAAGTAAGGGATACTGGTGGGGGTATAAAGGGCAGCACATTAATTTGGAAAATAAAAGGGGTGTTCTCTTTATAATAGTACATAGATATATATAACTTATTTAGTATCATAAGTTGAATACATAGTACAATGTAATTATTAATCAGTCTCAGTTGTGATATCTATTACAAGTATCCAATTCATATAGTATCCGACTAGTGTCTTTATGATTTTAGGAGATGGCGAGGAACGCTATTGACTTGAAAAACAATCCAAAGATTGTGGACGATCTTAATGAGGACTTGCTCGATTTTGGTCCCGTCTCGTGAACCGTATATCACACGGAATGCGAATGTTGGTGGTCATCGTTGTCATTTATAATTTGAGGAAAAATTCGCAAATTTTGTAGGAATATATGCCAAAATATTATAGCCAAGGGTTTGGGGGTCAAAATTGTTTCGCGACTCTGAACCAACTTTTTGTAAATTCTATTTATAATTAAGATTAAATGATAATAAGATAAGAATTAAATTTTATCACATTTTCACATTTAGAAAATTTGCTCGAGACCCGGCAGGGTTTAAACATGGACAATTTTTTTTAAAAATAGTTTAAAGCAAGAAAAGATGATGAACAAGCTTCTATTAAGAGATTCGAAATACCGACCTAGGAATCAAACTCTTGTATACGGACCGACACGCCACCCTATTGTGCTTGTCTAATCTTGTCAATATGAGTCCCAATCACAACCGTTTATCCGATCTAATCAGACGCTCGATATTTTGCCACCCCTTAGAGGTAAAATCGTCAATTGCATCAAAGATATAAAACTCAGAAAAACAGCCTCCCTCCTCATTTCTTCAATTTCAATTTCTCTCTCCTCAACTTCATTTCCCCCAAATTCTCTGCAATCCTTTCTCCTCCGCTTCGCCGCTGCCCTCCACCACTTTCTCTTTCTCCCAGTTGTACTCGTCACCTTCCCTGTCGTCGTAGCTGCCGCGTCGTCTCCTCATTTTTACATTTCATTTTCTCTCTCCTCACCCGTCGTCTCCCACGAATCCTCTGCAATCGACGCTTCTTCTTTCTCGCTCTTCACGCCGCCGCTCTCCTCCATTTCGCCGCCGCTCTCCTCCGATTCGCCGCCGCTCTCCACGGTTATTGCTTTTCACGCCACCGCTTCAAATACCCGATCTGGTAAGAAATTCTTTTTCGACATACCCTAGATTCTAAAATCTTGTCATTTCATGTGTTTTACCACTTTAATTTGACATTTTTCGATCCTTTTATCTGCATTTTGAGATCGATATTTCGATTTGCTCGATTTTACCTCTATTTTTCGATTTGATCGACATTTTATTTTAGGATTTGTAGTTTTTTTAGGCGAAATTTGCGTGATTTCTCTAATTACCTGTTAGTTTCGTTAATTTTCGATTAATTAACTTTTAGGTTTGTGATTAGAGCTTGGATTGCGTTTGTTATAGGTGTCGATTAAAAAGATTCAACGATACAGTTCTAATTTTTTTTTTCAAATCGAAATTTTGGTGTAGGGTTGCTTATTGCAGATATGTATGTGCATGATTATTTGTTAATTTCGTTGATTTCCGATTTCGGTGGAGATGAAGGTGGTGAAGAGGAGGGAGCCATTGAGGGTGATTACAATGGGGAAGGCGGCCGAGTCGGGTCAGCAGAGTGACGGTATTGGGGTTTTGACGAGGTTATTGAGGTCTAAGGTGGCGGCCGCGGCTGTGGCGGGTGGTAGTGGTGGAGTTGGCGAAGGGAGTTTGTGTTTTAAGGAGCATTGGGATAGTGCCACTGTGCTTAGCCTTTGTGGGTGCCGTTAATCATGTTAAAGTTTATAACTTTGTATGTTTTACTATGTGAATTGGTTAATTGTTTGGTGTAATTTAAGTTTATTATGTTGCATTTGGCTCTTTGATGTTTTGG
The DNA here is from genome assembly GCA_963680865.1 of Spergularia marina. Lineage (NCBI taxonomy): Eukaryota > Viridiplantae > Streptophyta > Magnoliopsida > Caryophyllales > Caryophyllaceae > Spergularia > Spergularia marina. The sequence continues at coordinate 9,082,211 of OY804561.1, forward strand.
TTGAAACAATGTAGTGCTAGGATTATGTAAGAGGCTTTGGTATGAGGATTCTGGTTGGTATATTATGAATTGGGTATTAGAACTTGGAGATGTGCAGTATGCAGTTGATGTGATGTGATGTTAATTTTGGTATAGGTTAATTATTGCAGCTAGTGTAAAGGGACAGTGAAGAGAGTTTGAGACGTGATGAGAGTTTTAGGCATCATTGTATAGTGATGCATCTTTTGTTAAAATTGGGGGCTTTTCTAATGCAGATGCAAAAACATGTAGATTCGACATCGTCATGGGTTAGGAATGCCAAATATGTGCAGGTTATCGGCCTGTTTTACTTCATGACAGGTTGCCTGACCTTAAACACACTGTGTAGGTCTTGCGTAATATAGTCTCACAGGTACTGTTGATTTTCTGACTTGTGTGTTAGAAAAATTCAGTTGATTGTGTGTTAGAGCATCGGCTTAAAACCTGTTAGGATGTTGAGGTGAATTTCCTAATACTTACTCATGAAATCTGGCTAGCTCAATCGGAAGAGTATCGTGTAATGCACGAGGTGTGGGTTCGACTCCCACGTCGGCTACAAAGTTCTAGAAAATATTAATCTGCTTCTGATTGTCATTGTTTTGTGATTGGACCTATGTGGTGAATGTTTAGAGAGGAGTCCCAATAAATGTTTAGAGAGCTCATGTAGGAATCGAACATACAACAATTATGCATATGCACAAGTGTTTACCAATTGAGCTAGAATTTCATTAATTTAAGATCATTTGGTGTGCTTAAAGCTGTTTAACTGGGCGTCCAAGCAACATAGGTTTAATCATAGTGTATCTACCTTCCACATAACCATTCAGAAGCTTGGTAGTTCTGGGATGATTTCAGAGATGTATAACGTTGTTGGCCAAGTCGTTGCTCATCCTGATTTTGGCACAGAGGCTCTGTATAATACTATTATCTATTACTACCTTAAAGCACGGAAGCTGAGGAGACCTGTAATGGTGTTCAAACACATGAAGAAGCTAAGTAATGCAGACTACAGACCGTCAATTAGGACGTACAACCTTCTGCTTGGGGCATTTCTTGCCCATGGAAAGAACACATACATCAATCATATGTACGTAGGTACGATGAGTTTCCTTTTCAAGCAAATGATAAATGATGGAGTCGAGCCTGACATCTTCTCTCTGAATTCGATGATATCAGGGTACGTCCTATCTAATCATGTCAACGATGCTTTGAGGATATTTCATTAGATGGGTGTCGTAAGTGCTCCTGATTATGCACTTATGATCATCTTATCTATGGACTATGTGCTGAAAGTAGGACAAATAATGCTAGGGATTTATTCAACCAGATGAAAGAAATAGAGTTTGAACCTGGTGTTAAAACTTATAATTCTCTTGTTAGTGCACTGGCCATTGGAGGAGAGATTGATGAAGCTCTGAAATACTTGTCGGAGATGACTGAAATCCAGAAGCGCATAGAATCAAATCACACACTAACACATAGAATCATACTAACTAACACATAGAATCACACACACCATCCAATAAAATCACACATTAACGAATTGAATCACAAACTCACAAATAAATAAAACAACATACTCGTACTAACTAATAAAATCAATGTCACTAACAAATAAAATTACACATAGTAACTAATAGAATGATACACACTAAGTAATAGAATCACACACATTAACTCGTGCAATCACACACACCATCGAATAGAATCACACACACATTGAATAAAATCACACACACCATTAAATAGAATCACATACCCTATCGAATAGAATCACACACCAACGAATAAAATCACACACATAAACGAATGAAATCACACACTAACTAGTGTGATTCCGTAGACTAACCAATGTGATTCACACACACCATCGAATCGAATATAATCGCACAATAACTGATGTGATTCCATAGACTAACCAATGTGATTCACACACACCATTGAATCGAATAGAATCAAACACACTCTCGAATAGAACCACACACACTATCTAATAGAATCACACGCACTATCTAATAGAATCACACACACCATCGAATAGAAGCACACACCATCGAATAAAATCATACACTATCGAATAAAATCACACAAATTAACAAATAATATAAAATCACACTCTTAGTGATAGATTTACACACTAACAAAATCGACAGAATTACACACTAACAAAATCGACACACACAAGTGTGATTCAATATTCAATTGAGTGTAATTCAATAGTTTTTGGCTTTTTGCACAAGTTACATCTCTCTACAAATTCTTTGTTACACCTCTTAATCACCCAGTATACATATACCTTTTAATTTGCCTCACAAAACCATACATACAAATATACAATCATAGAGAATTACGTACTCACATTTCATTCACGATTTTAATCGGATCTGAAATAGGAATTGCATCAATTGAAATTTGAAACCTAAAAATGAAGCCTGATTGACCAAAAACCAAAACAAAATTGTTTAATGGAAGGAAGAACATGTGTGATTTAATAACTAATGCTGTGTGATTGAAATTTCTATCTAAATCAAAATCATACAAAGGTGTCGTTTGGATACCGCGGGAATTAAATTACCGTGGGAAGTATGAATTAATGTGAATTAAATTCCTAATGTAAATTCGTAGGAATTCGTCTAAGTGCGTTTGGATACCATGCAGGAATTTCAGATTCCCTAGCATTTTTTTCCCATGGGTTGTTTGGATTCACTACTTCAATTCCCATGTTAATTAGTAAGAATACTATTTTACCCTTTACGTTTTTTAGTGGTCAACCACACAAATGTAAGGGGAGTATTAAAATTTTGAGGGGAATAGAGTAATTTTCTGAAATTGAAAGCATGAGAATTTTGAATGACCAAGGGGGGGTGGGTAATTAAATTCCTATGGTGTATAGGAATTAGAAATACCCAAGGATTTTCCAATGCCCACACTTTGGATAAAAAGAAGTATCCAAACAACCCATCCAAAACCAAATTCCCAGGAAAATGAAATTCCTGTGGAAATAGAGGGTATCCAAACGAATCCAAAAATTAAAAACGACCGAATTTGGGAATTGAACAAAAGAAAACAAAAACCGACCTGATTCAGATTAATTGAGCTTAAATCGCGCCACCTTGTTGATGTTGTTTTGAGAATCCACACCAAATCGACGCGATTTTTTTTTCTAGGGTTTCATTTGGGGATTCTTTCTTTGAGGAGAGAGAAGGAGCAGAGAGTGAGAGAGCAAGAAATGAGAGAATGATGTTGGACACAATGACGTTGCATTTGTGACCCCTTCCTCTATTTTCTGCGCGGGTCTATTTGGCTTATCTCGGCCCTTTATCTCCACTAGATCCTACGGCCCAGATGAGGACTCACGGACTCATCAGAGTAACCGAACTCATCTGAACCCGCCTGTATATATATATATATATATATATATATATATATATATATATATATATACTTACCTACCCTATCGAAGCAGAAAATTGCTACCCCGAGCCTCACCCTAGCTTCGCCTCTGATTTCAAACGAGCTTTCGAATGTAATGTAGCGTGGAATTTGTGAAGAAAGCTATCTTGTTCAATTTGCATAAATCGTAGTGCTTTACGTATAATCTATAATAGTTGCTTACACAACAAATCAAGAGTTTGAAACTACTATTAACATGAATTATATATAATAAATTGCAAATATTACAATACCTTGTCAAACGATATTAGGTGTCACGCACACTCTTAAATTTACTAAATTTAACTACTACTCTGTATACCTCTGTCACGAAATCGTCACTAAACGAATGCATACGTACTAGAAAATCTCATCAAATATGTAAAACAAATTTAATAAATTATTATATACATATTCAACCATGACCGTAAACACTTCATCATGCAAAAACATAGTTGTCCACATTATTATCCGATCCATACATATAAACTCAACCGTTGCTAATGAAGTGACTTAATTCTTGTTTGAAACACATTTCGAAACTATTATTATTATAATGAAACTAGACAATGTTACTTATAATCTACTATTTAAGTTATTTATTTAATAGTTAACGATATCACATCCAGGTAGTTTTGTTGGGGTTTTCTACGAATTATTGCCCTCCTAGATCGTGGGTCGCTACTTGTATTTACACAGTTGTATCCATGTTTTCTACTTTGGCCACATGATTAACGGGGTTATGGATGGTGAGACATTTTCTTATTAAAAAAAATATAAACTTAATACTGGAGGATATGTGTAAGTGGGAAACACCCCCCCTCCCCCCCCCCCCCCCCCCCCGCCGATAGTACAAAGTTTCCGCATTCTCATGCTCTATGAGTATAGTTTTTTCGTGATTTTGCTTAAATATTATTGGCATTTCTTTCATGATATATTGAACTTTTAGCAACGAGTATTTAATATTTAGTATCAGCATGTCATTCTGCATAGTTTTAATTATAGTAGTTTCCGTTATGAAATTAATAAAGTTTCATTGTTTATTATATAGTTTCAGCAGGTTATAATTAGTATCAATTGGTTTCTCTTGTGTTACTCAGGAATTTACCCCGAAAAATAGCACAACATAACACATCACATAGAAAATCGAATTTGCATTGGAACTTGGTCATGACCCAATGTCATAATTTAAATTTCAAATGTTTTTTTAACTATTCTGAATTTAACTTTTTTTTTTTTAAAACAGAATCTTTTTTATTAGTATTCTAATACTAGTGTTAATGAGCAATAGGGTTTTGTTTACTGTTTGGCTGACTCCACTAAAAAGTACTAACTGAACTAAATAATTGACGTACTTTGTATATTAAAACAATTCCAAGTACTTATTATTCTACTTAGTACCTACACCATGGCCACATATTTAATATTGGGTTAATAATAATTTACTCTAAACCAAGTAGAGAACATGTCATATTTTCTTTCTTCCAATCACAGTACAATGAAACATTTTAAATAATATCATATTTAAAACATACATACTCATTTCCTTGAAAATCACATTTCTTTCTTAATTCAATGTTAGACCAATAGACATCATCATCCTCTCGTTCTTCAGCGTACAAGAATTACACATAGTTTTCGAACAAGCCCATATCTTAAAAATAAATTATCAATAATCATAGATATACATTTATTTTCACAAGACATTCAATTGCTCATGACCAAAATCGGTTTACAAACATATACATGTCTATCACTTGTAACATCAATTAAACAAATTTGAAACGAGTATAATTCAACCCACATGTAATTTTCAATTTAACCCACTTACATTTAACTAAATCTTACATACAACTATATAAATTATCTATCAACCCATATATATATACTTATATGTCTGAATTGTTTTCCGAAATATGGCTCAAAAAATAAATAGTAAAGAAAATGGGTTGGATTGAAAAATGTTCAATCTTATGGGGTACACGTCACCCCATTTCAAGTTCGAGACAAAACCGTCAGTGCCCCCTGGCGGTTTTAAATGTCTTGAATAGTAGCTATGAGGTTGTAAATGATATTTTGCCAAGGGTGAAACCGCCATGGGGGGTGGCGGTTTCACTTCACCCTTGGCAAAATATCACCCACTCGATTTTGTATACTCATTTCTGTGAAGAAACCGCCATGGAGGGTGCCAATTTATCTCTATTTAAAACCGCCAGGGGCATATCACCCACTCGATTTTGTATACTCATTTCTTTGAAAAAATTATTTGAAAAAATAACATATTTTTTGAAAAAATTATTTGAAAAAAATATTTATTTTTCTAAGAATTTGTTGAATTTTTCTATTAAAAATATTAATTCTATAATTTAATTAACTAATTATCAAACAAATAACCGACACATCACCAATTAAAGGAAAAATATAAAGGAAGTTACTATTCGGGTACCATGTGCACAAAGTGGTAACCTCAGGGATACCATGTGCACAAACTTGCTAAGTTGGGTACCATGTGCAATCAGTCAAAGTTCAAGGGTACCACGTGAGTTTTCCGATAAATGAATATGATATAAAAGTTTGACCAATTTTTGTTTTTTTTTTGGATTCTCTTGATTACTATTGTTTCTAATTTTTCAAATTTTATGAGGGATATCCAATACTCTTTAAGTGATAGTTGACACTTACAAATTTGTAGCACAACTGAATTTTTTTCATACGTTAAATAATGTTCAGCATGTGACATTTATATGTATAGTGTAATTATCTATCAATGTTTGTGAAACAAGTATGATTGATACAAATAGGAAGCCCGGGGCGCGGCACGAGCACGCAAACTAGTATATTATAAAAGCCGAGTACATCCCTTCACTGATGGACACTTAGCATAATCCTATTCGTTGAAATAAAAAAAATTGATTATTAGGATATGGAAATGCATATAAAATATTAAAAAATTAATAAGGAAAATTAATAAACAATTAGAAATTATAATTATTCGAATATTTTAATGATTTTAACTTTAATTTAAAAAGGAAAGTTTTAAAGTCTATTAAGTGTAGAAAATATTAAATGGTTGAAAAAGTCTAATAAAAATGATTTTCAATCTATGCAAAATATATGATTTTCTTCCAATTTGTTAATCATGATCATAATTATTGTTACACATTTTCATTTTGCAACACATCTCTTACAAAAAAAAAAAACGAAAGAGGTCCCAAAATAAAGTGCAACTCATAGAGAATTTGGAGAAAAGTATAAGTCTTAAGGAATTATTTTAGTTTGAAAAGTAATTCTAAAGATTTCCGTTTACTAATTACAAAGGAATAATGTCTATACAAAGAGTTAGTAATTGGTTCATGAATAGGGTTAGGCATGGTGTATTTTGTTATGTAGCATTTGTTTTTTTTTTTGGCTTTTTGAGTACCATTGTTTCATATTATTATCAGAATTAAGTTGGGTTGGACATCATTGTGTTATGTAGCAATAGTTCATGAATAGGGTTTGGTTGAATCAGATTCCACCGCGTCGAGTTATTGGATTTTTCGGATCGTGGCACATTTGATGCAAACAAATATGACTTATTGTTATTATTAAAAGTGACTACATAAGTACCAAAAAGAATACGTAGTGGTAATTCCTTTAGGTTTCCAATAAGAAAGGTCTTGGAAGCAGGGCGCTTCTCTGGACGACTGTACGGACTTTCTACAGTTGTCTTTCCATGGCTAACCAGAAAAGGAGGGGGAGGCCAAAGAAAATAAACACAGCATCAGATGCGCAAGAGCAAGACGAAGATGATTATACTAATCTTAACACCGATCATCCAGAAACTGATTTTATAACTCCAACCTAGCTAGCCGAGCAAACTCGCAGTCCGATAATGGTGAATGATCTAATCAATTCGGCCGTGGTAAAAGCTGATAAGCTTTCTTCCAATTAGAATTCCATTGCAAATCATAGTGATAAGATTGTTGAATCTGAGGTAGAAATAGCAAAACCGAAAGAAAACCCTGTAGCAGAGACTGTTCTTAAGAAGTCTTGGAATTCGATTGATGCTAGTAAATCCAGGGTAGGATTGAGCTTATACTATGATGATTCTAGCAGTAAAGATGGGGAAATTACTATTGAGGAAGATGACATAGCAGAGGAATTATTGGAGAAATGGAAGTTCTCTCTGATTGGAAATGTGATTGGAGCTAGGCCGAAACAGAAATGTTGAGGAATTTGTTCGAAAACATTGGGGGAATCTAGGAGAACCACTAGTGCGACGCGAAGGGGCTTTTTCGATTTAAATCAGAGATTAAAATGAACAATGTGATGAAAGAAGGTTCATGGAAATTAGGGGGGAATCCACTAATTCTGAAACCATGGTCTCCTACCATATCACAAGAGCTGGATTGTATGACCATTGTTCCCGTCTGGATTCTATTGCCTAATCTAGACCCATGGTTATGGAGTGAGCAAGCACTGAGCAAGATAGGAAGTAAGCTGGGCAAGCCTCTCTATGTTGATAACACCACTACCAATCAAGCTCGACTATCCTAAGCTAGATTGCTGGTGGAGGTTGATGTCTCAAAGGAATTACCAAGAGAACTACTTATTAACACACCTCACTGTGGCCAGGTGATTCAAAAGGTTGATTATGAATGGGTACCTCACTTTCGTTCAACCTGTGGGAAGCTAGGGCACAAGTCTCAAAGCTGCAAACTAAACAAACCTAAACCTGCCCCAAAGATCACAAAGATGTATAAACCAAAGGCACAGGCTGAAGCGCCAAATCTGTTGAAGGGAATGCATAAAGACTCTTAGAAAGAGCAGATTCAGGGAAATGACGTAGCTATTCAGAGCCAAGTGGTTGTGGATGACAATACTCATGATTTCACTCCACGTGCGTCTCCATCAGAGCTTAGCATGGATGAAATGGGATTCAGGAAATACAAGTCCAACTCTAAAAGCGCAAATAAGACAATAATAGTTCCCCCAACTGTTTTAAGCAATAGTTTCTCAATTCTGTTGGAAGGGGAGAATGGGGAAAAGCAGATGGACTTGGGACTGAAGGGTTTCTTAGGGGATGGTTTTACTCCAGACTCACTCCCCATATGTTAGTTGCAGCTTGGAATATTAGAGGCTTTAATGAGAGCCTCAAACAGCAGGAGACTAAAAATCTCATGCTGAAATATAATATTAATCTCTTAAGTGTTTTAGAGACTAGAGCTAAGGAAAATAAATCTGAAACTATCATCCGAAGAAATTTCAGCAGAAATAAGGTGATTACAAATCATGGTTGCCACTATAATGGTAGAATTTGGGCTGTTTGGAACCTAAGGGTCTCTAAATGATGATATCCAATTATGATGATAAAGTTGAAACGATAAATATTTAGCCCTTATATAAGAACTAATTACTTTCATTTTATTTAACTTGTATTGTGAATTTTCATTATATGAACCTCATTTTACAAATTTGGGAACTTACACTTTCAAATCACCACATTTAATGTCACTACAACTATACTTTTGTTCAAAAGCATTACCTTAAATATTGTTAATAAACCTCTTAAAATAATTTATTATTAAAAACATTCACATAGTACCGTTGTGTTTCAATTTCAGCTAATTTCCACACATTCAAGTTTCTGTAATTATGTACCATAATTTTTGCCCTTCCTAGACATTAACGGAAAAATAAAATAAAAAACATTGTAATCTAAAAATAAATATTCATCTTTATTTGTACAACTGTAAGTTAGCACCCTCTAACAGATTAGAACTAAATTAAAGTTTTCTTCAAACCACTATCTAAAATTAGTACACATGAACATTCACACGGTACCCTTATTGATTTATTTTTCTCATTGTTTCTACGTTTTCGTGTTTGTGTATATCTTTGAGGTTTCATTTTTTTACCATGTGTAATATTTTTTTTTCAAAGCAGTAAACTCTAATTTCACATTTTTTTCGGTATTTAAACGTCTCATTGGTGTAATGATAGATACTAACTTCATAATTTGATTCTTATGCTAACATTTCTTATAAGAATTATATATTTAACAAATGGCTATAATGTTCAGAATTAGCAAATAATGTGGGTATCATATACACAAACATACATGAGAATGCAAATACCTTTTAATAGGGAGCAAAGAAATAACACAACACTACCTTTGACCTTGTTTTCATTATTACTAATATTGTGTGAGAGCTCAAAAAAGCTTAAATAATAATATATATTGATTGATTGTCATATTTTGATGGCTTCAATTATTCTAGCATCAACTACCCTAACCTCTTCTTTTATAATTTTGCCGTCCCTCCCTCTCTCCATATGTTCATAAAATAATGTATTACAAATAGATAAATGTTGTTCTAAATTAACACATTCTGGTACATTCTGGGGGTAAGTAAGTACCAAAACCAAAGTAAAGGAAATTTAGAGGTCAATCTTGAGTTTAAAGGGTAGCTAACTACATTTATAACAATTCCTTACTAACTTTACCTTATGGAACATACTTATATAGCAAATTTTAGATATGTCTGTCGATATGCACTATGTAGTGAGCTAGTGGTGATCCCATGGTAATGCATTTTAGTAACATATTGAACTATATTAAAATTCATATTTCCCCTCATTTCATATATCTTTAGTATGATTTTCTGCATTATTGTTAAAAAACATTTTCGAAAAGAAAAGGAAATTCATTCATAATAATTAGCCATACGACATCTACATACAACGAGTACCGAAATTATCAAAATAAAACGCTAACATCAAATTAAATTAAAACCTCCAAAAAACTACGATCACTATGTAAGATGACTCGTGATCCGAAAACCCTCTATAATAATGCTGTTTCATGATACAGCTTGACCCGAGGGGGCCTATTGATCTTTTGTAGTTTGTCAAAGGATGAGCAGATCCGTTAGCCAGTAGAAGAGAATTCAGCATCCATCGCCATGGCAAAATTAATGAACATCAGATCCTTGTAGAAATCTCGCGAATCTCAGTATAAACTACCTATATGATGGTAGAGATACCCTCTTGAGGACGTAAAAACGAGTTATTATAGTGATGACTAATTAATTAAGATGAATAATAAGAAAATTGGGGCTTACCACCATCTAATTGATGGCTAGTAGCCCCTTGATTTAGATTTAGAGGCTAGGGTTTTTGAGAGAGACATTATTGTTAAAATTATATAATGTGTTTGTAAAAGATCATTGAAATTTTTTAATGGATTAAGTAATGATGAAATAAATAAGTTTGGACATTAAACTACATATTGATAGTTTTATTGGTCGATCATGCTTGTGAAAGAACAATATTACACCGAAATTCAGAAAGGTAAAGAAAAATTCACAAGGATACATGGTAGGCGAATGTTGTGGGTTGCACCAAATTAATTCAATACTTATCCTCAAACTATGCAGTAAGGCAAGCAAGTTCGTATCCACAGGGAATTAATTAATGTTTATGTATGTAATGTCGATTGGGTAACCAATTGGGGGAGGTTTTGGTTGAAAGTTGATTAACTAAGCAAATCGGAACAAAAACAGGTAAGTAGATGATGAATTCAATTAATGACAAATATTGGTTTTGTACTTCAATCCACTTCAGTTTATTAATTGATCATAGAAAGTCACCTATCTATCAATGTGAGCACGTTGTTGCGAAATTAAGATTTCTATTCTTCTTTCTTTAGCTATTTAGAACGAATCAGCATATCTAAATAACCCTAACTATATAACAATCTAAGTCACGCGTCTAAGATTATTCAATAGAAGCAATCAGGTCTAAGAATATCAACAACAATAATTAATAAGAACACACGCGGTTCAAAATCAGATCATAAATCAATTCTCCCCTAATCTATCTAACGTTGAATCAGCAATCGTTTAAATAGATTAGTTTGCTACTTGTTCCAAGCAGTTAAATCACAAAAGGTCTAACCAGTACTACTAGCAAAAACAATTATGAAATATAGGAATTAAAACAAGAGAATTAAAATTACTCGATAGGAACGATCTCACAATAGAATAATAAACTGCAGCTTTAATATGTAATAAACCAACTTGGGAGATTAGTTCTCCATATATCTTGATTACAAGGTTGAAATAAGTTATGAATGCAAAATTCTAAATAAAAGATGTAAACCTAGGTATTTATAAAGTCTCCAAATAAAATACGGAAAATATAAAGAAATACGGAAAGACTGCTTCCCGTCGCCCGCCGCGGTCTGCGCCGCTCGCACCTGCGGCCGCCCACCAATTGTGCGGTCCGCGCCGCTTGCACCCGCGGTCCGCCGCCAAAAAGGCGTGGTCCGCGGCATGTTTTCTGCCCTGGCCTCATCTTCGATTTCCTTTACAAATCAATCCGCGGACCGCCTTTAGCCACCCGTGGTGCGCGCAAGACTTACTTTACGAGCCTTCAATCCTTCCTCAGTCTTCTCTTCAAATCGGCTTCCATAACTCGGAAGCTCAAAGTCTAACAAACCACCTCTAAATAGCCATTTTATCACCATAAGTTACACACATCAATACCGTGAGAATTCAATATAAAAACCAACAAAACGTCCCGAAATAGCATTAATTACAAGCCAAAAATAATAACTAATACGAGCACATCAATACACAAAATACCCAAAAAAGCATAGAAAATACTCACTGAAGTAGGTAAAATAAAAATCTGCGTGCATACACTCGGGTGTATGGTAGACATTATGAAAAAGTTGTAATGTAACAGGAGTTTGTATTATGAAAAAGAACATATTTAACCAAAAGCATTTTATATGAAATGATTCACAACCTTATAAATTTTTCATCATTTTTCACGATTGTGTTGTTTTTTTTCATCATTTTTCACGATTTTATTTTTCATAAATTTGATTATTTGTTTTTTAGAGGAGAATATTTGTAATTTTTTTTTTTAACAAATACATTTGTAAATGTTGACATATATTTTAACAAATCTTATCTTATCTTATATATTTATAAACGAATCTTTTTTTATGGGTATTGAAGAGGTCTAGAGCCCTTCGAATTTTCTTAGAACTTCTGGTGAATAAGGAAATAATTTATGTTATGGAATTTTTGTTATACCATATGTGAGTTTCTGGAAATTATGTATAAAATTCATATATTTCACTGTCAACTATATGTAGGTTTATGGAAATTTTGAAAAAACAAAACATCAATATTAAAGTTTCAATTTTAAGTTATGGTAAAATAATAAGTCAAACCTACAATTTAATATAAGAGAAAAGTACACGACATTTTCTACATTTCGGTAAAATATAAGAACCAAATGTTTTTTTTAAAGAAATTTTAATACAATTTTTGGTGAATAAAAGGTTCATTTATGAGTAACAGAACAAAACAGAAAATTATAAAAAAAATCGAAGAGAGTATATGGCATTTAATCACGAAATGGTATGATAATACAAAAGAATTTTGAACTTATTCATGTGAACTCCCCAATAGTAATAACTACGAATAAAGGTAAAAGTTTTTTTCGTGGGCATTGAAGAGGTCTAGGGCAATTCGAATTTCTTAGAGCTTCTGGTGAATAAGCAATTAATTTATGCTATGGAATTGTTGTTATGCTACCATATGGGTGAGTTTATGGTAATCATTTACAAAATTCATATATTAGTATGGAAATGTACTATTCCATACATAAGCGTATTCCATACATAAGCGTATGGTAATCATGAAAAAAGCTTATGGTAATCAAGAAAAATGTTTATGGTGACCATGAAGATATGACAATTGATAATCATGAAATTATTTATGTTATGGAATTATAGTATATCATACATGAACTTATGGTAATCATGAAAATAACCTTATGGTAACCATGAAAAGATATGAAATTTTCATAATCATGAAACTATTTTATATGTTATGACAAGATAATATTCCATAAGCAAAAGTCTAATATGACATTTTCTATATTTTGGTGCATATAAGCAACAAATGATGACACTTAAATTTGAGATACCAATGGTAATAACTATAAGTCACTTACTATAAATGGGTAGCCGTTTAACTTAGTCAAATGAATTTCTCAATACTAACAATTATAAGTCACCTATATTGAATAGGTTAAAAGCCCTACAAATGTTTTTATGAAAATGTAGTTAGCATATATACGTTTATGGTAATCATGTAAAGAATTCATTTATTACTTATGAATATGTCGTTACCTAAGTTAACAAGTATTTACGAATTATTGAGCAAATTAAAAATATAAAATATAAAAAAGCCATGGTAGAGGTGAGCTTCACCTAAGCTTGAACATCACGCAAGCTTTTCCATGGCAGGAGGAGGACGAGGACGGGGACGGCCCCCAAAACAAAAACAACCGCAACGCTCAGCTCATCAAGGCGAACAATCTGATACTGAAATCGAAGGAATTGGCAAAGAAACCAGTGAGGAAACACAAACCCAGTCACCGCGCTCACCGGTATGTTTCTCTCAATTTGTTGAGAAATTGATTAGAACTTCAGGAAATGGGAAAAAAGATGATAGTATTGTTGAACTAGTGGCGACTACTACTGTTTAATTTCCGCCATTAATTGATGAATCAGACCCTAATAATGGACAAAGTTGGTGCAGCCAAAACCGGGGATGAATTTGTACTATTGTGAGGAAAGCTCACATTTTGAAGATGTCAGGATTGTGGAGGAGGATGTTGAGGAGGAACTCAGAATGTGGAGGTTTACTTTGGTGGGAAATGTAATAGGGGCGAAGCCAACGGTACAGCAGGTGCAGGCTTTTGTAAACAAAAACTGGGAGGTAAAACCATCAGTGCAGTATTATAAAAAGGGGTGGTTTGCTTTAAGGTTTGGGTCACAGAAGGATGTTGATAAGGTTTTGAAAGGGGGTCCATGGATGATTAATGGGAAATCCTTGATACTGAAGCAATGGAACCCAATGATTACCCAGCAACTGGATAGAATCACTACCATACCAGTCTGGGTACTCTTCCCTAAGCTAGACCCATTCTTTTAGTCTGCCTCAGCTCTAAGCAAGATAGCCAGTAAGGTTGGTAAGCCTCTTTATGCTGATCAGACGACTACTTATAAGTCGAAACTTTCATTTGCTAGAGTACTGGTGGAAGTTGACATCTCAACTGCTCTTCTACACCATGTTACTCTGCAAACACCTTATGGGACACTGGAGCAAAGAATAGAGTACGAATGGGTACCCTATTATTGCAAGGGATGTAACAAAATGGGGCATGAAATTGCAGCTTGCAGGCATCAGAAGATCAAAGAAGTTGCACCTGTCAAGCAGGTTTACAGGCCAATTGTAAAAGCTGCTCATGTGGAAGAACCACAGAAGCCAAAAAATCAGCAACAGCAGGTTATTGAGACGGATTTTGATGAAAAAATTGCTGAAACTCCATCACCTAAGGCTACTGATAAAGTTGATGATCTTGGTTTCAAAGTTGTAACAAGGAAGAGTAAGCAAAAGAAGCCTAGTGGAAGCCCTACAGCTGTGATAAGTAATAGATTCACAAGCTTGAGCAATGGTTTGCAAGGTTTACAGAAAGGATTTGCGGAACTACAAGCTGATGTAGAGGAAGTGGGAGGGGAGCCAGAGAAAGGGAATGTAGTAGGGGAGAATGTCCCTCCTGACATCCCTAGTCAATGAAGATATCAACTTGGAATATAAGAGGGTTAAATATGGCCCTCAAGCAGCAGGAAGTTAAGCATTTCCTGTGGAGTAATAAGATAGATATAGTAGGCATTTTGGAAACAAAGATTAAAGAGGGAAAGTCTGATAAGCTTACAAAAGGGTTATTCAAGCAGTTTTCTTATGATAATAACTACTACTCAAGCTCTAGTGGAAGGATTTGGGTATTTTGGAATTCACAAACTGTCAGATTTGATAAAATGCAGGAGTCTGACCAGTTTATTCATGGTAAACTTAAAAATGTGCTTACCCACCAGGAGCTTTATCTCACCATAATTTATGCTAGTAATGATGCTAGTGGTAGAAGGGATTTGTGGAATGATATTGTTGGACTAAAGACTAACTCTCCTTGGTTAGTCTTGGGTGATTTTAACATTGTGAGAACTGATTTGGAAAGAGTGGGGAGAAATCCTCCAAACACCATGGATATGACTGATTTTAATCTATGCCTCATGGATAGTGGTCTTGATGATATTAAGGGATATGGCTGTGAATACACATGGACAAATAAGCAGAGTGGTGAGGATAGGATGTGGGAAAAGCTGGATAGAGCACTTATAAATCAAGCTTGGCTAAGAGACTACCCAGGATCTTATGCTGATTATCTAGCTCCTGGCATTTCTGATCACTCCCCAATAGTGGTGAGTTATGGGGAGCTAGTATGGACTGCTAGAGTTTTTAAATTCCTTAACTGCTGGATTGAACACCCCCAATATGATTCTATAATCTCGAAGGCCTGGGAGACTACAGTCTGTGGTTCTCCTTTGCACAGAGTATTCTTGAAGCTCAAAAATGTCAAAAATGCTCTCTCAAAGCTCATTAAGAAACACTTCTCTAATCTGCCAGATAGAGTGAAAAATTGTAAAGCTGATTTGGAGGAGTGTCAGATGAAAATTCAGGAGAATCCAAGAGATAATGATCTGCTGGAGAAGGAGAAAGACCTGCTGCAAAATTACTGCAATATCAAGAGGGCAGAAATTAGTATGCTGCATCAAAGAGCAAAGGTAGCTGACCTTAAACATACTGATTGTAGCACTGGCTATTTTTATGCCAAAATAGCAGCAAGAAAGCATCATAACCTAATAAATAAGGTAATTGATATGGATGGGAACACCCATATAGATCAACCTAGCATTGCTAGAGCATTCATTGCATACTATGAAAGTCTTTTGGGTACTGAAAAAATAGTTGAGCCATTGGATATAGGGTTTATCAGCACTGGTGCTTGTCTCTCCGAAACCTGGTGTAATTATTTGACAGGGCCCATTTTAGACTTGGAGATAAAGGAAGCTCTAAATTCCATCCACTCAAATAAGAGCCCCGGGCATGATGCCTTTATGGCAGGATTTTTCAAGCATTCTTGGGTAAAAATAGAACCTGACATCAACAGAGCAATAAGACACTTTTTCAGGACAGGAAAGATGGAAAAACAGGTGAACACCACAGTTATTGCCCTTATTCCAAAAAAGGTAAATGCTAGTAGTGTTATGGATTTCAGACCTATAGCCTGTTGTACAACTATGTATAAGATTATCAGCAAAATCTTGGCAAATAGACTTCAAAAAGTCCTCCCTGAGCTGATTGGTAATGAGCAAACAACTTTTGTGAAAAGCAGAAATATCTTTGATAATATATTGGTATCACAAGCTCTCATCAAGGGTTATAGCAGGAAGAATTTGTCTCCAAGATGTCTAATGAAAGTGGACATAAGGAAAGCATTCGATTCTGTCAAATGGTCCTTTGTGGAGAGAATGCTAACTGCTTTGAAGTTCCCATCAATCTTTATCAGGTGGATAATGAGTTGTATCTCAACTACTTGGTTCACCTTGAAGATCAATGGTTCAAATCAGGGATTCATTAGAGGAAAATGTGGAATTAGGCAGGGTGATCCTTTATCCCCCTACCTATTTGTGTTGTGTATGGAAATCTTTTCCAGATACATGAGAATCATACACACAAAGGATTCTTTCTCCTATCACCCTAAATGCTCAAGACTTAAGCTGACGCACATGATATTTGCAAATGATCTTATGTTGTTTACCAGGGGAGATACTCCCTCAGTTGCTGCTGCGACAGAATGCCTCAACATTTTTGCAAGAACTTCTGGACTAGCTGCAAATCCAGTGAAAACACAGATTTATTTTGGGGGTGTGCAGAAAGCTGTCAAGGATCAAATCCTTATTAACACAGGTTTCTCAGAAGGATCCTTACCCTTTCGATACCTGGGCATTTCATTGAATTCAAGCAGGCTCCTCTCAGATATGTATGCAGCTTTAATCAACAAAATAAGGTCAGGGATTCAGCACTGGTCATCACACTTGTTATCATATGCTGGAAAAGCCGAACTTATAAATTCCATAATCTTTGGCATTGAAAACTTTTGGTGTTCCAGCTTTCTTTTGCCTAAATTTATGGTGCAGCAGATAAACAAGAGTAGCAAAGACTTCTTATGGAGTATTGAAGCAGGAAAAAGGAAACTTACTTTCAAAAGTTGGAGCTCGTCTTGCTCTCCAAAGAATGAAGGAGGTTTTGGGATCAAAGAGTTTCTTTTTTGGAACAAAGCATCCATGACTAGATGGATTTGGAAAATCTGTAACAAGCAGGGTGGTCTCTAGTATGATTGGATTGCTGCCTACAAGTTAAATAAGGATACAATTTGGGTAGTAAAACATAATGCAAATGACCCTGAAAGCTGGAAAGGTGTCCTCAGGGTTAGGGATGAAATTCTTAGAGATTTCAATGATCCAGAGAATGCTGAAAAAGTTGTTAAATCATGGGCAAAGGGGGATAAATTCAGCCTTAAGTCAGCTTACAACCATTACAGAAGTCATCAGAGGAAGCTTAGAGGATGCAAAGTGATATGGAATGCAGTTAACTTCCCAAGGCATAGCTTCATCAGTAGCCTGGCTGCCCAAAATTGTCTACCCACTGTAGATAACCTGATGAGGAGGGGTTTCAACATAGTAAGTAGATGTACTCTCTGCAAGGCTGCTGAAGAAACTCATCATCACCTCTTCTTTGAATGCCAATTTGCAAAATCTATTTGGCAGAGCATCTTAAAGTGGAACGGCATCAAGAGAAATGCTTGGAGCTTAAGGAGGGAGTTGCAATAGGGCTCGCAGTGTCGAAATTCGAAGCATTGAAGGTACAAATGATATTGTGTAAGCTTATATGCTACAATTTACATGATTTGGATGGAACGTAATGCGCAGATTTTTGGAGATATAACTCATAGTGAAGCTTGGATAGTAGAGAGAATTAAGTATATTGCAAGTGTACGTCTTTTAGCTGTTACAAATCAACTTCTTCAGGATGAGATAGGGGAGAGCCTTAATGTAATCTAGAGCTACTTGTAGCTTGTAGTGGTTTCCATTTTTGTAATTCTTTTGCTTTTACTCTTACTTACCCCGTTGAGGATGAATAAATGCTAATTTCTTACAAAAAAAAAAAAAAAATATGTCGTTACCACATGTAAATTTATGTTAATTTTAAAAGGATGAATCAACATAAAAAATTTCTTTTATGAGTTATAGTAAGATAATATTTCATATGTCAAACATACATTTTAATACATGACAAAAAAAATCTGATGACGTAATCTACATTTTGCTAAATATAATAACCAAATGTTTGTTTTTTTACTGGTAACCTTTGAGCTAGATATAGTAATACTAATAATGATATGCCACTCATCTACTATAAATGGATAGCAATTCAACTTATTAGTAGTTTTCTAATACTAATAAGTATGTTCTTTTTTTTTTTACTTTTTAATTTATGTTTTTTTTTCTATGTATAAACAATTGGCCACAATCTACGAATAAAGGCAGTTTTTATATTTTTGAATGAAACTGTTCTTATATGCATCTAACTATGAGCTATTTATGCGTCTAAAGTTAATAAAATCTTATTACAGTTTTTGGTGAATAAAAATTCTATTTTTGAAAGATATTTGGTTAGATGAGAAGTTATTTCATCTGATATGAACATTTCAGATGTTAATTGATCTAAATTAATTAAAAAATAATTATAATTAATTGGGGAACCTTAGCACGAGGTTATTGGCATGATAACTGATTGTGTATTGGTTATTTAAGTTCTTTATGATCTGGTATATATTTAGGTATATTATTAAATCGGAAGTTGTTTGATCTGATTTGCACATTTCACAGACCAAAATTAAGATATATGACTGAGTTTAATTAGTTGAGTTGTGCCTTAATGGAAAAAATTAATCTGTATGAGTAGATCTCTTTGCACTAAGATTATTACTATCAGCCAAAAATATTAGGTCAACCACATTAATGTAATCTTCTTAGAAGTTGAACTATTTTTTCTTAATTGAATGCGTTTGGAAATAGGAAAAATCCCACACAACGCAAATGAAATTCCCCTAAAGTTTTGAAAAAGTTTATGTACAATCCTAAAATATATAATATTCGAATTATAAATATATTCTATCTATTGACACAGTGATACAACTATAGCCATCATATTAAAAATGAGAATATGAAATCTACAATATAGTTATGATTTTAAATTAGATGTACCATAATGGATTTCAATAATGGATGGTCCGTATATAATATATAATATTTTAATGTAATCGTGCAACATCGTGCAACGCACGGGCTGTAAACTAGTCTAAACTAATATTTGCAAAAGATTATGTAATATTTTATATTATTATTTAATTGTTAATTATAGTTAAATCTTATCCTAATTGTCAAAAACTGACAATCACCATAGAATCATGGGTTTTTCACACAAGTCGGTTTGGGATAGACATGAGTGATTTGATAAAACCCATGTCTATTCAATCAGTTTTTAATAAAAAAAAACCGACGTCTATAAATCTTATGGACGTCAGCCTAAAAACCGACGTGTATTTTTGTTTCTATAGATGTGATCCAACTCAACGCCTAATGAGTATCCGACGCCTATGTCCAAAAAATTCTCATGTCTATGTGGGTTTTTGTAGTAGTGTGTAATAATAATAATAATAATCAAACGGGAATTAGATTTGTATTGTAAAAAATTAAGAAGGAGATGTTGCTGAATTTGTCAATGAACTATCCAACACTACTCGTCTTTATTCCAGTTGAGCAACCATTGAATTTGAGCTTAACCTACAATTACCATCATCATAATATTCTAATGTTGTGCTAATAATTCTACTCACAGAAATTTCCCTTCAAAATACCACTTAAGTTGTAGAATTATAAATGGAAATTTACTAACATAGATCCTAGTAAGTCTACGTTTTTAACACATCCCCAGTAAATTTGTTACTTTAATTTTGTTTAAAGATTTGATGTCGTTAGACCGCCCTATGTGTATTCCATAGATGTTGAGACTGGTAGGAGGAGCCTCTATTGTAATGCTGCTAAGAGTTACGGTATGTTCTTGTTATTGAGAACGTTGATGTAGAACATCTTGCTATCAACGGAAGTTATGTTATGGACAATTCCATTTGTAATGCCAGTGAGCCTAATATTCTGTTTACGATAGATAAAAGAACAATGTCATAAATCTTTGAATCGAATTACCTAAGTTTAAGACGATACAACTAAACCAACTTTCATAAGACGGTCTAATAGTATAAAAATCGTTGTGTTCAATTTTTTCAATTTATTGTATGACAGTCGTTACTGCGAAACTTTACCTACAATGAAACACAGGGATATAATCTACTGAGTACTTACCGAATGCATATTGCAAGTTGCTGACTTTGCACAATTGTTCTTCTTTCACGCAATCTTCCCTTGCCCATCGAATGTTACACCTGCTAATAATGTCAGTCCATTAATATTTCTGAAAACAAACCAACATCTATCACCTTGAATGATTCTGAGGTTGACGGAGCTCGAAGGACGGCCTGAACTCGAACAATTACTTGCGCAATACATGGCATGTTGAACACCATAGGGCCTATTACGTAGTATCCTATTGGTATCACCATAATGTTAGGTCTTTCTGAGATGCATACTTGCCTCCAAGCACTCGTGAAAGCCTGATGAGTAAAAACAACGACATGTCAATTTTCGAAATAAAGCTCGCATAGTTAAGTATCAGTACAAGATGGCATAATCTTATTATAGTTTAATAACAAACGAACTAATGTACATATTTCATTATCTCTTTGTAACTCTTAAATACTATACCTTGCTATCATCTGTCTCGTCGTCACGCTTAGCTCCATAATCAACCACTTTAATTTCAGAAATTGCATTAGACCCATGATTAGGCATATATGTCATACGTGCTTGCAAATATGTTAATAAAAACATAGCATCAACAACTTTGAACTTAAAACTCATTGTGTAAATTGGTGTTGTAACACCCCGTATTTTTGGGTAACTATATAATAAGGGTGTTACGTTTATAATGTAATTGGGAGTTTTATTAAGGGTTTATTGGAATTCGATTGAATTATTATGAGATTTCTAATTATAGAATTACACAAGAGAATTCGTTAGTCTTTCGGATTTGGGTCGGGTTTTTGGATCACGCAACCTACCTAATTAGCTAAGCCCAGACCCGAGTCTACCCTCATACCTATATATACATATAATGAAGAAAACCATTGCTTTATTCATAAACATTCGGCCTCCTTCTCTCCCCCTCTCTCCTTTTCGTAACCTCCACCCGCAGAAAATTACCAGTATCACTGTGTCAAATTAAAACACACATAACTCTCTCATACAATCTTTAATTGGAGCGTGGTTGGTGGCGTTAGAACCGTGATCGATACGAATCCAAAAATATGTAGATCGTCACAAGATTCCATGGATTCTCACTGTAGAGGTGTTTTAGTAGAGCTGTGTCTATCTACCCGGAGACTGTGTCGCCGCCTCGGTGTTCTGATGATTTCCGTCGACTCAGAAGATATTTTAAGACGAGATTTGGTGGAGATGTTTCTAACTATATTTTGAAAACATATCCAAAATTGGTAAGGCCTAGACTTCTGTATCAAAAGTTACATTGGTTTTCGTGAGTAAACCCTAATTGTTATTCGTGGTTCATTGTGAAGTTAAATCCCGTCGATCCGCTTGGAGTTTGTGGACGAAATTTTGAGGAGAGGTTTCTGACATACCCTTATACAACATACTAAAATTTGGTGGTCATCCAATATCGGAGGTAGACGTTGTTCGTGTTTCTTTACAACTGTCCGTTTGTGGATCTGTTTCGTATTAATGATAGTTGTGAGTTGTAAGACTTATGGTTACATCTTTTTGATTAGGGAATTGTGGATTGAGTTTATAATTGGATGATTAAGGATTAGCGTTGTAAGGTAAGAACGTTGATCATCCATTCTTGGCCTATTCGATCCTTTCATTTGACTCGTATGTTCACTTGCTCTTTATTCCTACGTCTGATTCATAACCACATACTTATTCAATTTTCCTACGCTTGTTTCGACATCTATGTTCATACATAACCCGTTTGAGTTGCTTGTTGCCTCGGCCTCTCGGCCTCCTTTGCTCGGCCACTCGGCTTTCCGACCAAGTGGTTAATGTTGTTATTGTTGGTATTGTTTTCGCTTGTGTTCTCATGTTTAGAGTTGAATCCGGCTACGGCCGTTTATAAATTGTGTATCAAATAATGTACCGTCAAATAATGTATCTAAAACGGATGAAAGAAAATGACGATATGATTACCATCTAGAGTGAATGTGATGCGGCCCTGACCGATCACTATGTGTACCTCTGATCAAGGTAATGTTTGGGTCGGAGTAGCTACCGACTTCCTAATAGGCTTTCCTCCTAGAGGCTTCGCATCCTACTGGCCCTCTAGAGAGGGGTGTGCACACTTCAAGTCCTTAGGATCTGTTTTACTGTATTCTAGCTCGCGTCGGATCGAGATTGTGGTGGCTGCGGGGTAGGAGCCCAGCCGTGTGTATAATTGACGAGACCGTTTGTCTCGTCAGCGATATTGTGATTGTCGCACCGCTTAACCTGACGGTACTCTGAATTCGTTGCTATATCTAAAATCTGTTATTTGATAGCTACGCGCCTCAAGGCGCGTATCTTTGCTATTTGCTTGTGATTCTTACTCAGCCTGTATGCTGACGTTCTATTTTCTGGTTCGTTCCCTACCATGTTCTGGGGCCTATGTCATTCTTCGATGGCATAGTTGACAGGTTTTGATGATGTGGATGCTTGCTAGGGAGGTTGTCTTGCATGCTGGGGATTTATAAACATTTATTGGATTTATATTTTTTATTCGGACTTGTAATTTGCTTTTCGTTTTGAAAACTGTAGTTCGACATTCTAAGTCTTCCGCTGTCTTCGCATTTGTTGGATATTGTTTAGTTATTTTAATCAAATTTCTTGCCGAACAATTTACTTGGTAGTCAATTGTGGCGTGACAATTCTAAATTATTCCTATTTATTAGACGGTCAAAATTTAGGGTTGTTACAGGTGTCCTTGTGTACGTACTTTCCAAAAAAATTTTTTTAGGGAGTTTAGTGATGAAAGAACATTGTTAAAAATGTGGGTTTATTTATAGATAGAAATTTTCACATCTGAGTCTTTGAGGCAAATAGTAAGTCCACGGCGAAGTATAAAATTCGTCTCTTTTAGACATAATGTCACCTGCTTCAACCATGCACATGCACAAAATATGGTTAGTGGCAATTTCTTTGGCTTTGTTTTTTCTGATAGCATTCTTGCAGTCAGGAAGAAAATCGAATTCCGGGACTTAAAACACATTGCAAAATTATTGATGCCAAGTGTTGATATGACATGTCTAGTCATTACTTAGAATACAAGATCTTTTAAAACAAGTGACAAATACTCCGTGACTTGTAATCATCTCGTAATTCGCTTGATTAGTTTGTATATTTATAAGGAAAAATACACAAAAATAATCCAACGTTTACTCGGTCTTCTAAAATTAACCCACGTTACCATATATATAGAAATAATCCAAATGCTTGCAAACATCTTCCGATTTTAGGCCCAGTATAACAGACGTTTAAGCAACGTTATCTTTTTTTCTTGGGAATTAGTCAGCGGTACTATGTAGACACGAATCACGCAATAAACCCTTCGGTTCCCTTAATGAATCCCCAAGTTGCTTTTGGCCTTTGGCTGCTATTATTGTCTCCTGCATCTTCTGATTTGGATCACAAAATCATCAAGGTCACAATCATTTAGAGGTAATTAAATTATTCTCTTAATCTAAATTCTCATTATAGGCTATGATTTGTTTGATAGTTTCTAAATTATACGTTCAATGCATTTACGATTTTATATTCATCAGTTTTAATTGTATGCACTTGTTTAGTTGATAATATCCCCCTCTGAATGCAGTCTCCAGGATAATCTAATGGTCCTCTGAACATATCAGACATGAGTCTACCCAATATCAATACTCAGGGGTCAACTACAACAACATCATCAATTCAACCAGGAGGCAACAACTAGCTTGTATTTGTTACCAGTACTATGGAACCAGTGTCATTCAACTTCTCGAGCACCATATTTTTCTAATTGCTGGGGTATCTTTTGTGTAAGGAGACGAATTACTACATCCCACCCCACCATTGTTATTTGTTCAAATTGGTTGTACACCACTAGCTCCATTTTTTGTGTTGCTACTTAGAAACAAGTGAACTATGAATTAAGGTTTCTTGACATTAATTTTATCACCTAAAACATTTGATTGTTCTTGACCATCACTAATCAATGTCTTAAGAGAGCACTATATCACAAGCTCGTATAAGATCCACTAAGACAAATTAGCTAAATTATCTAGAAATACTTACTGAGCAACGTAGGGTGTTGCTGTAGTGACCTTTGGCTAACCGGAGAAAGTGGTGGACAGGTGGTCGGTGTGGCGGCAGCTTGCCACATGTGCTGGTAAGATGAATATTATTGGGATCAAAATAAAAATAAAAAATTAGGAGATGATGATGATGATGGACATGTTGATGATGAACTTAATTGGGCACGATGAATTATTGATGATGATGATACAACCCAAATTTGGAGATTTTGATAATGTCAGAGCAAAGTAGCTCGTGGAGGCAAGTAGAAAAGGAAAGTGTTTTGTTTTATTTGATTTGTTTATTTGTTTATTTGTTTATTATCCTTATGTTTGACTAAGGCAAGTAAACTTGACGAAAAGCTAAATACTTAACGTCCGTTATACTGGGCCTAAAATTGGAAGATTTTTGCAAACGTTGGATTATTTCTATACATATGGTAACGTGGGATTAATTTTAGAAGACCGAGTAAACGTTGGATTATTTTTATGTATTTTTCCTATTTATAATGACAAAGTTGGTGAATTAAAAGTTTGTGCATCTCATAATCATAACCATAATGTGCATGCCCTATTGAAAATCACATTGTCATCAGATTATTAGCCATAGACCTTAGTTCAATACAATTTCAATTTGGACAGAGTGATCGCATTTAAATGTACAAATACAACCCCATGCACGATAAATTCTAGATTATATATAAGAGGTTTAACTTTTTTTTTTTTGGTTACAAACACTGGTGTAAACTCCAAATAATATAAATGTCTAACATTTGAAGTGCTTACATAGTTGCAAGTGTTTTAAGTTACACTCCAATAAGGATAGCAACCACCGGCCTCCATCTGTATATTCCCAAACTAGATTAGGTTCATTATTACATCGTGACCAAAATCTTTACAACAATCAAGCCCGTAGTACACATAGCCAAGCAACATTTTCACCTACAGTTTGCTCGTAGCAAGAGTTGATGTCTTGAAAACTAATGAATTGAACACTTGATCAGCTTCAAGCTTGATCATATCATCTTTCCTCATGTTGATAGTAACGATCACATCCTTGCCATACGGTTCATTTCGTGAGAAAATAACCAAACCATCCACCATAGTTCCGGTTGCGGCCCACACCGGATTTCCCCACCCGAAGTTAGGTTCAAGTACTGGTAAGCTAGGCACATTGCTAAATCCAAAAGCTCTTATTTGCCCTCGTTTAACCCTCTCAAATTGCTCAGTCACATAACTCAAGTTCTTTTTGCCTTGTTTAACGTCATTATCAAAATTTCCATCATTCTGAAGTTTGTCTACAGACTCTTTCACTTTCTCCATGAAGTCCCGACATAAAAAATCCTCTTCATTATCATCATCACCATCACCTAATGTACAAGATGGTTTCACTATCGCGTTGACAATGAAGTTACCAAAATAGAATGAATGATCATCAGGTGTACTCATTTTAGCACGAACATTAACAGGAACAAACACTTCACACGGAATTTCATTAGAAGTTTTGCATGCTATGATGATTCTACTCCAAATGAATGCAGACAATACCGTGAAAACAGACGGAAGACTCTTCAAATTGTTGGACGAACACAATGTACACCTTAAACCCTCAAGTTTTTCCCTAGTAAACATGAACCATTTTGCGACAGGTCTATCAAATAAGATGTGCGGATTTGGGTCATCTAATACATCATCGCTTATTGGGTTGTGTTGCGGCGGAAATAATTTCCATGTATCGAAATAAGGGCGTGGTAGAAGGTTTGGATCCTTACCATTAGTTATGTCAGCCCAAGCGTTAAGGAACATTATTAGGCCAAATCCGTCGGTAATTCGATGGTTTGACTTGACTCCAATGGCCACCCCACCACATGAAAATGAGTTCACTTGAATTGCTAGCAACAATCTTGGGAAACCCTTTTGTTCAAATAAAGGCATTAAGTTGTCAAGATCGAATATCTGCACCTTTTGGACAACGTCGACCATGTTAGTAGACTGCACCTCAGCGTGCAGGTATGGCACACCCTCGTCGTTGCACGCAACATAATTTGAGTTGTGGAGCCTCCCGGCTAGTGGATAGTAGATAGATAAGGTGGTGCACAATGAGGTTTTCAGATTTTGCAAGAAGGTGTCAGTTTGATGATGAGTATAATTTTGAGGACAACGGAAAAAGTAGATTGAGGGAACGAAAAATGGAGAATTTAGTTGATCGAGTAAGGAAACTTGTAAGTAACGGAGATGGTCAGGAGTAGGGGAGGATGGTTTGAGAGTATCTTGAGATACTATTTGGACATTTATCATTATTGTGGCTAAGTTAATATGTGTTTAGACTTTAATTTGTCCATTGATGAATGTATATATATATATATGAATAATGAAATGACGGTTGAATTTCGACTCATGATGCTATATGACTAATGTTTAAGAGAAGAATAAATTGTGTAATGCTGATATAGAATATGCGACGCGTGTCTCTCCCATTAAAGGTGTTTTTGCAGAAACTTTGCTCTTCTCAACAACTCCAAATTCAATTTGATTACTCAATCAAACATGCTTTGAGCATGAGCTGATTGCCCACTCCCTACTCTTTCTCTCATTTCTCTCCAGAAAAGGAGGTAGCGTTTTGGGGAAGATAACACATAAGGGAATGAACCTTAAACAAATGGTAATAAGATCAAGAGTTAACTACCAAGTTAGGGTCTAACGTTTTCAATTGTTTTGAAAAAAAAAACCCCAAACGTTATCCAAATCTGTTAGTTGTCCTACTAGACCTTGGTTTTAACATCTCTACTTTCCACTCTCCTCTCCCCTTCACCATTACCGCCACCACGCACCACCATCAGACATCCCCATTCTCAAACTAAAATCATACTATCTCCTCCACCAAAAGTCACAAGACCATAGATACACAACAATGAAATACACAGAGCAAGCACAATTTTCATCAATTTTTTTGGTTTTTATTATTTTCTTGGTTCAAGAATAACAAATTGGGAAAATTAACAAGATCAAAACCAAGGGAGTGTACTCTAAATATGTTATACACTTGCACAATAGTTAAGATTTAGGATCATTCGCGAATCGAAACTTAAACGAAATCGACCTGATACTAAAAGCACAGCAGAGGCAACCGTCGATAACAATTTTTTTCGTTAAGATAAAAATGTCCGACCAATAAGATTCATCAAATACAACCAATAAGCCTCTCGTTCTAGATCGACCTTACACCTCACACACAAGACCGACGCGTTAATTAAGCACGAATGATACGTTTTCAGCGTGGGATAAAACCCGAAATGCAACGACGGAAGACTTCTAGTTGGATTAACTTAGAACTAGTGGCTTTAGTTTGAACTTTGAACTTTGTGTAGTGCCGTCCAAATCTCCATGTCCTTATATACCTACCCATCATATGAAGTTATGAACTAACTAATTGTTTCTTGATGATGTACATAACAATTCTACTCTATACAAAATAAAACCCACATCAAAAACACTGTCATACGGAGTAATAATAATCATACGAAAATTTGATTTGTATAAAGTAAATAATTGACAAGGGTATGTCGCTGAATTTGTCAATGAATTATTCAACTCTGCTTGCTGCTGTTCCAGTTGAGCAGCCATTGAAGTTGAGCGTAACCCACAATCATCATCATCTTAATATTCATCAGGGATTTTCCAGATTCAGATGTTGTGCTAATAATTCTACTGACCGTAATTTTCCATTCAAAATCCCACTTAAGTTGCAGAATTATAAGTGGAAATTTACTGACATTGATCCTGGTAAGTCTACGTTACTTTAATTTTTTTTATTATTGTTGATGCAAGAACGCATCGTCTAGAATAAACAGGATTTAGATTTTTGAGGTTGAATTGTTAGTGGGTAATTGTAAATTGTAATTTTCTTGCTGTTTGGGTGATTGATTTGACTTTTGAGGATTGAGCAACTTTTGATGGTATTTGATCAAGGGTGATGATGTTTTTGGGTATTTGGGATTATCCGTGGCGTCGAAATGAAGTATCCCGCCACCCTTCTATCTAGGAATTGCGCTCCAAAGCTGTTTGGTTGGCATGTGGATGGGGAAAGTAACTCTCTGGTGTTTGTGGCAAGTGAAAGTTAATTCCTATGTTTAGGTGAACGAAACGATTTTGTAATTCCTATGGATGTTTCAACTCAAGGACCACTAATATGTTTGATGTTGAAGAAGTTATGGTTTGGATACTGTTTAATTCTAATTATTAAGGGTTTGAAGATCTGTCATTTTGAGGAATACTCTGGTATAATGAGGTTTGGGGATGAAGAATGGTGTAATACTGTAATATAATAAGTGGTGAATGGCCGGGACATGTGAGTCGATGCCGTCTAATCCACTATGTATTTTAGATAATGCATCAATATTGCGAATTTTGGTAAGGCGTGGGAATACTCTCTCTAAAAGTCCATTCCTGGAAGTTGTGCTGTATGTATGAGAATTTGTTGGATGTCTTGTTTCCTAGAACTTGACCTCTTTTGTCATCAATGCTTCAAATATATCTACAATTGCCTTTACATGGTTCCGTAAAGCACAAATTGTTCATTACCCCAACTTCTATGCAGAAGCCTGAGATCCGCTGAAGTTTATCTTCTTTTTGGAAGTAAACTGGGTTAATCTTAAGAACACTTGGAGAGAGATTTGATCAATAATGACAAAGGCTATTTAGTTTGTTACTACGGAGTATATGCCAATTAATAGCTTAGTGAAGGGAATGGGGGTTACTTGTTTTTGCATCACAACATAAAACATTAATGTGTCGTAATTTCATTGAGATGGACTTAGGAGAACTGGAATTGAGATTGTGGAGCGGGAACATCTCCCAAAGTAGTGATGTTGGTTTCAAATGCTATGAAGTTCAATAGGTCCACTGGCTATGTGGTTTTATGTAGCTTTGTTTCCTTTTTTTTTTATTTTTTTTTATTTTTAAGATTGGGGTAATAGCTGTGCCTCCTTATAAGATAAGTTCAAAAAAGACTTTCTAGATTGCCTGGTTGTGGGGACGTTTTGTGGGTTGTCCACACTGATGCCCATTGTGATTGGCATAGCCCGTGTTCTATTATTTACCCAAATTAAGGATGTATATACTCTGATGGCATGCGGAGTCTAAAGAGAAACAAATTAAGGAACCATCATGTCATCACTTCTTGTGTTGCGAGCCGCTCTATTTTTTGTTTGTTTTCTTTTTTTTTTTTTTGGATAAGAAGGATCCACTTTTTTTTTTCTTTGTCCAATCACCAAATGAATTTGTCGCTCAAATGCGACCTATTTATACTACCAGGATGCTTTCTAGAAGCTTTGCCAATAATCTTGGATGCTTGATAGAACCCACAAGTAATTTTTCCTAAGATGATTTTGCTTGTTCTTTGTAAAGAAAAACTCTTTGACTTTATTTATTCAAAGCAAACATATTCAAGAGTTATTAATAGTTTTTAGATTGTTGTTGGAAGACACTAGGAGTTGGTGACTTTGACTAATGTTGATTTTTTCACCATTACTAGATGCTGTGAAGAGAAGTTTGAATTCGCTGCTGTCAAGAACCCACAACTTTGTAAATGAAGTGACTGGTCCGCTGGTCAAAACTGGAAAACCTGATAGCAGTAAAGATGTTGACTCTTTCGACACTGAGGATATATTTGTAGGAGAACAAACTATTCAAAGCGAAATGCAAAGTGGAAAACTTTCTTTAGCTGCTATTGCATCAATTGAACAATTCAGTCGGTAAAGCATTGTCACCCTTGCTTTGTTATTGAGCTTGTTGTATCTAAGTAATAGCCACATTCGTGCTTAGAGTCTGCACTCTGTGACGACCCAGGAGTGAGTGTTTTATTATGTGATCTTCATATTGAAAAAAGTAACTGATGAAAACAAGATATATGGTCAGGTACTCAGAGTGTTGTTTCTGTGCTGAGGCAACTTATCTTCTTTTTGTGATGCTTAAACAACAGCATTCTATCTGAAATACATGTTGCCATACCCTAACGTATCTTGCATCATGTGTTGGTTCAAGTATGGCAAAGCAAGCTTAAGGATTAACTTTTCGGAGAATGTTTGCCCGCAATCTCTAAGGAAAGTGATTCATGGTTGATTGTGGATGATTATGTGTATCTTTAGAGGATGTATGTCGTTTGCCATTAGAAAAAAGGGTGGGACTCTTTGGTAGGAATTGATGCTCTCTATGTACATATTGCAATAGGTCTCTTCACACTTGTTTGCCTTTGCTAAATTGAAAGAGGGTACTGTTTCAAAGTTCATGACTTGGTGGAGTGTTGGGCTGTGGTACCAACTGTGCCATCCTGTTCTCTTATCTCTGTTTATAGTATGCTCTTGTTTATTCTTCACTTATGAAAACCCAATCTGAGGATGGTTCATACTTGGTCTTGTAATTTACACTTCTATGTGAATTTCTTTTGCTGGGAGTTGTGGTTTAGTGAATTTTTTCCTTAGACATAGAAATATATTTCACATCTTATGCTGATCTCCCTAACTTCAACATTTTTAGCCATTTCAATTTTTTTTGAAGTATAGGATCCAGATCAATTTTTGACAGAAAAAGAAATAGAGGAATTGTGAGATTTGAGATCACGTTTTTGTGAGTATGTAGGATGTAATTATTGATACCTAAATTACTTGAGTTGTATCTTGTATGGATCTTGAAGATTCTTTTTCTCACCAAAATTTGTTGTCCTTTTCTCCTACTGCTCGTCATACTCCCCTTCGAGGAAGGAGTTTGCGTAGAAGACACACCACCAAGATCATCTTGATTGATGAAGCAACGTACACGTGCTATCTTTGACTACATATGTATCTTATGACCAAGCCAAATAAATTACCCACTTAGTCAAATCAATATCAGAGCATATGTGTACTTCACAAGGCTATGTAGCTAAGAGGACTTTTTTTTCAATGTTTCTCTGTTTCATTAGTGACATTGGCGGTGTTCTACTTTAGCTTTGTTTTCTTCGTTTAAAATTTAATGTTCTTTATACTATTTCAGATGGATGTTTTCATTTGATTGGTTATGCATGGGCATACATCATGCAGGATGAATGGGTTGACTGGACAGAAGATGCAAAACATATTCCAGTCTCTTGTGCCCCAATCTGTGTACAAGGACGTTCGTAATCTGGTGGAGTATTGCTGCTTTAGGTTTTTGTGTAGGGATGATTCTGATATTCATCCTTGCCTCCAGGTATGGTTTTCTGTTTGGCTTCCCTAGCAACTGCAGATGAGTGTTTGTTTGGGAATACGAACTTGTGATAATTTCTTCTTGGACGCGTGATATTCGTAGTTTGATTATGCATTTATGCTTTAAGCTTTGTACTTTAGTATTTAGGTTTTACCATTTTGGACCATACCTCTTTTAAGTTTCGTTCCCTGCTATCGTCTTTTTCATTTCCGTTCTTTGCATTTACATGTTTTGCGCAAAATATTGATAAAGTGCATGAGATGCGGTCTTAGTCTGATATTATAGCTAGCCTTTTTTTTTTTTTTTAAATTTATTTATTTAATTTGAAAGGCACAACAAAGACACAGGACACTTATGTTTAATGAGATTCTGTTGGAAGTGGTTGACTTATTGTTTCTCCATAATGCTTCTGTGTTTGACTGTATAGCAGCCCATTGTTTTTGCTATCCTCTATTATGATGAATGGGGTGCTGGACGAGTAAACCTGTACACATGAGGTGATATTCAGTTTGGAAGGCATGGGGAGGGTATAAAAGACATAGGAAATAAGAAATAGTTCTTCTATCTGCTTGACTGAAATGACCCGGGAACTTTTTATATATAAATAAGATTTCTCATCCCCCGTTATTCCCTTTAAATTGTCACTGAGGGTTCAACTACTGTATGATCAGTTAACCACCATTTGAAACCAAAAAATAAGAAAAGCCAAGCCATGAACCCACCTCTCTTATATCCGTCATTACAATTTATCCAACCTCTATAATCCTCTCAAGGTGGTTGTTCTAAGACACACACAGTTACCCGCTGTTATCTGTTCTTTGTACTACGAAAATGACCTTATTATGCCGGCAATGAAGCATCTGAATGAGTGAATGGTTGAGAAGGATATCCATCAAATGTTATATTACTGAGTTGTTTAAAACATGCATGTTTGTAGAAAGTCAACCTTAGTCATCCCATGCTAATCATTGATGGCTGGTTGGCAAACACCAATCAGGTAAACTATTTGCTGATCTCATCTAGCTCATTGTTCCTGGACTTTCTGCCAATGGTAGAATAATTTCTGAATGATTAAAAACAGCTCTGTAGTCTTATGTCTCCATTTCCTTGTTGAGTTTGGTATTGACAACACCATATATGCTGGCATTCTCTTGCTATTAGGCCCTCTGACATGGGGGAGCTTTTGAATAATTCTCTTGAAGAAGGAAATAAGGCAAAACTAGAAATCTTTGACCCTAGAGTCGAATTGTAGGTTCTGTTTGTGGAAAATTTATCTGTATTGCCAAGGGGGAATAGTTTTTAATGTAGACCTGATATATGAAACTGTGATAGACATAGAGGAGTTATTCTGACCTCAGATCTAATGATATGCCTTATCATTATTCGCTGTTTTGTTCTTGACTTCGTGATTCATTAATTCAATTCATTTATATCTTCAATAAGGGAAGTCACTCTTGGCTTGGTTGTCTGTAAGGTTATAACGGGAATTTGGTGATAAATTTGAAGGTCACATTACTATGCGCATTGATACCTATGAGGCGTGCCTAGGCGCAAGGCGCACTGAGGCGCAGCTGCCATCGCCTCAGAAGCTTGAGGCGCACAAGTGTGCATGAGGCGCACACGAGGCGCACAAGTGTGCAATTTCCAATTTCTTTCTGTTGTAACCTTATTTATACACTTCCCGTTGCCCCTTAATCCCTTGTTTATACTTATTTACCCATTTTCCCTCTTCAAATACCAAAATAAGGTTTTTGTTTTTCAAAACATGGTTTCGTAAAATATAATTTTATTCTCTAAATGAGTGCGCCTCCTGTGCATGAGGCGTGCGCCTTCGCCTCGCGCCTCATCGCAACGGCCCCCCAGCGCCTCGGTGCGCCTCGCACCTCCTTAAACTAAATGAATAAGGGTGGTATTGCTAGTGGATAATCATTCCTTGTATATCCATTTGTACATCCGTAGTTATTTACCTTCTTCCAAACATGTGTCAGTTTTCTGGTGTAAATAATCAATCAGGGTTTATTTCCTACTCTTGAGTGTTCTTGCTACCGAGTAAGAATTTGCTCAGTAAGCCCTTTGAGGTCCTTCATGGATGTACTATTCCTTAGTGTTCAAGGTCTAATGTCGTTGAGGTTCTCTTATGCATTCTATCATTGTTGTGTTTGGCTGACAATCTGCTATTTTGGTATCGTAATTGATTAGAACGGTTCCTTATTTTGTAATGGACACAAAGACTCCTGTGTTGTGAAGTAGTAGTCGGTCAATGCAATTCTCCATGGATTATTCATTTTGATTCGTCTGGAAACACCCTCTTTATGTTTGCAGCCTAGGCTTAAGACTGCGTACACCTGACCCCTGCCCCAACCTTGCCATAGGCGGGAGGTTTTGAGGTTTTTCTTGTAGTTGGATTACACTGGACAATAGATGCATTCGTACTAGGGTGCCTTTAACTTTCAGTGCAGATTCTACATTAACTCAAATGCTACAATTTGGTTTATATTACTGAATTTGGTTTTGTTTCACTCAGGATCTTGCTTTCCAGAGGCTGGTTTTCATTACTATGCTTGGTTGGGAAAACCCTTACAGGCAAAGTGACTGGTCCCTTAATGGCTTTCAAGAAGCATCTTTAAAGGTCTTGTTTCTGCATTAGACTTCTTTTAAGTTAGTTCTCTGTTCTCTTACAACTCCAGAATTTTTAATTACTATGCCATTTTCCTTTGCATTGGCGAGTAACTAATTACTATGGGAGCCAACTTTTCTTTCATTTGGCCTAAACTGTGTGTGTTTAGAGGATGTAAGTTGTAACCCTTCATGTCAACCGAGTTATTTGTCAAATTGGTGTGTGAACTTACACCAAAAACTGAATTTGGTGTCTCCCAACTTTTTCCCCCCAAATTGGTGTCTCCATCCAGTTTTCCATCCATCTTCTTCTCTCTTTGTCTCCCACACTCATTTCTACCACTCACCACCACCACCCCATCATAACCAATCTCCATCTCCATCTCAAACCCAAAAACCCAGAAATATTCATGGTAATCTCAATCTAAAATGTTAGCTAATTTAACTGAACATAAGATTCAGGCCGTGTTAATACTAGCCTTTTTCGTAGCTACTTTGGGCCAAAATGAAATGTGGCAAGTACGTAAAGAAATTTTGAAAAGCTTGAAAAAACAGAAAATTGGTTGCTCAAATTTGACACACTAAATTCCTCATAGACCCCAACTATTGCCGTGTTGTCTCCTTCTGAGTCCTTCAGTTCCAAATTCTAAGGGAAGTTGGCAGTGGACAGATTCTTTTTCATTTTTATTATTGTGAATACATTTACTTCCTGAAAATCTCATTTGGTTTTTGCAGTGTAATATATGTGCAAGTCTATCGCATGTTTTAAATTGATCTCCCTATTCCGAAGAAGAGTCGGGATGGAAATGATTAGCAGACAAACATATAAACGATCAAACAATTTTATATCTGCATATCACACAGTAGTGTTGTGCATTCGTGAATTGACACCAATCTTGTAATTTGCATAACTCGAAACATATCAGTGTATAAATGTTGCTATTGTAGCTCATGATAAACACAAGACACCCCTAGTTAATCCTACGAGTATTTGCTAGGGACAAAATGATAGTAATTACTTGTAACAGTGAGATTAAATTAAGACATTATTCATATTATATGAATAATTGAATACTTAACTCCACACTAGGCAAAGCTAGTGAATGAAGCAATAAAGCGGTAGTAGCACACAGTTAATGGGGGAATCAAGCATTAAAAATGTGATTAAGGCACAAGATTTACAAGCTTCGCCGTTCAGTTTGAGAATCTTTTTAGCTGAAATTGTTGAATATCGAGATCTTTAGTGTCTCATCCACTAAAAAAAATTTCTCCACCATCATGTTTAAAGGCCGTTGACTATGAAAATATTGATTTGTTTTTCTGAGTTCAAATTTATGGGTTTTTGGGTTTGAGATGGAGATGGAGATTGGTTATGATGGGGGTGGTGGTGGTGAGTGGTAGGGATGAGTGTGGGAGACAAAGGAGAAAAGAAGATGGATGGAAAACTGGATGGAATTGGATGGAGACACCAATTTGGGGGGAAAAAGTTGGGAGACACCAAATTCAGTTTTTGGTGTAAGTTTACACACCAATTTGACAAATAACTCATGTCAACCTGCCCCATAGACCAAGGTTTTAACATGTTTTGACACTGTCATTGACAATCTTAATTCATTGTAAATCTTCTATGTGGTCTATCCAACCTCAGTATTTGCTAGTGTAGTGGTGATGAGATAAAAGTCCCTCCCTCTCAAAAGAAAAATAAAAAATTAATAATATTTGAATAAAGAAATAATTTCAACTGCATAAAAGTCTTCTTTGATACTTTCTTTCGTATATCTGAATGCCTGCAGTTGGTTTTTTTATATATGATGTATGTACTAATTGGGCGTTTGATTAAAGATGTTCCTCTGTTGTATAGACAAGGCTTGTTGGAGAGGAAGCTTTTGTTCGTATAGCACCTGCAGTATCCGGTGTTGCTGATCGAGCAACTGTGCATAACCTCTACAAAGCTCTTGCTTGTGATAAAGGGGGAATCTCTTTCAGCATATGGTCATCGTACATTCATGGACTTTTGAAGTAAACATCTTAATTGCAAATCTTTTTTGCTAATTTACTTGATTATGATGTGACTATGTGAGGGGCGCTTAAATATGAGAGTAGAAGGCAGAAAACTGTGGATCTGTTTTTAGTATGTTTTTGTTGTGTGGATTTGGCTTGGACAGTGCTGAATGAAACGAACATAGGCGAGATTGTACCATATTCGTTTTTCTGAAGAATGATGAAATATGTGAATAAGTATGAAATTTCAGGAACTCTTATGAACTAGAGTTCCCATAAGTCAAATTTTATGTAATGTGAAATTGATTGCAAATGTGCCTTTAATCGTAGCAGCTTTGGAAAACCGTCTCTAAGGCCTAAGGGCACCAAACCTAGGAAGTTTACCCTGTTTTGTGAAGACTAGCAGGTTTCTTTGAACTTGTTTCTTTTGATTTCAACCCCAGGAGTGAAGCTTGGCCTAGCAAAAGTTGCAATATTTTCCTCTCCTTAATCTTCCTGAACCAACATCCTGACAAGCCGTGGAAATAGTGTGAACACACAGAATCTCTAACTATCTGTACAGACACCCCAAATTAAGCTGGGAGAAAAGGTAGTTCTCAGAGCTCCAGATCTAAACCCTAAACCCTTAGGTCTAAACCCACATATATACATCCAGTAATGAATATCAGCCTTAAAAAGTTAGAATACCTGTAATTATTTTAGCTTAAAAAACTAAACTTCCCACCTGGCCACTTGAATCTTTGTTTCTTGTTCTCCAAAGAATGGTTTTTTTTTTTTTGGTACAAAGGAGCAGCTAATGCTGCGGGGGTGGGGATATGAGGATTTGAACCCAGGAGTCCGAGACAACTACCAAGCAGGTTAAGTTCCTAACCACTAGGACAACTTCTATCCTCGTTCTCTAAAGAATGTTATTTGTTAATTTGATTATGGGAGTGGCTTGGTTTTGTGTTGAATCTGAAGGCATGATACTCACAGTTCCAAAAGAAAGAAGCACAAAGAAAGTTGACTGGGTAAATAGATAGAAGCAATAGTTATGTACTCATTTTTTTCGGGGTACTCAGAATTACAGTTCTGAGGCGTTGTAACTACAAGTACATGGAATTATATTTGTTTGATGGGTCTAAACTTTATTTCCATTTCAATGGAGCCAAAGACTAATTATTCTTTGGTTTTTGGGATATAATGGAATAAAGAATGACCCATAAAACTGCATGTGCTTCTTATTTTGTGAAGTAGCAGTCAGTCGGTGCGATTCTCGAAGCAATTTTCATTTTGGGTAATCTGTGCGCAGCCTCTCTATATTTCCATAGGGTAAGGCTTGCGTGCATCCGACCCCCCCTTACCCTGCCTTATGGCGGGAGCGGGGAGCCTTTAAGGCACTGGGGTTAAAGATGTTGTACAGATGTTGATGGGTCTAAACTTTGGATTAGTTCTGTTGATTTCGGAATCTCAGATCTTTAACTTTCTTATGCTCTTTTCTATGCTATGTTTCTACGGCAATCCTTATTTTTATCGTCTGTGATGTAATATATATGGTCAGTTATGAGCTACTGAGTTGTTGTATTGTGTGCTTAAAGTATTCCTGTGCTTTATTTCTGTAGAGTTCACAATGAAAGGAAATCCTACAGGATTCATGAACATCCAAAGCTTCTATCTGAGAGGGTCTTATGTATCGGTTCCAGCAGGAAGCAACCTGTTTTAAAATGGGATAATAACATAGCATTGCCTGGAAAGCTAATCTTGACAGATAGAGCCTTATATTTTGAGGTATTTTATTCAACAATCTAAATAAGTAATATGTGTGAACATTCACTTCATGACCTTTAAAAAATTTGCAATTGCAGTGTGAAGACTATCAGGCACTCAATTTATTTGTTGTCATTTTGGTTTCAGAACACTAGTTTGTGCAATGCTTGTCTATATTTTTGTTTGAGCAATAGCCTATAATCTACCTACTAAGGAAATTAGATAACTGTGGACATCTTTCCATGGGATATGTGACACGTCTTAAAGTGAGGCAAACAAGCAGTGCTTAAAAAGAAAGTTGGTTAGGCTGTGTGGTTATTGGCTGACTCTATGCAGTGAGTCTTAAACTTTGTAATTTTGATTCGTCATCTTTTGGCCCAAGAGCTGTCTCTGTCTGAGTCCCAGAAATAACTATCTGCCTTACCTTTTTCAATATACTATCTGCCTATTATTTGGTCATGCTCTGTGGTTCGAACTCTCTTTAGTTCAGAATGTTGTTTACTTTGTCGAGTATGGACTTGGTGAAAGGTCCTGTACTCCTGTAGTCTGCTAGACTGAACAATGCTTCCATAGTATTTGTCGATGTAATCTTTTGAAGTGTGAACCTTTTGAGTTCCATAAATTTAGTATCTACTTGCATGTGTTGTTGCAGCCAATAGATTTGCGAAAGAACAAAAAGGTAATGAGATTGGATATCACTGGTCAAAGTGCCCAGGTGAAGAAGACTAAAGTTGGCTTATTTGGAGCTATGCTTTTCGACTCAGCTGTCTCTGTTTTTTCTGGTGAAAAGGAGTAAGCATCTCTATGTTGCTTTTTATACAGTAGCTTCCTTGGTTGTATAACAGCTTCCAATCTGAATGTAGGAAGCTTAAGGACTAGTAGTATATAACCCCCAAGTTTCAATTTGTTTTTGCCATTTCATTTGGGCTCAATTCTTAAGAAAACCAACGTAAGATGCAAATGCAGGATCAAGTGTTTTTGTGCTAAACTGTTTAAACAGATTCTTATTTTTTTTTAGAAATTTAGACTAATAATTGCACCAAGGTCACCACTATATGAACCTAATATTCTCATACTAATGTGCCTGGATCTGGTTTCACACTCTCTCATTCGTACAAGGTGTCAGGGTATTGTCACACTGCCAATTGGCTACCATTTGGTTAAGGACTGCTATGTTCCAACTTAGGATACCTTTGATGCGAAGACCTCCTTCATTAGGCTTGCAAATAGAAGCCCTTCAGTTATAGAAAATTCTCTGGTGGTCAGTCGTACGCTCCCAGAAGAAGGGGTTTTTTTTTTGGTGTGAGGTCCTCCCAGAAGATGTTTTTGCACAGCTTGCTGATACTTTTCATAATAGTCTTTGGGAGGATACAGGCACCAGAGGTTTTGGATACCTAGTAGGATAGAGTTATCAATTGGGCCCCTCCAGCATAGGAGAGAAGCTTACCTGCCCAGCGGTCAAAGTTCCATCCTTTTTCTCCGTAATATTGATATTCATTAAAAGACTCTCTTCCTCTGTCGATGACGTTCATAATTTGTTGTTTGTGAGTTTTTTTTTTTTTTTTTTTTTTTTGTTATCTAAACAAAGAAAAGGTAGGCATTAGAAATGTATTCCATTGGTGAGCTTTATGAAAGATATCATTTTGATGGATTACTTTTTTTGTGAATTTATAAAGTAATGAGCATTCAGATACTAGTAGAAGCTTGTCTTAGATATTAAATTGATAATATTTGCTGATTATATATCCTTTTCATGCAAATTAGATCTAAGGCATGGGTGCTGGAGTTCATTGATCTTGGGGGTGAAATGAGACGAGATGTCTGGCATGCATCCATAAGTGAAGTCATTGCTCTTCACAAGTTCATAATTGAATATGGACCAGAAGATGATTCTGTTTCCTATGTTTATGGTGCAAATAAAGGAAATAAAAGGGCTGAAATTGATGCCGTTTGCAGCATCTCTAGACTGCAATCTCTCCAATCCGTGCGGAAGCTATTGGATGACCCGATTAAACTTGTTCACTTCTCGTATTTGCGACGTGCTCCACATGGGGATATTGTTAGTCAAACTCTTGCTCTGAGTTATTGGGGTGGACCACTACTTTCGAGGTTTGGAGAGGCGAGAAGTCCTCCAACTCAAAAGACTAGGTCTACAGATGAGGTTTCTGTAAAGAGACAAGTCCACGACATAGATGGAAGTGTATATCTGAGACAGTGGATGAGATCTCCATCTTGGGCTTCGAATAGCTCTCTTTCTTTTTGGAGGAATGCTGCCCTTAGGCAAGGGCTGATGATAAGCAAACATCTGGTTGTGGGTGGTAGTTCATTGATCGAAAGGGCTGCCGCAACATGTAGGGATAAATATAAAGTTGTTGAAAAGACACAGGCTACTATTGATGCTGCTACCCTGGAAGGGATACCAAGCAACATTGACCTTTTCAAGGTCAGTTTGCTTTTCTTGTACTGGTAAAAGTTCTAGTGCCCTGTCAACTTATGCTCTAGAAAACACTGTGATATAGCTCTTTGTAACTGCATACACATAATGACATAAGCAAAAGTACTGAAAAGAGGCGATTTGAAACTTCAGTGTGGAGATAAAATATAACTTTTACTTCATTTCAGGAACTTGTGCTTCCACTTACAATTCTGATGAGAAATTTTGACAAGCTTAGACGCTGGGAGGATCCGTTCTTGACCATCTCTTTTCTAGCTTTCACGTATTCCATCATCTTCAGGTACTTGCATTTGTCTTTACAGTTTACAGTTCAAGATTATATCACATTCGTTACATAAAATGTTCCTGGATTAATTATATCCCCTCTTTTCTTACTGTCAGAAATCTTCTTGGATATGTACTTCCTGCAACATTAGTTGTAGCAGCTACAGCCATGCTTTCGATAAAGGCACTGAAGGAGCAAGGTCGTCTCGGAAGATATTTTGGGAAGGTCACCATTCGTGATCAGCCACCTTCTAACACAATTCAGAAGATCATGGCCCTTAAGAAGGCTATGCGTGATATGGAGAACTATCTTCAAGATCTAAATGTCGCGCTTCTGAAATTGCGGACTATCATTCTTGCTGGTCAGCCCCAGGTATGTTTAATTTCCTGCATCCATGCAAACATGATATCTCCCTCTTGATTTTGTGAAATATGTTTTTATTTTTACTTCCTCGCATCTTTGCGTTTTTTCCCTGATTCCTGTTTTTTTTAGTGGAAAGTCTTAAGCATAGTTCTTGTAGGACCTTTCTTGTTGGTTCCTTTTTACTACTAAAATACCTGGCATGTGGTCCTTTCCTCTCCTCTTTGTGTTCTCTGAGTGACTTGTTTGAGGCGCGGTACTTCTGGACACTGCTCTGTCTGCGAATGAGCCTTTATAAGGCTTGACACAGGGGTTCACATTGTTCCCTTTCTTAAGTTAAACTTTGTAGAAGGCATTTGACAGGGGTGAGTTGGCCAATCATAGATTGGGTGCTCAGATGTAGATATTTGGCGCTTGTTGAAGGCAGTGGATGAGCGGTGTTTGTTAAAAGTGTACTTAATTGTGGAACGCCTATAGAGTGGTCACTCCTATCTGTAGCAGGGGGGGGTGGGGTTCCCCATTGTTGCTATTTTCATTCTGGTTAAGCAGGATCTTGTAGACAGCTGGTGATTATGTCAGGGAAGCGAGTTCGTGTT
>OY804561.1:10367082-10379582 GCA_963680865.1 Spergularia marina
CAGGGACCCCCGGCTCAAAATCAGAGGCGAAAATTCTTGGAGTGAGACTTTCTTTTTTCAAGCGGCTTGACACAGCAGTTCTGTTTTTCCTCCGTCAGGTCTGCCCCTTTCTTCTATCCTTAATAAGAGTGTCATCCATAACTTCCTTTTTTGCCATGCTTCTTGTTGAAAGGAGGAGGTATAAGGCCAAAAAGACTGGTGTGACAGAATCTGCCAGTTCTCTTTCGAGAATAGGATGTCGAATCGGATGTATGGGCTTAATAAAACATCTAGCTACACCACGCTCGAAAGTTGAAAAAGCACTCCCGGTTTCCAAAATATGAAATCTTTTCTCACTTTGATCGCCCTCACTGCCCTTGGTCTCATTGAAGACGCTCCTTTGTGTCCTACCTTCTTTTTTGGCGTCCTCCTTTCAATCATTTGATGCCCACCTATCAATGAGTTTTTAAAGACTTCCTTATATGAAGGGATCTTTTTTACTAGTAACTAAGGCTATTCAAAGCGTGGACTGAGTAGATAACTATTCTAGGTTCTGAAAAAAGCTTCGCGTCGATAATTTTTTTAATCGTTATTTCCACGGGTGTGGCTTCTAGGCAAGGAATACTGAATTTTCGGCTCGAGATAAGAAGTTGTTTAATTTCAAAGAATGGCTTGAGTGAAAGCTGGAGTGGCACAAGACTGATTGAAAGCAAAGGGAGGGGAGGTTTTAAACCCTGTCCTTCCTAACCTTCCGAGAGCTTTCCTGACTGGCATTTCAACTAGGCTTGACTAAAAGGGGTTGTCCGGTTCTGATCCTCATTGTACTTGTCTCAAGCTATTAAACAGGCAAAAAGGGGAACAGAGGTCTCCTGAGTTATTTTGAGCGAAGAACGGCGATTCCTCAAAGAGAATCCTCCTGACGAAGGTTTCCTCAACACCCCGCTTGAACCCCCTTTCTGTTCTGCCTATTCACAGAGTTTCACTCGCTACTGGAAAGGCGGAATCACAACATCCAAGCTTTTGTCTTTCAACTCGCCTCTGATTTTGAGCTTGGTCCCTTCCCTTTCCCTCCTCCTATTTGTAGCTCCACCCGGCTTTTATGAACAAGCTACTCTGGAGACTGGTCACTATAACCCAGAGTGCCTGCTCAGGTAATGAAAGACAAGTGCTTCCCACAGGAATCGCCGCTAGCGGCTAGAGTGAAACCATCGGCCTCCTTCGACTGGAGGTCAATAGCGGCGGCCAAATCGAGAGTCCTTGAGGGGATCTCTGACTTCATTGGAACGGGAACTGACACTAAACTATGAATAGATGGCTGGTTGAACGGCTCACCGTTGATCCACCAGCCATCTAGGTCCCACCCGACCGCGCCATTAGGTGAAAATAGACATCACCGAAAGGAAAGAACACAAGACCGGGGCTGGCGCGAGGCAGGAAGCTACGATGCCGCGTTACGATCTGGTGCGACGATTCCCGAGAATGCATTCGAACGATTGTCACTGATTTGATTGGACTTCGTATCTAAGACACTTGTTCTACTCCAAGAACCAATGCCTTAGCACTTGGCCTCCATGCGCAGTCTGAGATGTAAAAGCACCTGACCTTTCTGAGTCGCTTACTTTAGCTTCCCCTCCAGCCGCCCATGGAAAAGAATTCCTTTATTCTTCAGCCTTAAAAGCTTGTTGTTATTCCTTCCCCGAGCAACCTTTCTCTAAGCCAACAGCCCGATCCATCTTAGTTCGATTAGGAAGTCCACGCACAACGAGAGCGAAGTCATACGAACTCAGAAGTAGCAGCTGCATTTGTTTCGTTTCCGGCTGGCCTATATTGCTTTCTCATCGAGGTATACTTTTAAAAAATCTTTGCCTATCTGATGGAAAGCGAATCGAAGTAAAGACAGAATGAACAGTTGGTCGGGCAACGATTCCGGTTGAAGCGGATCCATCCTATGCCTCATCATTCTCTGGCGCGCGTTGAGCTTTTTTCTTCCTTTCCGTCTTTAAACCCACCTCCCTACCCTTCCTTTTCATTCGCTTCCTCTTGTCTTTTAGTCGAGTAGCTCTTCTCGGTTGTTCAACCGCTTCTCCTTGAGAAGGAAAGAAAAGATAAGAGCACTTTAACGACGGGATAAAAAAAAGAAAGACGAGAGCACAGCAGCAAAAAGGGCCTAGAACTGGGGGACAACAAAAAAAAAGAACGAAGGCATAAAGAACTGGAGCAGGAAGACGAGTTATAATATTGTTGTATGAACAGGTCTATTGGTGGGCTTTAGTAGCTGGAGCTGAAGCAAGCACTCTGCATACTGTAAGAAAGACTCATTCGAGTAGACACGTCAGCTGGTGGAGCACCGTGT
The DNA here is from genome assembly GCA_963680865.1 of Spergularia marina. Classification (NCBI taxonomy): domain Eukaryota; kingdom Viridiplantae; phylum Streptophyta; class Magnoliopsida; order Caryophyllales; family Caryophyllaceae; genus Spergularia; species Spergularia marina. The sequence goes on from OY804561.1 coordinate 10,369,415, forward strand.
AGGATTTCATAGGAAGACCTGTGATTTAGAAGTGGTGTAGGTTGGTTATTGATAACAATAAGAGCCGTATGCGAAGCTTCTGTCCAAAGAAACATGGGAACCCCGGAATGAAAAAGCATAGAAAGGCCCGTCCTTACTCCCCAAGAGCTGAGCGGGAGGAAGGCCTTGCTTTGAATTGGGCTTGGTCTTACTTTTGCATTATGAAATTGCGTAGAGTCATGTGCGAACCTCCAGCTAGTTCAGATTCAAACATGCCCGCTAGACTGGACTAGAGACTGTCTCTTACTGAGCCTTTCAAAAAACTAGGTAGGTCTAGTTTACATGTGAAAAAAGTTAGGCAATGCAACTGTTCTACGAAAAAAAAGAAAAAAAATATTAAAAGCATTACGGGCCTGCCCTACTTCATATAGAGAGATTTTTTTGAAGAGAATACTGCCTTATTATCAGGGAAGGATTACTTTCATTATGACTACATTGCTTTTAAGCCGAATGGATGTTACGAAATGCAGTGGATACGGAAAGTCTTTTTATGGTTCTAATTTATGCGCATAGTAGCATTCATGAGAATATCTTCTCCTGTAATGTAAATAAAATCTGACCACCCATTCTCTAAGCGTCAGATGCGGGATTACTGCTGTTTGGAAGAATTACTTTTATCTCGCAACTAGTATAGGCCACTCTCACCATTGCTGATGAAACTCCTGAATGCCATAACGCTGTCAGGAAAGGAGCTTCCATTAGCATTAGTAGTTTTAGTTGGCACTCATCCCGCTCTTGCTTTCTCGAGCATCGATGCAGCAAGGAGTTCATCGATTGAAGTACTCGCGAAGCTCTTAAAAAAAGAAGATATCTCATAAGTCTGGTAGGCTGAAGCAATGTAATAGGAATTTCGCTAATTCAATATCGATTTTTGAATGAAATTACACAGTTCTCTTTTTTTTTTCAACGAATTGAAATGATTGAAGTTTTTCTATTTTTAATCGTCTTAGGTCTAATTCCGTCCAAGCTCTCATAGCATTCGTCTTTCTTCCTTCTCTTCTTCACATCTGTATTCTTTCCTTCGCTTTATAGCGATCTTGGTTTTCCGCTTTTTTGTTTGGTCAGGGGGGGCCGGGAAGAAATCGTTTAGGAAACCAAGCATGTAATAAGCGGAAATCTATACACATGAAAGGAGTTATATACGAGTTTGGTAAAGCATTCACCTGTCGAGAAAGTAGAAACTCTCCTGCAAGCGTCCTTCTTAGGTCAGCATTTGGCTTTGGCCTTGCTTGTTCGGTTTTGGCTCATTCTTTTTTTTTATATTAATATGTATCTTGCCATCTCTGCTGGTATAACATAGATGTCTTCTCTGGCAATAGCCAATCAAGAAGCCAAGCCAGCACACCGGGAAAGGAATCCCTTACTTGTTCGGCTGGCGGATGCAGTTCTTGCTCTTTATGGGGATTCGGATGCAGTATAATACGAAAATGTATAAGCCAAGTTCGGTACACCATTACTCAAATTTCTTTGTTAATCGTCACTCAAGTTAATGAAGTGACTCATGGGTGTGGGGCACAATCGTGTTTACAAGGAAGTAGTGCTTTCTTCTATTGTCTCATCAGGGTTTCCGTCCGAACTAGGAGTACAAAGACAAGTAGTCAAGGAAGGCATCCCAAGTCACTCTTCTGAGACAAGGGACAAAAGCTCGAGGTACGAGACTAAAGGCAGATAGAGTGAAGTTCGAAGAAAGCTAGGTCACAGGTAGGGAGCTCTCAGCCTGTAAAAGTAAGAGAACAACGTTGTGGAACAAATATCTGATCTTGCGGGACCAGACGGGAGATATGACTCTTGCTGAGTACAGTTCTTTGTCCTTGTCCCGCTTCATTAGTATAGATTGTATATCTCCCTCATTTCAGTTCGTCGTATTCCTGTTCGGGCTATAGTTTTTATGATCTCCTCCTTGGCTCGGGCTTCCGTATTCTGTTATGTGATGCAAGTTCAAATTTCGTATATATACAAGATGAAATCCCAACTCAGATTGGGCATGCTACCTCAGAGACCCCTTTTGCCTTGCTTTCGGATGCCGTTTTGGCTGTCACTCCACCAATTGCTTTTCTTTCCATATCTATAGCACTTTTCAGAATATGGACGTTATAGCTTAATCAATAGAGAGATGCCTGCCTTTTTAGTACACTTATAGCGGTGACAGCCTCAATACGCTCGAAAGACATGCTGTGCAACAACCTTTTGGGTAAGATGTAACCACACGAGGTCGTTCAGCCTTTCTTCGGCCTAATTCAGAGTCGCCCGACTCGGCAAGCTGCTGTCAAAGAGGTTGATATTCCTAATACTGAACACGAGCTTCTTGAGTCACCTTTTTTCCAAATAGAATAGATCTCATTCTGACAGGGAACACACGAAGGAAAGACTGGCCCACGTAGTCTTAGATCGAGGTATTACCCGGCGGAACTCTCCTATGAAACTACAGGAGAACTGCCTTATGCTAGTGCATCTCTTGAAGTCAAGAAGTTGACTGAGACGAAAGCCCAACAATAGTAGAATGCAGAAAAACTGTCTTTTCCTCAAGCCGCTTGAGTCTTACATTTTAGAAGTGAAAGCAACTTAATGAGAAGCTAGCTTGACTAATAAGGTTTTGGGGGTACCAGCTAGACCGGCAGGGATAGGGCTGAGCTCACAACCGAGCCTTAGTATTAGGACAGGAAGCACTCTTTCAAATGGGAAAGAAAGGTGGAGTGTACTATCACCTGGACTAAGGTTATCCTATTTCCTTTGCAGATTAAGCAGGCACTTTTTTCTTTTCACTTGAAGGAGAAGTTTTTCCCGCCTACTTACTTTTCCAGCCAGAAAGGGTACTAGTCTCTTAGTTAGCCAGTCAAGGTGTCAAACGAGCAAAGTAAGGTCAAGGTCAAAGAGAAAAAGGGGGTTCTTTCTCGTAAAGCACTCTTGCTATCATTCCTCGCCTTACTACCAAGCGTAATAGCGTAAGAGCTAAGAGTGCTAGTGTGATTCCGTATAACAAGAGTGTCATTCCGCCTAGCGATAGCGGGCCAGTAGTACCCGTATGTCTCTATTGTACCAGTAGTTGCGATTTTCATTCATAATTTAATCGTCCTATGCATTTCCAGTTCTTTTCTTTCTCCCTTTACGCGAGTTGAAGTTTAAGTTGAAGATTTCCTTTCCTTCCTGCTGAACTCTCTCTTAGTTCCCCGCCAGCTAATGCTAAAAGGCAGTCCTAATCTACTTCTTTTTATCTTCCAGCTAGTTCTCAATCCAGTGGGGAGATTCGGAATTAGGATAAAAGTAGGCTCTATTACTTATGGGAGTAGCCTCTATATTAATAACTATCTGAGAAGGAAAGGACAGCTCACGACCACACGTCAGTATTGAGGTAGACCCCATTTGGCGATACGGATTCACACAAGGCAATGCACAAGATGGTGGCTCCCATGTATTTGTAGAGCCCCTTAGTCCAAATAGAAAGAGTTCTCTGGGCCGATTCACCTTTCACCTAAAACACCCTCCGCCCTGGATACTGATGAAATTCCATTTTTTTCTCGTGGTCTCCCCAGAGCTAGGGGACATATATTGCTCGGATTATTCGTTCACAATTAAGACCAGGTCCTCATACCCAACAACGGAAATAAAGTCAGACTTCGAAACTAAGACAAAGACGCGAATAAGCATCATTCAGATCGAGAAAGTCCGATCGAATAACCGGGAACAGGATTTCGCCCTAAAGCGGGCTGATTGTTGTTTTGGGCCACTAAAAGTAGTTCTTAGGCTAGGCTGTGCGCTTTTACACCTTTCGGCAAACCCGGACAAGGAACTTCTCGCAAAAAGACCGCTTCGAGCAGATGTCACGCCCTCGGGACACTACACCTATCTATGTCAATAGATACAGACCATCGAGTAGTGCGACAAACAGGCGGGCACGCCTGAACATTCTTTCAAGTCGGAGGTTGATCCAACAGATGTGACTACGCATTGCTCCTTTGGAAGGGCAGGGTCAGACCTTGAAAGGAAGCCCTATTTCACGGTAAATAGCATCGGAGCTCGTCTCCTACCGGACTTTCTTTTTCGGGCTTTCGCGGAACCCCCCGCTAACGCAGCATCAGTGGTGCTACGAGTCGGCCTCAGGAGACAAACCTTTTTGAAAATTTTGTTCGCTAGCCTTCCACGCCATCGCCTTATCCGGTCCCGCACGGGTGTTTCGGGCACCTTTTCGCGTATATGGAAGTCGACCTTCGAAAAGATGAAAGCATTCGATCTATCCGAAAGCCCTCTAAAAGGCTTAAGAAGAAGGATTGGATTCCAACTAAGAAAGTTGAAGTCAGCGGCTATTCGTCCTTATGGCTCATAGTCTATACTAGAGTCTACTATTTCATACTCTTTGGCTCAGGCAAGGATCGGTACGAAAGTAATCGGAAGAAGAGTATTCGGCATACAATACAAGCAAGCTGGAATTGGTAGTCGCTGGGGATATAATATAGGCATCGACACCGAAAGGGACAAGCAAGAGTCACTTCAATCGCTACAAGCAAGAGGGGAATGGAATAAACAACAATTTCATTGCCTTGTTCTCTCTTTCAGAATTTAGATTCTTAGGGGCCGTCGAATTTCTGGGAAAGAAGAATGAATCTGATTCCCATAGCGGACCTAAGGTCTTTCATTGAGTCAAGATAGTAGAATACATACAAGTAAGGGGCTTAACTGAAAGAAAGATCCCTTACTTACCGTAAGGTCAAAACACAAATACCATACCAGAAAGAGAGAATAAAAAAATTGGATAGAAAAATAGAAAACCATCATCATCTATGATATATTCTAACACTCCCCCTAAGCGCGTCAACATTTGAATCGGCACCGTTCCTGCTGTCAGAGCTTGACTGATGCTATTCTACCTTGCCTTTTGATTTACTGATGTAAAGTAGGAAGGCCCACTTAGAGGTTTCCGAACGGTCACGCTTTACCGCCTTGTCTCATTGGTAAGGGGGCTATGAGCTAAGCTATACTTGTAATCAAAGGCTGAGCCCTTGGGGAACCATCTAATGCTTTACTAGACTAGCTACTGTATGGCGCAAAAAAGAGCTCGTTAGGATGGTGAATCCAAACGCTTGTGAGAGGAAGAGATGCTCTTTGGATAGCACAGATGAAAGTTGTAAGCTGTAGGAACGAGATTCTTAATGTTCATAGATACTTTGATACTAATTGTGGAAATTCACTAATTTATTCTGAGCGCGCAGAATGGTGCTTTGCGGCTACTATTGGTCTTCAAAAGAAAGCAGGAAGGGGGCAAAGACATCAAATGAAGTCTGCCTATGGACTCTACCTCGAGCGACCTTCCCTTATTTCTTTTTTATTTTAGGACAATAGAAAGACAAAGCTTTTACGACGAATGACAAGAATTTTCACCTATGGCATTATAAGATCTCAATACGAGAAAAAGACCAAAACCTCACTGCAGTGGCTTGTAGACTTGCTGCCGAAAGCTCTTTCTTGCACTCAGGGTTAAGATTAAGAGTTTTCGCAAATTTTAAAATGAGAAACTACCTACAGCCACTGCTTCCAAGATCTCAGTTTGCTTTCGCCAGATACTTCTTTATCTTAACGAAAAAGAGCTTTTTTGTCGGGGCAGGTCCCCGAAAACTACCCAACCCTATCCCCCTTGTTGATGAATCTTTTGTATCGAACGAAAGCCTCATATCCCCTAGCGGAAGTAAGCCAGGCAGGATCTGAAAGATAAAAAGCCAAGGTAATGTCTTCAAGAAGTCCCATTCGCCATCAGGCTATTTCAGTAGATCGTTCAACCCTAGCTTATGTTAGCCTTTCGTTCACTTACAAAACTGAGGAGAAGGACGAGGCTATGAATATGGTCTAAAAAAAGGAAGAAGCAAGTTATTGAATCAGCTCTTAGGACAACTAGGCTTCTTTGCGCAATTGAATCAATAGTTAACCCACGCACAGAATAGGCAGCTTGAGAAGAAGCTCTAAGCCTTGACGCTCTTGATGGGCTGCTACTAGTAGGAAGGTGGAGGACCTGCATGAGGTGAGTCGAACACGAGCCGATAAGCAGAGTAAGAAGCTAGCGCAAAGAATTCGAAACTGAGTGACGTCTTTACATGCCTTGGAATGCTTCCAGCATCTTGCTCTCTTTCTCGAATCGAACTCTTTTCTTTCTTCACCTTGTCTTGAGGAATACTCCCTCTTTAGGATTCAAAGGAAAAGTAAACCCTTGTGTAGTGGGATACTCTGCCAAAGGTAGGTGTGAGCCTTATCCCTATATGAAGTGCCTAATTTATTCAGAATATATATCCTTTAGCCGATAATAGGTTGCATACGAGGGAAGGCCTGTTCTATACGATCGAATACGGTATGCTTCTCTTTTTCTTGCAGAGCCAGTACCAGGACAAAGATAAGACCTTATACTTATAGCCAGTTTCTAACCCATCCCATTACAGCGGTTTACTCTGCTCTGATTAAGTCATTGAAAGGTTTATCCCAGGCGAATCTCATTCTAGGATGAGAGGTAAAGGTCTAGGGCTGAGCTTTTCTTGGGTTTTCCTTCTACTTTATTCAGTCTTAGATTTTTTCTGCTTTCTCTTAGGTTGTACTTTGTCGTGCTAGGCGAGCCTCCGTTGCTGTAATGCTTCCTTCATTCCTTTTTAACCCCAGCTTTTTATTTAGTTTCAGTTGCTTTTCCTGACCTGGGGGTTTGAGTTTGATTGGAAGTTGGAGTCTCGTTCATTCGCCCTGCCAATACTTATGGAATTCCTTGTTAAGCTTTAAGCCCTCGTTGGACTTTCTGGGAGTTCTCAACCATTCCATGTAATGCTGCTATTTTAAGAGGAGTTGATAGGTTCTCCCTTGTACCAGTGGAAAGAGGGGCAGTTTCCGCCTTCCCTTCCTAACAACTCATCTGCGACTAATAGGTACTAAGAAAAAGCGCATATACGACATCATTTCTTATAGCAAGCAAGGAAGCGTGATTGTGTTAGTATTCCGGGGCCAAACAAAAGAAGGTTTGATCCTGGCTCAGAAGGAGGGCTAGCTAACTCTAACCCAAGAGCAATCGTGAATAAGTCTTTCTTCATTAGTAGCAGATTCAGATAGTGATCAGTACCCCTTTCGTTCTTCCCAGAGGCACCGTTCTATGAAGGGCACTATTGACTGCGCTTTCCCTAGGCTGATAACCTGGTCAATGTTGAAGGGTAGCTCCGCCCCCTGTAGGTATCGCCGAAGTGGTTACCCGAACCCACTTACGAACCTTGAATATACGCCTCAGCCGTAACCAACCGGTTACGTATATAAGAGCTGGATACATTGCCTTCTTCTTTTTTGACCTTTTTTTAGGAGAAGCAATGTCATGAGCCTCTCGTACCCGGGCAGAGCGTGCACCTACTTTAGCAACGCTCCGCTCTGTTGCGACCCCAATACGCCTAACAATGTGGATCGACCTATACTCGACTTGATCCGAAGGTATGTAGGCAACTCTCCTCACCCGGAACTCAGTCGAGACCGCCTGTACAACATCTTATACAACCATCTTACCCGGGATTCCCTTGGTAGGTCTATCGTATATAAGATCACTGCTGTATTTAGTAGTGATCCTCACTTTTCCATTCTAAGTAAAATTTTTTTCATTTTATCGGGAATTTTCGTTGTTGATAAATCACCTTTCCTAAACTGGCATCCAAATCGGACAAGTTCGCATTTTCCCGGTTGAAAATTGTGTTGAAAGAAGAACTGCTATCTATCGGATTAGACCGATTGGGCAGAGAGGAAAGAGCCTATTTGTTAACATCACGGAGGAGAGTAGAAGGAAATTATAAGAAGGGCTAGGAACAAAGCAAGCAAAGAAGTAAAGACTAGACTGGAACATCATTATAGGCTGGCATAAACAAAGCTCTTTAAGAGCCGTCTACCTGATTGAATAGCAGGCAAGATTGGCTTCATTCCTATTCTATTTCCAAGCCAGCAAGAATCACTCTAACAACAATCGTTGAAGAGTTCGAATGTCTAGCTCGAGTAGCTCGCTCAGCTGCTCTTTGTCAACTAGAAGTGTCAGCTTTCTTGAAGGGCTAAGTGGGATCCTTCTACTTTCTTCTGTTTTTCATTGTCTTTTGATCTCCTTCTTGCCATTACGCCTCTCTGCCTCTGGTTGAGTGGCATGGCATTCTTCCCCTGGAATGGAACAAAAGAAAGGCTTTCCCTCCCCCTGAACCGTCTTCTGCAGATCAACCCTTGTGCTTCGTCTTATCCAAAATCTCTCTTCCCTAAATATTCCGATTCTTTTACATGACTGAGAGCCCTCTTTAATTATTCGGAAGCTCGTACAGGTCCTCTCTGGGTGGTTCGACTTTTTGGCGGGGCAGAAATTCCCGGGGTCAGGGCTCCGGTCGTATTCTCGTTCTCGGTGCGAAGCCTTCTTCTTCTGTGATTTGTCTGGGGACATGTTTGCGACACACCTGAGCAATTAAATGTTATCATTGGTTTAATCTCTCGTATCAGGACGATCCTCTTGCACATCAGGTTTCAGCCATGTCGCGGAACTCTTCAGCAGATCAAAAGTGATATCTCGATGCAGGGGCCACCAACCACATGACTGCCGATGCCGAGGCCTGAACCTCCTCCTCGTCTTATACAGGTAATGCCAGGGCAGGGTTTCATTAATGAAAAGAAAAGCGGAGTAAGAGCTCTTTGCGGGATAAACTAACTAAAGGCTGTTTAGCGAGATAGGATAACCGCTCTTAGGGGAATGGAATGGATAGATAGAAGTAGACATGTGCACATGAAAAAGGTAGTGATTGGCCTAGGCCTAAAGGAATTACCGGTCTGGTCTTAGGAATCGACATCCGACATTAAAAAAAAAAGAGAAGATTAGTACAACAATGGTCTTCAATCCCCCTGGTTCTATTAGAAAAAGCGCAAAAGTGGCTCGAACGGCAGGATTTGTATGTCACTTAGGAAAAGAATCCGATTCTCCGATCTTTTCACCTTTGCTATTCCCGGAAGGACAAAGAAAAAAACCTCGAATAGGAAGAAGATGCTGCTTGAGAAGAAGCTCTTTTCGCACGTTAAGTTGACTGAAGCTTTCAAAGTCCTAGTCCTATCCCGGAAGTGGGGGAGACGGAGCTTCAAGCAAGGGCTTTTGCGCGTGAATAAGAAAAGGCTGTTCTTGTTAGAGATAATCCCCTGATGCCATCAAAAGGAGGAGAAGATGAAAGGAAATGGTATTTTGTACAAAAAGACGGGTTTTCATTCAAGTGGGACCGTTGAGATGTCCCCTAATCTAAGCCCGAAGGCAAGAGTAGTAACTGCAGGACCAAGGGGGGGCTTTGAGAAGGTTGCCTTTGCCTTTGCAAGAATGGCTTGGTCTCAGAGATCCTACATAACCGCTGCCAGGAGTTAGCACGAATCAACTGTGGGGACTTGCCTAAACTGGATTGAATCAATAGAATATTCAACATATGGCACTGCCTCAAAGGCCTTACCATACCACTTAGCTCAAGCCAGTCTAAGTGATTGGCTGAATACCGAGAATAGAGTCTCCTCTTGGGGTTTCTACCGAGTGTGGTACTGCACTGTAACGTCGGCTGTTGCTTTGGAATGGAGAACTAATCAATCGAGGAATCGGAATCCTACCTCTTGCGAGTTGACTTCCGTCAGTGCCTGCTCACTTTAAAGCGGGAAAAGTCGTAATTAGTTGGTGTACAATTGAAATATAAACAAAAATAACCTATTGAATGCGAAGGGGGAAATGGGATATCTTTCAATCAAAGCTATTCCTTTAGCTTGGCGTTTAGCTACTAAGCTATGCGGGTCATCGACAAGGAGAGCAATAGACTGCATTAGTGAAGGAAGTATGGCATCAAAGGGCGCTTATCCTGCTAATCGTGGGTCTTGGTAAGTACCTGACAGAAGGCTTGGAACTTCACTTCAAGCTGAGGAAGGAAAGCAAAGAACTGATACGAAAAACTCACTGGCAAGCAAAGCACAAAAGTGCCTCCTTAGGCCTCGGAAGGAAAGGAAGCATTCCAATCGTTGAAAAAGCCTTCTTGCTATTGGCATCGGCCTTTGGGATATTTTATTGAATCATAGAATCGGTTCTTACAGTGCCCGGAATTGGAAAAAAGTCATTAAGATGGCATAAATCCGATAGCTGCTTATC